>JAOUQZ010000041.1:24281198-24304356 GCA_028564935.1 Neosilurus hyrtlii | reverse complement strand
CCATCCTTCCCTCACTCATGAACAAGACCCCGAGATACTTGAACTCCTCCACTTGGGGCAAGACCTCATTCCTGACCTGGAGGGAGCATTCCACCCTTTTTCGGCTGACGACCATGGCCATGTGTGATTTCAGGATTATTTATTATTATTATTATTAATGTTAATATTAAAAATAAAACTGGCAGTTTTGGTAACATGGTACCATGGTCACGTGGTAACATTTCTGATCTTACACAACGCCGTGCAACTGTGTAATCTTTCCAGTTGCAGTCTTTAAATGGTGAGAAACATGAGACAGCACTGTCTGGCTCCTGTAAACTTGAACTGATGGTCACAGTGTGTGTTTTTTAATCATCACCGAGTTATATGCATACAAACATTTATGTCTGTTCTGTAATCCAAATGAATACTGAGTGATCCATAATAACATGCTAATCAAATATAATACAATATTATTTGACCCTTGAAACATGTTTTTTTAAGTGTTGAAATATGTGTTGTTATCAAAATATATAAATTATTTCAGAAAATGTCTTTTAAAACTATAACACTTTAACCCCAGAAGTCTGATAATGATGAAACAGTTAAGGGTGAGTATAAAATGTGAAACTGATTGCAATTCTGAATATAAATCTGAAAAGGATCAGAATCTGGCATGTTGCCTAATGTGTAGTATTTACCCAGAAGACATAACTATGTCAGATAACTATGGTAACCAGATATTAATGTTTCCTAAGTGTGGGTGTTCGTGTTTACGAACTGATTACTTCCATTATCTACAGTTTATCTAATATAATCTATAGTACAGTAACACTATTTTTTGCAGGAAATATAATTTTTGTTACATTAAAGGATGTTTTCAATTGTATTTTAATTTCCCTGATGTTTACCTGCACATGCTCTGTGTAAATATTGGCTCTTATCATTTGTATATACAGAAGTAAAGCTGTTTAATGCAAGTTCAGGAAACATTTTTTCTGTAGAATGCCAGTTTGCTGTGACAGTGTTGAATAACAGACAGATAAATATTCGATTTTTGTCACACAATCTGTTGTGTACCTCCTTTGTTTTAGGTTCACATACACTCTGGGAGAAGGTATGTGGCTGCCGTTGAGCAAAAGCTTTGTCATTCCACCAGCTGAGCTGGCCATCAACCCTTCTGCCAAGTGTAAGACAGATATGACTGTCATGGAAGATGCTGTAGATGTTAGGTGGGTGACTATTCTACTTTATTTATTTTACAGAGATAGAAATGGTACAATAATGTACAATTTTAAACCTCTTACTGTGTCAACTGCTTAAAAATGTCATGGTGCTCTTATTGGGTTTCCAGAGCAAAGCAATCTTTTGCCTTTAGATCAGTGCAGTTGCCATTCTGATAATACTTAATGTACAGTACACTCTAAGGCTAAACGTTTGTGTACAACTGACCATAATAATGATATGTGTTTTTAAGCATCCTATTTTGGTGGATATTTCGATTCAGTTGTTTGTGTGAGCTTCTTGTTATATCAAAGCTATATAAATCATGCCTTCATGAAGCTTTCTTAACAAGTGTATGCTTCCAACTTCCTGTTAACAGATTGGGGAAGGCACACTTGCAGGTGTGATCATCATACATACATACATAGTATACTAAATCCAGGTAACAGATGCACAAAATCTCTGATCACATGTCTGTACCGTCTACTTTAGTATCTTTTTTCAAATTTTATCAAGCAGCAAGAAATGTCACACTGACTATTTGTTCCAAATTTTAACACCCATGTGATATTTTCCTTTTTTTTACCCTTATGTCAAAATGACACAGATGTAGTTGTTGTTGCTTTTTTCATTATATTTTTATCAGAATAAATTTATAGAGCATTGGTTCACTGGTAAATCTTTGTTTGCACCATATTAAATGTGAGATAATGAGATATTTATTACAAATTATCTATTTATTAATCTGTTGCAATACATATTCACAATTATTGGCTAATAATCAGAGCTCATTTACACCTTTCCAGATGGGAAACATTATCACTGACTATATGCCATATCACTCAGGTGAACCCCTTCACTGTTCTGTATTGCATATTGCTATATATTCATATTATGCAAAGGACTGTCTATAGTCTTTTTTATAAGGACATAGTGATCAGGGCTCTTGTTCAGAAATTCATTCATTCATTTATTTTCTGGACCGCTTAATCCAAATTAGGGTCGCAAAGAGGCTGGCGCCCATATCAGCTGACTGGGCGAGGGCAAGGTACACCCTGGACAGCTCGCCAGGCCATCACAGGGTAGAAACATGCTGACAGCAATGTAGCCTACTCTTTTCAAAAATTAGCAAAGGTTCTTTTACATGCCTCTCACCATAGACAGTGAGAGACATGGCTGGTCTTTGATAACCCAGTTAGCTGCACTGGGGGCACAGCAGTAACATCCTGTTGATGGTGGGGCCACCACTGCCCCATGTTCAGAATTCTTGTTCTAAAAAAGTTTTACGTGAAAGTAACTGAGGGAATGTATGGTAATTGAAATTCATCACAAATTAATTAGAGAAACAAACGACATACTGCCAAAGTGTCGAAACACTTTAATCATATTTATGTTTAATTATGTTTATATAATAATATAACCAAATTACTAAAAACTATTGACTGCATTGCAGGTGCTTTTCTGAGTTTCATCTAGCTTTCTTTTTATTTGACAAGATTAAATTCATCAAAAAATTAAGTAAAAACTAATAAAATTTCAAATGACAGAAGTGTGTATATATACAGTTTAACATATTCTGCACAGAAACGTTGCTGTCAGTACTGTAAGGATGTGCAGAAAAAGGAGGCTTTATGCAAATGTAAGGGCTTTGGTTTATTTAGTATAATGTAAAACAAATAAAACAGAAAGATGTTTAAACACTCTCCATACAAAGGCATGCCAGACGGACAGGAACAAGCAGGTGATAAGAAACAGATTAACTGGTATGAGAACACCGATGTACAAACAAACCAAGACGAACAAAGGACGTCAGGGTTTTGCATCAAGGTGAACCAAACACAATCTCTTCATAGCGTCCAGCAATTGATTGTCATTGGCAGTTGCTAGTGCCAGAGAGCTAAGCTGTGTGTATAGCATCATCACATATGTTCATAAATTCATAATGTTCATAAATGTTTCTGATTGGTGGAAAGCCATAAATAATTCTTGGTATTCTTCTATGAACAAAATTATCCATCATTGACATTGGATAAGTTGTCACTCACTAATTTGCCAAACCACTTAATCCTACTAGTGTTGCAGGGCCTCAGTGTCTCAACCTACACTGGATGAAGACGGCGTGCACCCTGAACAGCTCACTAGGCCATTGCAGTGCTAACCACTATACCATTGTGCCATGGTTTGATAAGTTGAACAAGTTAAACATGCTAAATAATAATAATATAAATAATAAAACATTTACTGTATTCAGCTTTTGTATTAATAAAACCCCTTTAATCTTAATATTCCTCCATATTATACTTCACTTTATTCAAGTATTGTTAGTGCAATAACTTACAAAGAACATTGACATAAGATTACCAAATTTGGTGGATGGTTTCTCCATAGGAAGGTCTTGGTTGGGATTCTATATTGGTCACCCTGACCTTGTTTAAAGGTCACAGCAGTCAACTTGGGGAATTTTTCTAATTTGGCATATGAAATAGTACATTTGATAAAAGCGTTTGGACCCCTGTGGTCAATTTCTAAAATAAAAATAGACCACAGGGGTCCAGACGCTCCTGCTGAAAGGACAATTTCATAGTATGCCAAATAGAACAAGCATTGCAATTTTGAAAGTCCCAGCTTCAGCGTGCAGTTTTGCCTTTGTGACCTTTAAAAGTAGGTCAAGGTCACATACACACAAACTCTTCCTAGCACTCATAGTAGTGAGTCAACCTACCAAATGCGTGGCAAGTAAATGTCCGGAAATTAAAGTGTGACAGAAGGACAGATGGATGGAACCCATTCCTATAGCCCCCGAGCCAAAAAGAGGAGCTAAAATAAATAAATAAATAAAATCCACCAGTCTATTAGTTTATTTAAACGTCAACCAATGTCAATAAAGTGTCAACCAACTCTTTCAGGTTGTACATG
Organism: Neosilurus hyrtlii; assembly: GCA_028564935.1. Taxonomy (NCBI): domain Eukaryota; kingdom Metazoa; phylum Chordata; class Actinopteri; order Siluriformes; family Plotosidae; genus Neosilurus; species Neosilurus hyrtlii. Next base: position 24,300,237 of record JAOUQZ010000041.1, on the reverse strand, counting down.
TATTGTTTCAATTTCCTTTATAGTGTTTTGTACAGCAAGAGAAATTTTGAGCAGAAATGCAAAAGACTTTTTACTTTTGTGCTTGAGGCTACTACAGCAAAGCACTCCTTGTCCCCATGAAGGCTGCAAGAGATGAAGTAAACAAACTGTTTATCACAGACAGTCCAGAATTCAATGAAGCCAATAAACGTACTGTCACCCAAAAAATAAATAAATAAATAAATTGTCCCGTCAATAAAAATCCTCTGACCTGTGAAGACATGAAAAGTTTGTATGAAGTTGGTGAATCAGTTAGCAAACTCTCATGAGCCATCCAAATTACAACAAACAGTCTGGGCTTTGTCACCTTGTACATGGAGCAGAGGGCAAAAGCAAATCTGCGGAGGTTCACCAAGAACTTTATTAAGCTGTGACCATATTGTGACCATATTTTTTACTCCAGTGAAGTATTTAGATATTGAAAGAAATCTGCAAGTATTTTTTTGTGTTTTTTTTTTTGACGAAAAACAGCCAAAGACTGCTAAAAGGCACAGCTGATTCCTTGGATGGAAAGATGCTTAAAGATGCAAAGCCTTGCATAGATGCCCAAGTCTGATAACAGAGCATGCATGACCATTGTTACCGTTTAAAATTTGGAAGAAAAATATTTTTTTTAGTTTGGTTTTCTTAGGTTTCTGTGTAGTATGTTTTTAAATTATTTCTAACATATTTTTGTAACAATAATTATGTAACAGATCGTTAAATTCAAATCTATGTATATCATCATAGTGAAATAATTTTATATGTATGTATGTGTGTGTGTGTGTGTGTGTGTGTGTATGTATGTATGTATGTATGTATGTGTGTGTGTGTGTGTGTGTGTGTGTGTGTGTGTGTGTGTGTGTGTATATATGATTTGTCTTATTGGAAAATGCAGTAGCCAGCCCTAAAAAAGCCCTCAAAAATTATTTTAATGCACATTTCTACACACACACACACACACACACAGCTATATTCTATAGAATATTTGAGAGCTGTAGACAGATTAAGTTGCATAATTATTAGTTACCATAATTATTTTTACCATAACAAAATACTGTTTTTATCTCTTTTCTCACACACACACACACACACACACACACACACACACACACACACACACACACACACACACCCACCTGTGTGTACACACAAATTCCAAGTACCCTTGTCTATAATTAGCACGCATCATTTCACCCTGTGCATACTGTGCTAGCTTTGAATCAAATCGAGTTGAGCTAGAGTGTCCTGAGGTTTCCTCAGCTTCTGGGCTGCGAATGACATTCCTCTGGATTTCAGAAACATTGCTCATGTAGAGCGATTGGTGTCCCAAAGGTAAATTTGACAGACCAGGCACTCCTCAGACACTGGATTGATATGCCCTAAGACTAGGTGCAGTTGAGTGAAAATTGCTTCTCTGCTCAATGTTTTGAGTTCAGTAGAATGTCTTGCAGTAATTCGCAGTCCTCCCATGTTGTGTTGAGGCCTGGTTTCACACAGCAGGCACTGGGTGAACTGCTCATAAAGATTTGGTCTCTGATATGCTCTGGGGTGCCTGAGCAGACACACACACACACACACACACATACATACATACATACATAAAAATTATATTTTTTTATTTTATAAGAAACATACTGTATAAATTAATCACACTAAATGCTTATGCAAGTATGTACTTGGTGTTCTGCCATAAAGGTCAGTCAAAGAGATGCAAGTACTGGTTTTATTAATATAAACCAAGGCAAACCAAGCAGAAGGATACGCCATTATTTAGAACAAGAAGCAAGAATATAGTTTGTCAGTCAAGCTGGTATAAACAGGGTTTGACCATAAAGAAAACAGAGAAGCTAATCAGCATGCAAAACCAAATTTACTACAAAGGCTTAATTCAGGGTCTAACTACAGGGGTTTCATATTAAGGTTTAGTTTAAAGTCTAAGTACAATATTTGCTACAATACAAAGCTTGCTACAAGAGCATGTTGGCTTTTCACTCAACGGGCATCCTATAGGAGGAGGCAAGTATTTGCTTCAAGTATTTATCTTGCCAGTTGTATAATCTTTAAACAAATGTTTTATTTGACTTAAAACCGTTTTAATTGTTTTTAACTAAATACCAGTGTAACATCCTGTTTGTAGGAGCAATCATCAAGCAAAGGGTAATTGAGGACATTACATTTGCAAAGCAATAAAGACCAGACTTTTTCCTCAACAGACTCAAGTTCTGGCAGCATGATCATAAATTCTCATCATTTATCGCACATATACCACGTACTCAGTGCTGCAGTGATTTATTAGGCTCAGTAGAAATGCAGGCATTTAAAAGGTCATATTTGTGTTTTTCACCATGACTATTGCTTTTTCCAAGTTATTTATTTATATTTTTTTGTTGCTCTGAAACACAATTTTCTATTCAGTACAGCTGCAGCAACAGGTTCACATGGTCAAGGTTTGGCCTGAATTTTAATGAGTTTTAAACGAATAAGGCATTTTGGCTTAGTAAAATTTTTATTGATCGGTTGGTTGATTCATTTACTGACTTTTTAATAGTGACACTGGAGAAATTTGACCTAACAACAAGGTCACGGTGAGTTCATATGAGAACTTGCACTGTGAGCTCACTACGGCTCACTTTGTAACCTCTTGGTTGGCTCACAATGTGACCTCACAGCATGATGTAACAGTTAGCTTGCAGTGATATCAGACCTCATACTGTGAATCATGTGTGAGCATATTATGACCATGATAGACCTCACAACAAGGTCACTGTAAGCTCACCTTGTAACCTCACGGTTGGCTCAAAATGACCTCACAATGTGACCTCACAGCATGATGTAACAGTTAGCTTGCATTTAACTCAGATCAGGCTAACTGTGAGGTCATATTATTCTCACACAGTTCACAAAAAGAGGTCTGAATGTATATGTGACAGTGAGGTGAGCATTGCAAGCTCACCTCACTGTGGTATATACATTAGCTCATGTCTTGACTGGGACACACCTTATGGATCCTTTGCTAGAAATAACATTGCTGCAGCAAAAACCTCATTCATCCATCACACAAAAACAGAATAAAAAATAAATCCGTTTACGTACATTAAAAAAACAAACAACATCTAATTAGGATTTAAGCTAAATAAGTCTACACCCTATAAAAATACAAAAAATATATAAATACTGAAGAATGCTGAAAGTAAATTGTACATCCAAGAAGTTTTTGCATATTGAACAGATTGAATCATTCATCATTTTCTGAACCGCTTAATCCTTATTAGGGTCGCTGGTGTCCATCTCAGCCGACTCTGGGCAAGGGCAGAGTGCACCTTGGATAGCTCGCCAGGCCATCGCAGGGCAGAAACACGCTGACGACAATGCAGTCTACTCTTTCCGAAAGTCAGCATCTATTGTACACTATAGGAAGTGGAACAAATTAAAAACAAACATTTGTTTGACGTCAAAATATAAAAACACATATTACACATTGAAGAGCCTGATTCAGGGCTGGCAGGAAAGGGAAAACTCTATACAATTACTGCGATAAAAATAACAAGAATTATTGATTTTATAGTTTGTTCTGTATTGCAAAAATCCAGTTATAAATTAAGACCCATATAAAAATCAAAATTACATTATTTTTAAAAACGAGCTAGCCACGCTCACCCCTAAATTAAATGTTTGTTAGCATCAAGCTAGCAAGGTAGGTGAAGACCACTGTATATTTAGCTCCTCAAAAATGTGAACCGTATAGCCATTGCTTTACCAACTTAACTTAGTATCTTAGATGATTTAAAGCAAGTATTAATGCTCTAAAAATGCTTAATGCTAAAATACTAAAATGCTGCATTACTTACTGTTGATTTTTTTAAGCATCCTCATTGATCTGATGTCACATGCCAAACGCTGTCCCTCATTTACAAGTTTCAGTTCTTTCTGTTTTCCTATTCGGTGTTCAGAAATTAGTCACAAATAGATAAAAGATAACAAAACACAAATAGTTTAAAGAGACATGATTTATGTAACATTACCCAAACTCATTACCTAAGTTAGCTAACACACATTGTTTATCTTTGTGTAATTATATATAGACTATCTAATACTTTGACCCAGAATAGATTTGTGTAATTAAAGAGGGCGTTGTAGTATAAGGTACTTGAAACAAATGCTAATGACCTGTCATTGAGTGGCAAGTCAACATTTATTTTTCAGTCAGTTGCATCAAATTTAAAAATAGTTAGGATATACTATCATTGTGACATTCTAGTATTGTTTTTTCTAAGGAATAGTTCCTTACGGTGTGTCCTCTGTGTTTTGGTGTTCTGCAGGGAAGAGTTGATGATCTCTTCATCCTTTGATAGTCTGGAAGTTCTGCTAGACTCCTTTGGGCCGGTGCGAGACTGCTCAAAGGACAATGGTGGCTGCAGCCGCAACTTCCGCTGTATATCTGACCGAAAGTTGGACTCTACTGGTTGTGTGGTGCGTCATCCTCTTTTTCTCATCATCCTATATACTTTTTATACACTTGGCCATCACTGCAATAGCAGCTTTACTTTCTCTCTGAAGGACTTGATCAGTGACTTAACACATTTTTTAAATCTGCCTATCGCCCTTACCCAGCACATTGGCATGAGAAGAATATTAGTATCAGAATTAAACCTAGGAAATTGCTAGTTATCTTCATGATTACAGTCCTCACAGCTCTGGTCTACTGGCTCTCTTTTATTTCTCTTTTTGTTTTACTATTATATCAAAGTTTATTCTTGTAAAGCCTCATCAGGCATGAAATTAGGCAAGGACTCTGGTTTACCTTGCCATCTGCCTTATGCTTAATGTGATTTCGATTTCACTTTTTCTAGCATTGTGGTTAACGTAATGTTTTTTACTCCTAAAAGCACTCATACCTGGGTACTTTTGGAATTTACTTTAAAATATTTGTTTCTTAAGTTATTTATTTATTTATTTATTTTTTATTTAGTGGGCAAGAAAAAGCTTATGGCATGGCTTGTTTCGTGTGTGGTGCTGTACAGATGAGTCGGGCTACTTCTGTAAAATGATTTTGGTGGTCAGCTCATATCTGGGGCTGATTTTATTTAGCGACTGAATGAACCTGTTTATTTTCCCCACTGTATATGTGGACACCAAATCTTTAGTGATAAGAAATGCTACTACATAATTAATTTCTTTTCACCTAGTTATTCTTCTTCTTATTGTAGCATATGAAGAGCAGTTAAAAAAGGATGCTAATATTATTTTCAATTTATTTATTAATTTTTATTTACTTTTTTTCCTAGTCATGCTACATGTGTAAGATGCTGAAATAAGTCTGTTGTGCTACGTTAGTTGCATCAGATTTTAGGTTAACTTTACATCGGGCGGTGGTTTGTGCTGCTGGAAAAGCCAATTTTAAATTACTGAGGAGATGATGCCAGTTTTCCAGCCGAGAGCCTTGTTGATCTGCCTTCTTGATAATTTGCATTATGGTGTTCAAGGGCAAGTTCAAGGGCAAGCTTTTTTCTGTTGGATGGCGGGAAGCCTCCCACAGAAGGATCACGACGAAGGAAAAAATACTGCGCGGATTGTCAACGCGGCACAGAATCTACACAAAAAACACTGGGTTTGCCATACCATAGCAGGGCGAATACACACATGACCAACCACACTCACACCCACACCCACATCTAGTAACAATGTGGAACAGCCAATTAACCTAGAGACCATGCACATGCCTCACAGCAAGAAGGTCCTTGGTTTGAGTCCCGGGCTCGGGCATTTCTGTGTGGAGTTTGCATAGGTTTCCTCCAGGTACTTTGGTTTCCTCCCACAGTCCACATGCACAGTAGACTGTTCCACATTGATCCTAGGTTTGAGTGAGTGTTGCTGCCACTGGCTAGCTTCGGGAAAAAGAAAAGCATTTGAGGTAAGCTGTCAGTACATAGCCTCTCCTGTCAAGACTCACATTGCGCCTCTACATGGCAACATTCAGTGACTAGACTACTTGTGGCCCCAGACTGAGTTAATAGGGGATCTTGGAGCAGAATGAGCATTAAAGGTACAGTGTGCATTCCCACCTGTGTGTGGACACACCCGGGCACCCACCAGTCATGTATTTACATTTAAGGCATTTGGAAGACCCCCTTATACAGAGAGAATTATTGAAGTGCTTTGAATTCACTATCAGTGAATACATCTTGATACTGTTTTACTAGGATACAGGCTTAAGTGTATTATCAGTCAAAACTCAGTGGGTGTTTTTTTTTAATAAATAAAAACATAAACTGGTAGTTTCAAGCCGTCTTTTGAAGACACCCATAAGGAAGTTCATTTTACCACCTAAGTGCCAGAACAGAGAAGAGTTTAGATGAATGTGTTCCTTGTCCCTTGATAGAACAAGGGACCAGACAAGTGGTGCTGGAGGATCAGAGAGAATGCAGTGCAGTGCGAGGTGTGATAAGTGCTTTGAGGTAGGAGGGTGCAGGTACATTTTTGGCTTCGTAGGCAAGCATAAGTGTTTTAAATCCAATGTGAGCACAAAGTCATTGTGAGAGACATTGCAGTGAAGTGATATAGGAGAACTTGGGACAGTTGAGGCATTCTGGATCAGATGCAGAGGTCGAATGGCACTCAGAGGCAGACCTTCCAGGTGTGAGTGGCAATAGTCTAGCCTTAAGATGACAAGGGATCCTAATGTGGGAATGAATCAGCTTGGGATGAACAGCAGTTTAGTCTTTCTGCGATTAAATTTGAGCTATTGATCTGTCATCCATGATGAAATACTTGCCAGACATACAGAGATCTGGACAGAAACGTCAGTGTCGGACGGAGCAAAACAGAGGATAAATTGAGTGTTACCTGCATAGCAGGGGTATAAAAACAAGCTTGTGGATAAAAAAATCACAGGGATCTAGCAAAAAGGGAGAACAGAAGTGGACCAAGTACTGAACCTTGGGGGATACCAGTGGAGAGTCTGCATGAAGCAGATATGGATCTCCTTCATGTAACTTGATATGAGCGACCTTCCAGGCAAGAAATGAGCCACTGCAATACTGAACCACAAATTCCAAGATGCCTAAGGATAGACAAGAGAGTCTTGTGGTTGACCATGTCAAATGCTGTTGGAAAGTCAAGGAGAATGAGGAGTGATGACATCTTGACCAATTTTGCTGCATGAAGTTTCCCTTTAGCAGCTAAAAGGGCAGTCTCTGTGGAATGTGCTGCTTTGAAGCCAGACTAATTAGGCTCCAGGAGGCTCTTCAAGAGATAGAAAGATGGTTTGTTATAGAGAGTGTGTTAAAGAATTTTAAAAAGAAAAGAGAGAATTGATACCAGTCTGTAGTTGCTGGTGTTTCTCAAGGATGGGTGGAACTCTGGCTCGTTTGAATGCAGTTGGTACATGTCCAGATGATATGGAGCTGTTTATGATAGTCGTGATGAAGGGGAGACGGTCCTGACAGATGGTCTTCAGAATTGTGAAAGGGATTGGATCCAGTGGGCAGGTGATAGGCAAGAGGAGCTGTTGGGTAAAGTAAAAATGAAAAGATGTTTGTGCAGAATCTGGTGCAGCAATGTGCAACTTTTCCTTGTAGAAGCCTGTCTTAGCAGAAGTCACGTCGGATGAGAATGTGCTTAGGAGAGCACAGTAAGAAGCCAGATATGTTTTGAGTTGTGATTTCTTACACTTTCTCTTTGCTGCTCTTATTTCTCTGATTGCTTTGCAGCACATCTGAGAGCCAAGGGGCAGGGCGAGAAGCCTTCTTGGATTTAGTGGGCAGAGGAGATTCATAGATGTGGAAAGTGAGAAGAGGGACATGTCAGTAGCAGACTCTCATGGTAGGGAAGCAAAGGTGACTGGGTCTGGAAGATTGTATGGTGTACATGAGGCAATAAACAAAGGAGACACAGTGAGGAGGTTTTGTGGAGTGGGGGAAACAATACAGAAAGCTGGTTTTAGTTCATGGGTGTTAGTTCCTGGACTGAAAAATGGAATTTTATCAAAATTAAAGTTTTTAGTAACACGTGCGAATATTTAGTCAAAATATTACATTAGCAATTAGTAATATCACCAATTTTTGATTACAGTTGTGTGACGAAAGCAGGGGAACGCATGCTGCCTTGACATTCATTAGCATACTCGTGTTTCCTATCCAAACATGCACAGAGAGAGCAAGGAAAGCATGATGAATGGATTAGGAAGTTGAACAAACACTAGCAGACTGGAATGCACCCAGAATTCATTCCGTTATTTGTAGTCACATTTTACTGAAGATTGTTTTGAACCAACTAGAGCACCGCAATGCAAAATGGCCTGCTACAGGTGTCAACAGTAACACTGCGATGTTCAGAAGCTGTCAACGAGCTTGCACGGAAAATGGTACGGAATCAAATCTATTTAATTTAAAATAAAATCCCCCGCTAGCATATCACCACACATTGGAGCTCGCTAAATAAAGTGAGGTGCTTAAAGTGTGAAATGTGCCTCTTCGAATTCCCTTAGTGTAGAAAGAAGTTGGAAATATCTCAGAGCACACACAAACCCTGTACTTGTGGCCACGGCTGAAGACAAGATTTATTAGATTCCATCCTTTGTTTGTGGGTGTGCAGTTTTAAAAGTTAGAGAAAAGGAATGGAGAAACGGGAGAAGGCAAGAGGACTGAAGCTTTTTAGAGGGGAGATTGAAGTCTCCCAGGAGGGTGAGAGGGGTGTTGTCACTGTGGTTCGATTTCCAGCTCGGATGTTTTTGTGTGGAGTTTGCAGGATCGCCCTGTGCTTGTGTGGGATTCCTCCGAGCACTCTGGTTTCCTCCCACAGTCCAAAAGCATGCACTGTAGGCTAATTGGCTGTTCCAAATCGCCCCTAGGTGTGAGTTTGAATGGTTGTGTGGGTGTTGGTCCTGCGATGGCCTAGCGAGCTGTCCAGGGTGTACCCCGCCCTCGCCCAGACTTGGTTGAGATGGCCAGCCCAGCCTCCCTCGCGACCATAATTAGGATTAAGTGGCTTGGAAACTGAATGATTGGTTGATGAATTCTAACAGAAATAAAAACTGTAATAGTGCATACTTTTATTTACGAGCAGTAAAATCACACAACCTAAATCAGTATTAAATTAATGTAATGTCTTTAAATTAAGTGGTTTGAATGATGCAGTGTCTTTAGCTATAGTATTTGCACATTGAAATTACACATTTGACTATTATTGATTAGTCATTAGCCAATGACTTAATTTACTGTTATAAAAAAAATGAAAGCTTATGCAACTTTGCATGAAGTCAGTTTTATAAATCGATTAAAAGATTTACATCTTTATGTAAAGTTTGTTTTAGTGACAGATTACATTACATTGAATTGCATATCACTTCTTCAAGCACCACTTGGCCAGAGGCGTGTGCTAATGCATAAAAAATTTCATTAGCTCTGAAATTGTGTGAGATGTCTAATATATGTTATTAAATTACACCCTTGTATTTGGAGGATCTTATGAGATGCTGTCTATTGTGTGGAAATTGTAGGATGTTTTTGTACTCAGTCTAAAACGGAACTAATTATCAATGCATTGAATATCATTGCAAAAGTTTAGTATCTCAGGTTGCTTATAGCTGTTTTCCGGCCTGTGCGGCAGCCTAGACCTGCTTAATGTCTTTGTTGTCTTAAATTAAGTTCATATAAATGATTAATACATTTTATTTTTACTCATGTAGAGAAGCGAAAACATTCATTAATTCACCTTCTACCGTTTCTTCCGGGGTCGGGTCGCGGGGGCAGCAGCCTAAGCAGTGAGGTTCAGACGTCCCTCTCCCCAGCCACTTCCTCCAGCTCTTCTGGTGGAGTGCCAGGGTGTTCCCAGACCAGCCGAGAGATGTAGTACCTCCAGCTGTTCTTGGTCGACCCCAGGGTCTCTTCCCGGTTGGACCCTTTTGGTACCCTTTTCCTATTGAGAACCATGGCCTCGGACTTGGAGGTGCTGACTCTCATCCCAGTCGCTTCACACTCAGCTGCGAATCACTCCAGCGAAAGCTGGAGGTCCTGGCTCGATGAAGCCAAAAGGACAACGTCATCTGCAAAAAGCAGAGCAAAGAACCCCTCGACACCTTGACTGCACCTAGAAATTCTATCCATAAAAATTATGAACAGAACCAGTGACAAAGGGCAGCCTTCGCAGGGTCCAACTCCCACTGGAAATGAATTTGACATGTTGTTACCAGCTGCGATGGCCTGGCTAGCTGTCCGGGGTGTACTCTGCCCTCTCTTAGAGTCGGCTGAGATGGGTGCCAGCCTCCCCGCGACCCTAATTAGTAATAAGCAGTTCAGAAAATGACATGACACATGTTACCAATGCAGACCAAGCTCTGGCTCCGGCAAATGGTATTCCATATTCCCAGAGCACACCCCACAAGATGGCCCGAGAGATACAGTTGAAATCCCTCTCCAAGTCCACAAAGCACACGTGGACTGGTTGGGCAAACTCCCATGCCCCCTCCAGGATCCTGCAGAGTGTGTAGAGCTGTTGTTCCTCCTGAATCCGAGGTTCAACTTTTGGCCGGATCCTCCTCTCCAGTACTCTTGAATAGACTTTCCCGGATAGGCTGAGGAGTGTGATTCCATGATAGTTTCTTAAAAAGGTGAACTACTACCCCGGTTTGCCAATCCAGAGGTACTGCCCCCGTTGACCACGCGATGATGTAGAGACGTGTCAACCAAGACAGTCCTACCACATCCAGAGCCTTGAGGTGTCCACCCCCGGAGCCTGGCCACCGAGGAGCTTTTTAACTGCCTTCGTGCCCTCAGCTTCAGCTCAGGGGCAGACCTCTCCTCTGAACCCCCAGGCTCTTCCTCTTCCACAGAGGGCGTGTTGGTAGGATTGAGGAGGTCCTCGAAGTATTCCTTTTGCCTCCCGACAACATCCCCAGTTGAGGTGAGCAGTTCCCCACTTCCACTGTAAACAGTGTTTGTGGAGTACTGCTTCCCCCTTCTGAGGCACCGGATGGCAGTCCAGAACCTTTTCGAGGCCAACCGATTCTGGGCCCTCACCGAACTCCTCCCACACCTGAGATTTTTGCATCGGCAACAGCCAGGCCTGCAGCATGTTTGGCCTGTCGGTACCCGTCTGCTGCCTCGGGAGTCCCACAGGCCAAAAGGACCTGATAGGCCTCCTTCTTCAGCTTGACAGCTCCCCTCACCGCAGGTGTCCAGCACCTGGTTCGGGGGTTGCCTCCATGACAGGCACCGATGACCTTCTGGCCACAGCTCTGGGCTGCTGCCTCAATAATGGAGTCACAGAACAAGGCCCATTCGGACTCTATGTCCCCGGCTTCCATTGGGATGTGGTGGTAGCTCTGCTGGAGGTGGAAGTTGAAGGCCCTTCTGACAGGAGACTCCGCCAAGTGTTCCCAGGAGACCCTAACTACATGCTTGGGTCTCCCAGGTCTGAAAGGCAGCCTCCCCCACCATCTAAGCCAGCTCACCACCAGGTTGGTGATCAGTTGACAGCTCAGCTCCTCTTTTCAACTAAGTTTCCAGAACATGCGGCCGCAAGTATGATGACATGACTACAAAGTCGATCATTGAACTGCGGCCTAGGGTGTCCTGGGGCCATGTGCACTTATGGACACCCTTATGTTTGAACATGGTGTTCGTGATGGACAAACCATGACGAGCACAAAAGTCCAACAACGAAACACCATTCGGGTTCAGATCGGAGAGGCCGTACCTACCAATCACACCCTTCCAGGTCACACTGTCAGTGCCCACATGGCCATTGAAGTCTCCCAGGACGACGAGAGAGTCCCCAGGGCAGAGCACCCTTTAGCACGACCCCTATTGCACCTCCCACAGATGGTGGGTCCATGGGAGGGCGGACCCATGTCTCCTCTTCGGGCCTTGGGTGACCCTACCAGTGGCATAATGCCACCAACAACATAGCTCCCAGGATCATTAGGACACGCAAACCCCTCCACCACGATAAGGTGGCGATTCGAGGAGGGGAGAAGCGAAAAAGGTTTTAATTATTAGTATCATCTTTGTGATCTAAGCTTGTGAGACATGCTATCATCTTATTGTGGTTACTAACTGTTGTTTGTTGCATGAAGAAAAATATAGTATGTTTTAAGATATATAAGATTGGCCATCCTGTGTGTGTGTGTGTGTGTGTGTGTGTGTGAGAGCAGGGTAGTTTGTCATGTACACTTTACACTAAACAAAAAAATGAAAGCTCTTTACAAGTCAGCTGTAGATACTAGTCATTAGCATTACTGTTTAGTCTGGGTTTTTATTTTTCAAAGGTCAGGAATACTTGCAAATATCTGAACAGTTAATTAGCCTGACAGTGTAACTGTTGCCATTCTGTCTTGCTATATGACCCACATTTTCTTGCAATTTAGTTAATAAACACACACTCACTTATTTGCTGAAACATTTAATCCTATTAGGGTCATGGGTTCCCTCAGCCGACACTGGGTGAAGACGGGGTACAACCTAACCATCTCAGGGTCACCACACTCATAACCATTCATAGTGACATCCGGGAGCAATTTGGAACAGCCAATTAGCCTAATGTTCATTCATTTCTACTTTAGGTGGAATCTGACTTTCCTATGCAAGCATGGTAAGAGCATGCAGACTTGAATAACAGAAATGCCCAAGCCCAGGATTCAAACCAGGACCTTCTAGCTGTGAGGTGGACGTGCTAACCACTATGCCACTGGGCTGCACCAGTTAACAAACAGATGTTCTGAAATTGTTGGTATGATTCAGAATTTGTTTCATCAGGATGGAATCCTGGTCCAGATGCATCAAAACCATGATACTACCACCTCCATGTTTCACAGAAATTGTAAGGTTCTTATGTTGGAATGCATTTTTTACCACCTTTTTCCAGACCTAACATTTTTTACCTGAACCTAAAAGTTATGTTTTCTCTGTACTTTTCCAATAGTTTCTCACTTGTGCATGTGATCTTCAGGACACTGTAGATGTTCTTTTGGAAGAGCAGTGGTTTTCTCCTGACAACCGTGCCATGCACATTGTTCTTAAGTGCTCTCCTTATGGTAAACAGCAAGTGGCCTTTAGTTGCGTAGAAGTTACCCTGGGTTCCTTTGAGACCTCCCAGATTATTATACAGTTTGTTCCTGCTGTGATCTTTGTTAAACACTCCTGGAGAGGGTAAAACAGGGCTTCAATTTCATCTATTTGTACACAATTTGTCTGTCTGTGGACTGAATTTTAAACTTTGTAGATATTGTTTTGTAACCGTGTCCAGCTGACTCTAAATTTACTCTCAAATTATCTGCTAAGATTCACATAGTTTTGCTGCACAGCAATATGTGTGGATCTGTTTACTCAATAAGTGTACGTGTAATATTTTTCTGTGATTTGTGTCATGCTGCAGAGCTGCAGTGAGTGCAGCAGATGCAGGAACGCAGATAAAAGCATGTTTTAATGAATACCAGGCAGACAAATCCAAATACACAGTCCAAGTTGGTAAATGTTAGGTCAGCAGACATCGATTGATGATGCAAGCAACACAAAGTAGACAATCCAAAAGGCAGGGTCAAAACACAGAATCAGAATATCTTGGACAAGGCAGAAGGTCAAGGTCATATTACCAAACAGTAATACACAGAATGGCAATGAGAAACAATGACTAAGTATGCTGGCAAGAGACAGTACAATACTTTGTGAGGTGTGTGTGTGTGTGTGTGTGTGTGTGTGTGTGGTGTGTGGTGTGTGTGTGTGTGTGTGTGTGTGTGTGTGTGTGTGTGTGTGTGTGTGTGTGTGTGTGTGTGTGTGTGTGTGTGCAAAGTCTTTATAAAGTGCACTTTATTAGGTGTGACTGCAAAGATGAGTATTTGTGTTCATGTGATCCCCGAATCAAAAGCCATATGATTGTAAGTAGTGCAAAAATTAATGGGAGATGTAAAGACAGTCCATAGAGAAAGAAAGGGCTGGAGATGTGACACTTTGTTTAATTGGGTTCTCTTTATGTACTTGCCAGACATGTGTGAAAGTCTGATGATATATTAGCTCATATTTATGTGGAAATAGAAAAGATTTTAGAGTATTCACAAAGTTACAAGGAAAACTATAAACGTTAGCTTGATGTTCTTGTGCATCTCTGATTATGTTGAACTTCTTCCCCCATGTTTCATGCTTGCGACTTTATTTTTTGAGTTTTTGTTTTCTGCAGTTATTTACAGTGTTACTTACTAGCGATGCTGGTAATTGACACATTGGGATCACAGTCTTGCATCATTGTCTGTGTCCGTTATCAAACTTAATTTTAATCGTCAATTACTTCTCAATCCATCAACTTATTTTAACCAAACTTTTACAGAATCTTATTTACATCATACTGTTGTGCATATTAGTTTTTATTATATTTTATATATATATATATATATATATATATATATATATATTATATACATTTTGGCATTTTCCATAAGAAAAAATGGACTTTGTCGTTGCTCCACATGAGGCTTGCCATTGTTAACCTGCAACTCCTTATACATCTGTGAATCAATTTTTGCACCACCCCCCCCCAATTTTTTTAATATTAGAATTTTTCAGTGCATTAAGAATTTAAGACTAGTACATTTAATTATAAAGTACTGCTTTGTGTTTAGCCAAGTCTTCCTGTTTTTAATAAGGAGATAATTGGACTTGCTAAAGCCTCAGCATTCTTTTGTGACAGAATTTGAGAACATGTCAAATGGCTGCAGTGACCCTGTCTGAAGAACGACAAAATATTTTTTGCCAGGATAGGAGGGGTCATGACCAGTCCAACAGTCATTACTATTGCACCGGGTCATCCATAATATTTCTGCCTTGCCCATACTCAAGCTCATCTTAACCCCTAATGCCATTCTAGAGCCAAATGCCCTTTTGGCAATCTTCAATACTCTGCCCATACTGGAAGTCATTGTTGCGACCTCAGACACCATGCTGTAGGTCAGTGTGGCCACCTCAAAACGGCATACATAGACGCACTGAAATGCCCCTACATGAGGCTGACATGATGGTCTCCCACGCCAGGCATACACCAACAATGTTTGGGCTGGAGAGATGACTAGTTCTGATTGTACTGGGCCTCACCTAGTCCAGGGTAGGAGTACTAAGGATTGCAGTTTGGTTAGAACATGCTACCCAGAACGCAGATTTTCCTGCCTTTAATTTTAAATTTGTTTAATAATGAGTTCATGCATATAAGCCTCATTTCTTGTGTCTCGAATGGTTTTAACATTTTGTGTAATCACATTTCATACCTTTCATTTTATTTCTTTAGAGTTTCTGGTCCAGTTGTTAATAAAAATAAATCTGCACTGGCTTTTGCCGCCAGCATGTCTTTGTGACATAAAATGTTTGCTTTTTCTTCTGAAGTCAGACAGTGATGTTATTAAATTGGGTGAGAAAATATAAAATAAACTAAAAGCAAACATGTATTACAAGATGCAGCACTAACTTTTTGCTGCAGACAAATTGTTCAGCTTGAAAGACATAAAATTGAATCTATCTGCACAGTTCTGTTTGAATCGTCTTTTTTATTTTGATTAGACTTTGAGACAGTTGTAAAATGCATATGCATGTCTTTTTTAGTATATACTACACAGAATGGCAATACCTGATTGGTTCCCTGTTCAGGGAATAATGTCTATTAGTATTCCAGAGTTTTTCTTGTTTCTGATTAAATATAATAATTAATCATCATTTCAATTGGACAACTGAAATATTGCATTGTTGTCATGGGATAATTTTAAATGAGTAATAATGCAATTATAATTATTTGGCGTTCTTATAATAGAGAATTATTCAGTCTGGAAGGATATAATCTGCCTCGGCCTTTGAGTGAATAATTTTCCATGTCATAATTTTCCTCATTTATCAGTTAATTATTTTAATAAGATTAAATAGATTTTTTTCATTTCTAATTGGTGGAGAGTCATCAAATGATACTTGATATTACAACATTGCTTACCATCAAATAGCTGAATTATATGAGCATCGTTTCCATCAGAAAATCAGAACATCAGAGTAATTATTGCATGATTGGCGCACACCACCATTTCTCCTCATAGATATCATACAAGAACTTCACTACATCCCGCAGCAAGCTGCCCAAGCACTGTAGCCCTGAGCTGTAAACTACATTTTATTTTCTCAATATTTATGCTGTTGTAGTCGTAAAGATAGAGATAGATGTGTACAACATTATAGAAATTGAGAAAATTAAATTAAGATTACAGCTCAAGGCCGCAGTGCTTCGGACATGGCATAGCCGTCTGCCATGGGGTGTATCTGTTTTATGATGTCTATATTTCTCCTCTCCTTGTCATTCCAGACAAAATGGCTGCCCACTTTCAAGTCCTCCTGATCATCACAAAAAGCTGAATAAGTCATATTTGGTCTGATTCTTAATAATAAATACGAGGTTCTTACCACCATAATTTGCTATTTTTGGTGCCTAGATTAAAGTGGAAATAGCACTAACTGCATAACATACTAACCTCATAGAGCTTACTGCTGTCTAGCTAGCTAGCAACATATTACAGTGAGTGTCTGTTGTATTTCTGAAGAAAAGGATGCATTTTTATTCACTTTATTCAATAAATGTGAGTACGTACAGCTAACTTGATTTTCTAATTGTGTGACTTTTGCCCTGGGCATAACTTCTCTCTGCTCTCCCAGCAAAATAGCTTTCCCTAAGTACCTAGCTCCACCTAGTGGCAGGGATAATTACATATCCCATGCTGTCTACTTGTATATTTTTTATTTTTTTGAAAATATTTTAAATGAATAATAAACCAATTATAGAATTCCACTTTCATATGAAATTTCTGAAAAATTTGAAGAAAGCTACACAAAATGTCTTTTGTTATACACATCATGTCCTAGGCTCCTTATTGAATATTTGAATGAATTTCAAATGATGCTGTAAGGAAGCACACATGAGCATCGTGAAGGAACAGCGGGCATGATAGTCATGCATTAATAATGAAAAAATAAACCATAAAAATTTTAGCAAGTTTCTTCTGTTTCTGCATAGTATTTAGTAAAACTTTGAATGAGTTTTAAACGGCGTATTATGAAGTGTACCTAGGCTCCGCTTGCACTGCCTGCAGAGCTATTATACCAAAAGATAAAAAAATAAATAAACGATAAAAATCCTAATTTAATTCGCTTTTCTTATGTTTCTATATAGTGTATACTAAAACAATTATTTGTTTCATATCCTGTTCACACTTCACCTTGTGGAAAATTAACCATAGGATCTAGCTGTCCATGTTAACCAATGTGGGTTCCATCTGTTGTATTCGTTACTTGATGTTCTGTAATTACTTGTTGACAGAAAGTGTGTAAACGATGCCTCACATCGTCTGATCGAAAAAGCTCACTGGCTGGCTCCCAGTGAGTGCAGTTCCACACTAATCAATTAACACCCTGTCTGAGGACAGCAGCGTCATCTTTAATATTGGAGTCAGCATGTGCAGGCACTCAGTGACCCACCTCACTGATGTATGGCACTCCTGGGGAGAACTAGCAGTGCCTTCATTTAGATTAAAGTCTGATAATCGCTAAATAATGATGTGATTAATTAGTTCTTTTTCCTCTGTTGCGATTGGTGTTGCAGAGAGAGCTGTCTCATTCATGCCTGCATGAAAAATAAATTGGTCCCTGTTCACACCTAAACAAGACAGCTTAGTGTGCTGGCAAAGAGGATCTCTTTGATTCTCCATGTTAGCAAAGACAGATGCTGGCATCACCATGCTACATGTACTTGAAAAATTTGAATATCGTGCAAAAGTTAATTTATTTCAGTAATTTAACCTAAAAGGTGAAACTAATATATTATCTAGACCTACTTACACGCAGACTGAAATATTTTAAGCCTTTATTTGTTATAATTCTTATGATTATGGCTTACAGCTTATGAAAACCCCAAACTGTATAACAGTGGATGTTGCTACTAAATGGAGGAGTTGTACAGTTTAATGGCCACAGGTAGGAATGATTTCCTGTGTCATTCAGTGGAGCATTTAGGTGGTATCAGTCGCACTAAATGTGCTCCTGTGACTGATCAGCAGGTTGTGAAGTGGGTGAGCGGTATTGTTTAATACTGTCTTTATTTTGGCCAGCATTCGCCTTTCAGACACTACCGTTAGAGAGTCCTGCTCCATCCCCACAACGTTACTGGCCTTGAGGATTAGTTTGTTCAGTTTGTTTTTCTCTGCAACCCTCAGCCTGCTGCCCCAGCATGCAACAGCAAAGAGAATAGCGCTGGCCAAAACATCCTAAGCAGTGTTCGGCAGATGTTAAACGACCTTAGCCACCTAAAAAAATAGAGACAGCTCTGGTGAAGTTGACAGGAGGGGAGGATCGTCAGATCCATCACAGGAGGCAGAGGTGCAGTAAGGAGAGGAAGGATGAGAGGGTGGTGTGGCAGGGGGTTTCAGGCTTGCTTTACCTGACAAGTTAGAAGGGGTTGAGCAGTAGCCGCAGTGTCAAATCTATTAAATTTAAATTTAAATTTTATTTGTCACATACAAATTATACACAGTACAATATGTAGTGAAATGCTTAGTACGAATGTCCAGAATTTAAAGAATAAACTATCAAAGCAACAAGAAAAAAAGAACAAAGGTCAGAATAAACATAAAATGCAAAAGGTTAGAAATAAGAAAATATATAGGAGATAAAATATAGGATACAATATATATATATATATATATATATATATATAAGATGCAAGTGTACCAGCAATATAATGAAATATAATTTACTGCAGTGGCGATTTTCTAGTAAAAGTCTGTAAAGTGTCTGTGTGCAAAAAGTGACAAGTGTATGTAAAGTCTGTAAAGTGGCAAAGTGTCTCTGTGCAACAATCTGCTGAGGTGGATGTTTATGTGTAGGGGAGAGTCTACAGTGTCCAGGTACCAGGGTTCTGGTTCAGAGCCCGAACGGCCTCATTTGCTCAGTGTTTGCTTTCAAGGAACGGAAACGTTTCCCTGACCGCAACAGAGAGAAGAGTCCATTGTTGG
>JAOUQZ010000041.1:24253517-24281098 GCA_028564935.1 Neosilurus hyrtlii | reverse complement strand
TTGTCCGCAAACTTAATGATGTTGGTGGAGCTGGAAGTGGCCACACAGTCGTAGGTGTATAATGAATACAGCAGGGGAACACAGCCCTGGGGGCTCCAGTGCTGATGGAAAGTGAGGTTGAGACATGGCTTCCCAACTGTACCGCCTGTGGTCTGTCTGTCAGGAATTTGGAGATCCAACGACACAGGGAATGGCTGAAGCCCAGGATCTCCATCTTTGTGGTGAGTGTGGAGGGTATTATGGTGTTAAACACTGAACTGTAGTCAACAAACAACATTTTCACATAATTCCCCTTTCCGCTGTCCAGATTGTTCAGGGCTGTGTAATGGAGGTGTGTGATGGCGTCCTCGGCAGAACAGTTGAGATGGTACGCAAACTGTAGTGGGTCCAGGGTGTCTGGTAGGGAAGAAGTGATGAAATCTCTGACAAGCCTTTTGAAGCACTTAATCACTACCGAGGTGAGGGCCACTGGGCGGTAGTCGTTCAGGCAGGCGGACTGAGGTTTCTTGGGGACCGGAACAATGATGGACTGTTTGAAACACGTCG
Source organism: Neosilurus hyrtlii (assembly GCA_028564935.1). Classification (NCBI taxonomy): domain Eukaryota; kingdom Metazoa; phylum Chordata; class Actinopteri; order Siluriformes; family Plotosidae; genus Neosilurus; species Neosilurus hyrtlii. The sequence goes on along the minus strand of JAOUQZ010000041.1, from coordinate 24,280,552 downwards.
GAATAATAGACTGTTCCAGGGAGAGGTTGAAGATCTCAGTGAACAGTGGAGCAAGCTGGTCGGCGCAGGTCTTCAGGACTCGACCTGTGATGCCATCTGGTCCTGCTGCTTTCTTCGTGTTCACTTTCCTGAATGCCTTTCTCACGTTGTGCTCCGAGATGCTCCAGAAGTGTACCGCCCATATCGATGTTAGCACTGCTAACGCTGTTAGCACTGTGAGCTGCAGCCTCGAAGCGAGCATAAAAGGTGTTCAGCTCTTCTGCCAGAGAAGCGTCTGCATTCACCGATCTGGAAGTTGGTGCTTTGTAGTCCATCATAGTTCTTAGTCCCTGCCACAGACTCCTAGAGCCACTCTGTTGGAACTGAGACTCTTGTTTCTGTGCGTAGCGCTGTTTTGCCTCCTTCATCACTCTGTGCACGCTGTAGGATGCGGTCTTGTACTCATCCATGTTTCCGCTGGCGAGCCCCATGTTATACGCTGCGGATCGGGATCTCAGAGCATCGCGGACGGATTTATCCACCCACAGCTTCTGGTTCGGAAATGTTCTGATTAAAAAACATTCAGCTTGTTGGCCCTGTCCTTACTGCCCTCAGCTCCTCTGCTGTTCTATGGCCTGAAACCAGTGATGGTCTTCATACCACTCTAAATCTCCTCATGATATGTTGGAGTTTTCACTCCAGCTTTCTCTTGTAATTGTCCTTAACCTCCCTGATCTTGGCTCTCAGTAAATTCCTCTTCTTGTCGTTAAGGAGGGCATTGATGTCTTTAGTCACCCTCAGCTTGTTATTTGGGATTGAGCTGGGACAATGGCAACGGTGCAGAAATTTATCTAGGGTGAATTACACTTAGTGAGCCCATCAATGTCCTCACCGTGGGGCTCAAAAAGTGCTTGCCAATTTGTTACTTCAAAGCAGACCTTTAATTTGTCCAAGGCCTCCTCCGACCATCTACTAACAATCCTTGTTAGTCACAGGCTGTCTCTAAACAACAGGCACATAGCATGAAGAAAGATGCATTAAGTTGTGGCCTGATGTCTCCAGTGGGGGAAGTCTTGGCTGTCTTGCCACTTATCTCCTTTTTTTCCTCTGTCCTCCTCCTCCTCTGCATCCACGGTGTGTTTCTCTCCAGATTTCAGCCGGTAAGTCCGTGGGTCTGGCCACTAGTCCGGCCGGCTTCAGGGCGATCAGCTGATCCCTGGAGTAAACAAAGCGCATGGCGTGTAGTTGCTGCTCTGCGGTCCCAACTCCTCACGGAAGTAAAAAAAATGCGATAAAATTCACAAAACTCTCTCAACCCACATATTGAGAGGGAAGCTACTTATGAACAATAAAATAATTTCCAGAAAAAATTGTTAAAGTGAGTAGGAAAAAAAGAGTTATAAGTATGGTAAGGGCAGGAGCAAATGAAAAGGCTGCACGCCTATTAACGCATTTGCACTAAAGCAATATTTCGTGACAATTAAAAAATAATTTTAAATGCAGAAATATCAGACCTCTGAAAAGTAAAATCATGCATATGTACTCAGTACTTGGTTTGGGCCCCTTTTGCATGAATTACTGCCTCAGTTTGGTGTGGCATGGATGCTATCAGCCTGTGGCACTGCTGAAGTATTATGGAAGAGCAGGATGCTTCAATAGCGGCCTTCAGCTCTTCTTCTCACAGTCACTGAACCAGGTTTTGGTACTTTTGGCCATCTGGGCAGGTGATAAGTCCTGCTGGAAAATGAAGTCAGCATTTCCATAAATCTTGTCTGCTGAAGGAAGCATGCAGTTCTCTAAAATGTCCTGGTAGACGGCTGCGTTGACTCTGGACTCAATAAAGCACAGTGAGCCAACACCCACAAATTAACACAGACTGTGGAAACTTCACACTGGACTTTAAGCATCTTGGATTGTGTGCCTTTCCATTCTTCCTCCAGACTCTGAGACCTTGGTTTCCAAATCAGATGCAAAATTTGCGGTCATTAGAAAAGAGGAAGTGGACCACTGAGCAGCAGACCAGTTCTTTTATTCTTTAGCCCAAGTCAGATGCTTCTGATGTCGTTTGACGTTCAGGAGCGGCTTGTCAAGAAGAATACGACATTTGAAGCCCGTGTCCAAAAGCTCCCCCACACTTTTGAATGGTCATTTCCTGACAATCCTCTCCAGTCTGCACTCATCCCTGTTACTTGTGCACTTTTTTCTTCCACACTTTTCCCTTCCCCTTAACTTTCTATTTATGTGCTATGATACAGCACTTTGAGAACATTCAACTTCTTTTGCAATGACCTTTTGAGGCTTTCCCTCCTGGTGGAGGATGTCAATGATGGTTTTCTGCAAAACTGTCAGGTCAGCAGTCTTCCCCATGATTGTATATTCTACTGAACCAGACGGAGAGACTATTTAAAGGCTCCGGAATGCAGATGTTTTGGATTAATTTGCTGATTAGAGTGTGACTTTGAGCCTCCAATATTGAACCTTTCACAGTATTCTAATTTTCTGAGATTTTGGATTTGGGGTTTTCATAAGCTGTATAAACCATAATCATCAAAATTATAACAAATAATAACTTGAAATATTTCACTCTGCATGTAATGAGTCTATATAAAATATTAGTTTCACCTTTTAAGTTGAATCACTGAAAAAAAAGAACGTTTGCATGATATTCTATTTTTTTCTCCTTGGGCTAACATAAGTTTCATACAGGTACTTACGTTATCTTTGGCAATAATTTTAGCTATTCAAATCAAATAATCACAATTTGGCTTGTACTTCATTGCTGAGATATAGATCTTTGCATATCCTATAAAGTCTTGCCCAAATAATGCTAATTATCATATTTTTTAAAAATTATTAGTTTTTATTTTTTTTTAGATGTATTTTAATTTGTGTCACAATCCTTACACCAACTTATTCATATTTTTTCAAAACACTAATCTTTACAAAGAACCACTTAGGCTTTATGATGATAAAAGGTCAGAGCATTACATAAAGGGTAATTAAATTTCCTTTATTTGTCTTATTGTAAAATAAGGCATACAGTGGATATAAAAAGTCTACACATCCCTGTTCAAATGCCAGGTTTTTGCAATGTAAAAAAAAATGAGACCAAGATAAACAATTTAAAAAAATTTTCCACTATTAATGTGACCTATAACCTGTCCAACTCAATTGAAAGACAAATTGAAATCTTTTAGGGAGGGGAAGTAAAAATAAACAACGGAGATAATGTAGTTGCACAAGTGTGCACACCCTTTTCTCACATTCAGGCTCATGCTAAGTGGGAGTCAGAACACACCTGCCACCTTTTAAAGTGCCTCTAATTAACCCCGAATAAAGTTCAGTTGTTCTAGTAGGCTTTTCCTGACATTTTTATGATCACATATTACAGCACAAGCCATGGTCCGCAGAGAGCTTCCAAAGCATCAGAGGGATCTCGCTGTTCAAAGATATCAGTCAGGAGAAGGGTACAAAAGAATTTGCAAGGCCTTACATATACCATGGAACACAGTGAAGACACTCATCAAGTGAAAAAAATAAGGGGGGAAATTAAAAATATAATAACTCACAATAACCTGGCTGCATAAATATCCACACCCTAATACTTTGTTGCAGCACCTTTGGCTTTTATTACAGCACTCAGTCTTTTTGGGTAGGAGTCTATCAGCATGGCATATCTTGATCTGGCAACGTTTGCCCACTCTTCTTTGGAAAAACACTTCAAATCTGTCAGATTTCGAGGGCATCTACTGTGCCATTTTTTTGTTGATTTGGATGTGTGCTTTCGGTCATTGTCATGCTGAAAGATGAAGTTCCTCTTCATCTTCAGGTTTCTAGAAGAAGCCTGAAGGTTTTGTGCCAACACTGACTGGTGTTTGAATCTGTTCATAATTCCCTCCACCTTGACTAAGGTTCCAGGTGAAGAAAAACAGTCCCAAAGCATGATGCTGCAACCACCACGTAGATATGGTGCTCTGTAGGTATGGTGTTCTTTTGGTGAGGAGCAGTGTTGCATTTACAACAAATATACCTTTTGGAATTAGGACCAAAAAGTTCAACTTTATTTCATCTGACCATAACACATTTTCCCACATGTATTTGGGAGATTTCAAATGTGTTTTTGCAAAATGTAGCTGGGCTTGGATGCTTTTCTTTGCAAGATATGGCTTCTGTAAACATATGATGAAGACGGGAGATTGTCGTCACATATACTAAACAACCAGTACTTGCCAGAAATTCCTGCAGTTCCTTTAGTGTTGCTGTCGGCCACTTGGCAGCCTCTTTGACCAATTTTCTTCTCGTCTTTTCATCAATTATGGCGGGACGCCCAGTTCTTGGTAATGTCACTGTTGTGCCATATTTTCTCCACTTGTTAATGACTGTCTTCACTGTGTTCCATGGTATATTTAATGCCTCAGAAATTCTTTTGTACCCCTTCCTGACTGATATCTTTTAAAAATGAGATCCCTCTGATGCTTTGGAAGCTCTCTGCGGACCATGGCTTGTGCCATAAGATGAGATTACATAAATGTCAGGGGAAAAAGTCTACTAGAACAGCTGAACTTTATTTGGGGTTAATTAGAGGAACTTTAAAAGGTGGCAGCTGTGTGCTGACTCTCACTTAACATGAGTTTGAATGTGATAAAAGGGTGTTTTTTTTTTTTTTACTTCCCCTCCCTAAAAGATTTTTACAGTTGTACAGGTTATAGGTCACATTAATAGTGGAAAAAGTATTGAAATTACTTATCTTGGTCTCATTTTTTTACATCACAAAAACCTGGCATTTGAACAGGGGTGTGTAGTGTGTGTGTGCATATATCCATATACATACACACACTCCATACTGATGGGACAGTAATCACTGAAGCACCTAGAAAAATTATAAATGATGATAGGAACGTCACTAATAATGTCATTGGATGGCCAGTTAAAAATACTATGAATATTTTATCACATTTACTCCATAAAAAGTGTTATAATTCAAGTAATTATAAATATAAGGAATTTAATAATTATACACATTATTATAAAAAAGTTATATCCATGTTTATTGCCACTGTACATTTCTTTACTTTACAAATATATTTTTATGAAACTTAATAGGGTGTTATGACTGTATCCACCCAGCTAAGTATTACTAGTTCTAGGTTACACACAGTGTGAAATCTAGCATTTTTGGCCAGGAGCCATGTTTTTGTCACATCCCATATTCCTTGATATATGTGAAGGCATCCATAATAAATAAATAAAATAAAAATAAAACAATAAAATGCGATGATAAAAAGAAAAATCAGTGGCAGTTGCAGAGCTGTAAAGAAGCTGGCCCTGCACTCACTGTGTGTGACTGGAGTTTTCCACAAGCCTAGGCAAACATCTTTCCGATATAGTGCTAAAGTGAATGAGCTAGTCAACAGGAGTGAGTACTAATTAAGCCATATCATTGTTTACCTTTTTTATGATGATGTTAGACTTTTCTTTTCCTTTTTATTTTATTTTACATAATTTCATTTCTTTTTTTCCAGTAGGCAGCCAGTGTATGTTTATTGTTTCGCATGTGAGTAAAGCTTCACTTTGAGTCGTCTCATGTCTGTCACCTTCCAGTGTTGTTGTGGTTGTTGTCTTCTATCCGTTGGCGTCGCACTTTACTTTTATCCCCACTTCCTCCCGAACTGTTTAGTGGAATTTAGTCAAACTTGGTCAGTACCTGTAATACACCCCATAGATATGCAACATATATTTTGGATAAAAATTAAAGAAAGAAATAAATACTTCAGCTCCTCCACTTTAGCCACAGTTTATTGGAATTCAACCAAACTTATTCACTAACTTCAATATAACCTGCAAATTTACACCATATATTTAGTTTTTGTTGCCTGGAGCAACACATTGGGATCACTCATATCTGTCGTCTTGCATGGTCGTCTTCGTCTGCGTCATTGTCATTTTACAAAATCTTAGTTACATTGTAGTATTGTGCACCTCCTATTTTTTCTATTAAGTAGATTTTTTGGCTTTTCCCATAGCAAAAAATAAAAATAAGAGGTTTGCCATGGTTAATCCTCAATTCCTTCTAGATCTGTGAGTAGATTTTTACAAAACCCTTATAGAATCGTCATGACATAAGCAATTGTCCACCTCCTATTTTTTTATGCTAGTGGAAACAAGCAGTGCAGGCGACACACGTCTTCCCTGGAAAACTCATTACTGGTGTGTTTTGGAGGAGGGAGGCTGAAAGGGAGAGTGGGTATTTTTAGTTGGATACTGTCATCATACAGTATACTCACGCTGCTTTCTCCCGTGTTTCTTGCAATATTTTTTTTTTTTTTTAACGGTAGCATACTTGAAATTTGATTGACAGGAGCAGAACTTCATTCAAGCCTCAGTAGGTTTGATTCAAAGCTCAACTAGGTGCACTAGACCATCAACAGAATGGTAAGGACAAACTTATGCTTAAAAGGAGGTTCGATTTAATAAGCACATGTCTGCTCCTCATATGCTTCCAAAAGACAAGATTTAAACCTGGGGCAAGTGGAGGCAAACAGTCATCCCATTAGTCCATCCATCAAAAAACACCTCCTGCTAAGCTGTTCAGTTGTCTGTTAAGACTCTGAAAGGCTCTGAGAGTGAATGCTCTGTGGGAGTGAGGCTACTATACAATGCTTTTGTAGAGCACAACCAAGTTTTTATCAGAAGGGGGATTTGAAAGGATTTATTTATTTCTGTCACCGTCCTGCTGTTTGTGCTGCTGTTCTAGATTCCAGGACATACTAATGCTGGATTTCAGCCCCTAAAGTGACCTACAGTACAATTCCTGCTGTCATGCTTAGAGACATGTGAAGACTTGAGCTGAGCAATTGTCTCCTACATTGAGGATTGGTGAAGGAAACATGTCCATTGCTCTTATGTTTTGAATGTTACTTGCCATTTTAAAATGACGTGATTTCAGGACAAAGCATTTTGTTATGGTTATCTCTGTGAGCAGCCAGACAGCTAAAGCTACAAAATCTCAACACATTTACCTTGAAAGATGAATCTTTTCTGTTGACTCCCTTTTCCCCCCGGTAGGAAAACATGTGACTGCTTTTTACATGTTAAGTAACTTATGTTTGGGTAGCTTGTGGACCTAGACGTTTATGTACAGTCCCCTTCAAAAAATTATTTAGTTTTTCCTACACGCTGAACACATTTTGAGATTTGGAAAAAAAAAAAAAAGTATAAATATGAAACAAGAATGAGATTTCTGTTTCCTGATATCTATATCAAGATGTCTTAAACCACTGAGAACAGAACATATTGTGTTTGGCAATCTGTGGAATTTATTGAAGAGCAATATGACATTACTATAAATTCAAGAGATTTTCTCGTTTCTGTTTGATTGATAAAGTCATCATAAAATTCTTGATAATGCATCATTATCATCAGTTAATCGATACGATTATTGCACTACTTGCTTACACTAATGGTCCCTCCCAAAGATATCATATAAGATAGGCTAAACCCCGCATTAGACTGCTGAAGCACTGCGGTGTTAAGCTGTAAATTTTATTTTATTTCCTCACATTTTTTAATGTATATATTTTATTTGATAAATATTAAGTTAAATGAGCTTTACATCTCAGGATTGCAGTGCTTCGGACGTGGCAAAGCCATTTTTGGATATTTTTAATCGTTCTTTCCCCTGTTGTCCCAAGCAAAATGGCTGTCTGCTTTTAAGGATTCCCGAGTACAGCAAAAAGCTGATAAAGTTATGTTTGTTGGGGAAAAGGGTCTTATAAATAGGAATAGTTTATTACCATCAAATACTTCAAATCCATATTTTATTGCTTTCGGCTCCTGAGATGAATCGGAAACTGCACTAGCTGTGTAACAGGCTAACGTCATAGAGCTCGCTGATGCTGATAAGGTAGCTAGTAACATAGTAACGTGACTGTCTGTTGTATTGTGAAGCCCTTTCCAAGTACCGAGCTACACATAGTGGCAAGGATAAATATCACACACCGACAACTGCCTGCTTATACTATATTTTGTATGGTTATTTGGAAAATATCTAAAATTAATAATGAAACAGTTTAAAATTTGGTTTTCATATGATACGGAGAATCATTTGCTCTCGGACGGTGTTATAAAAGTGGTCTCTTATTTTTTTCAGAGCATGTTTAAAAATAGCAGGCTAGTTCCCCTTAAATCTATCGCAGTCAATCATTTTGATTTATTACCGCATGGTCACATTAAATGATGTGCACAGTTAAACTGTGTAAAGAGCAGAAATCATTTTATAAATAAAAATGGATTGCAAGACTGAAATGTTTGCTTTAAAACAAGGAATATATCAGGTAGGTTCCAGTTCTTCTCACTTGAATTCTTCCTGTTATGTTTTATGTGATCATAAATCTATGTGAAAAGGCATTATCATAAAGACCCCTTTAATATAAAAACATTATTAGAAAAACCTTTTATATTTTCTACTCCCACCGAATTGCTTTGATTTCACTGACCTTTCTAAATCTCTGGTCACCATAGGAAGAGGCAAACAGAAGGCTGTGATCCAATCACTATAAATGCTTTTTGACCCCAGCTCAGTGAAGGTGTATTACATTTCAGACTTCTGGAAAAGGCTGTTATAAAATATTTGTCAAGGGGAAATGGAATGCTCATTGCTCCCGGTTAGAAATGCCGTACACATTTATGGATGGCGGTTATTGAATCCTGATTAGAAAAAGGATGTCTGTAAAGAACTGCAAAATATTTTTTTCCCATGGATTAAGCCATATGTTTTCATAAATCCTATTCTGATTGAATTTATAGCCAGTGAGACGCTTCTGAGTCTTACCTAGCTTTTAATATCTCTAGTGTATGGTCTCTGTTCATAGAGGTGTTACATGCTATGTGAATAAATGGTATAATGGGTGGATTTATTGAAAGTTACTGCAAAATAGTGAACTGTTTAAAAAGATTTTCAAATTGTATAAGGTTAAGGGATTTTGAATTTTTTTTTGACTTCTAAACATTCTACACATAAAGCTTTTAGCATTGTTCAAACTTGCCCTCTGTATGTTTGCTATAAGTATAGTATAAGTATCTGTTCTTCTTTCTGTCAAAACCAATCATGGCAATAGTATTGATGTAAGTGCTGTCAGATTGCAGGAAATCTGTTTACTTAATTTGTCATTCTCTTGGTTACAAAGAGTAAATATTCATATACGTTTTCACATATAAAGCTAAGGAGCATTTGTAAGAAAAGAAAAGGATAGTTGCTGACCTGTACAAGTCAACAACAAATCCTAATGTAGCAACACATCTTAAAGTTTGGTTAATTGGCAGCATCTCAGTAGAATGATTGGCTTTAAAAAGAGCATCTGGGCAGGTGTGGAACCTGCACCCAATTTATGATTGCCATAATAATATTTTTAAAACAAGTGCATTGTTTAAATGAATCCTATTTTAACAGTATCAATACTGAAAAGAATACTGAATGCTCACTGCACTTCTTCAGGAGCAATAAAATGTAAACCATACAACTTTTTACAAATAGCCTACTGTACATATTTTTGGGAGGAAACTGGCGTACTGGAGTGTACGGTTTTTTTTGTTTCTCTGGTTAGTTTGTATATTTATATGGCTAGCAAGAAAAAGCTTGAGAAATTGCATGTGTAGTGCTGTACATATGAGGTGGGCAACTCCATCCCCTTCAGTGAAATACTTTTGGTTTTGTAGCTTATATCTGGGGTCAATTTTATTTAACATTTGAATGAAATCATTTTCCCCCCATCGTACATGTAGGCGCCATATTTTTGGTCAAAGAAAATGCCACCACATCTGCTATTTCATCTGTAGTTACCTTCTTATTGTATAGAGTGCATTGTCAAAAGTACGCTGAGTTATTTCTGCTACTCGGCTGAGCATATGTATCCGAGGTGGTGAAATAAGCTTGAGGTGCTACTGCCTTTAGTCACATCAGATATTATACCAAGTTTACAGTGAACAGTGGCTTTTGCTGTTGGACCTGCTGCCAGTTTTTGAGACGCGTTTCTTGTTGACACTTGAAATGCCTTCTTGCTAATGTGCTAATCAGTATTGGATGAATTACAAACTGCAAGTTAACCAGTCAAATAAAATAAAATAAAAATCTGAATTGTTTACTTCATATAGACATAAATAGAATCATCATACCTACACTTTCACTCACTTTAAATCACACTGGATTATGAATAGGAATCATTCTTTTTTTTTTTAAGATGATGCAGTATATACACAGTGTAAAAAAAATACAATAATATACAAAGTATACACAGTGGTACATTATGGTACAATTAGATGGCACAGTGGTTCAGTGATTTGCAATGTTGCCTCAGAGCAAGAAAGTTTTGGATTTTAATAGCAGAGCTCCGGGGCTTCATATTTATGCAGATGTCATGAGCTTGATTTTGTCGTCGCGTTCGTGGTCACATGCCTTGTACTTTGCAGCGTATTCTCTTACTATACGTTTGCATGCTTCTGTAAACTTGCACATGCAAACATTTTCATAGTACCACTTTTAGGCAGCACCTATATATTTATATTATCTTGCTTATTTGACTGGAGCCATTCTGTGAGGAGGTTGGATATTATCCTTATGCTTATGTGTAGGTTTATTCTGGGCTTTTTAGCCCTGCAATAGACTGTTCAGGGTGTACCCCACCTCTTTCCTAAAGGAACTGACTCCAGCTTCCCCTATGACCCAACAGATAAGCAGTATAAATAATGCATAGTTTGATGGATGAATGATACAATTAAAGAGGTTTTAATGCATAGTAACTTGGTGCAGTTCATTTACTATTAATCAATATGATTCGGTTCAAGAGTGATACGAGTTGATTCCTAACTGATAACTCTTCAAATCACCACCGATATGATTTGGTTCAGCTCCTATGCACTTCTTTTTAACAGTGATATGGTCCTGTTTAGCACTGACGTAGTACATTGCTATTCAGCACAGGTGGTTTGATTAACATTTGATTCTGGCATGATTCACATTCAGAAATGGTATGATTCTGCTTGTCTCTGTTACAAAACAGTCCAGCAGGGATGCATTTTGATTCAGCACTCTCACGATTCTTTTTAGCAAGGGTAAGTTTTGGTTGAACACCGATATGATTTGATTCGGTACTACATCATTTGATTTAGCACCAGTACATTTCTGTTCAGTACATTTATTTTTTTTATATTTAATAATATTATTTGTATTAACATTGATATGCCATTCGATTCACTTCTGATTAAATTTGGTTCAGTGCTTAGTTGATTTGCTTCAGCACTGAAATAATTTTATTGATGTCCAGTCCAGTAGAACTTAATTCAACTCACTAGATCTTTTTGAACAACATTTTGCACAGAGAAGTGTTATCCGCCCACCTCTGCATAGATGAACTGACAGATAATCATAATGGGCTAGGATTTTTTTAACTGACAGGTGTGAAAAAGTATGTCTCCTCTCCCTCCTTGGGAGCACATGGCAGGTTTGCTTTTCTTAAGCTTCTAATGGCTTCTGGGGTTTCTCATGGCTGTGTCATTATCAGGATTTTCACTAGGGATATCAGTGTGTCTCAAGTTTAAGTCTGTGTGGAACAGTAACGTCGAACATTCCTTCATTGCTTTTATTCTGTTTAAAAATTGGTTTTGCATCAGTTTCCTGTCTTACTACTTGTATTTACAAATATATATTTAGGTATGCACTTTTAAGCAGACTGTACCAACTTGGTATTCCATATCTCTTGCTATCACATCAAAGACTGTTAGATTGAATTTCTAGGGCACGTCAACTTTCCAAGGTGCTGTCCCAAGAGTTAAAACTACTACAGACGAATATGCGTTTCAATGCACAACATAGCAAATCATAGTCCAATGCAGTTTACAAAAGAATGTACATCCCAGCATACAGTTATACATTTATGGGTACTCGTGTTAAAAAATTACAACTCCCCTTGGCAAGGCCTTTGCAGAAGTAGATGTGTTCTGGACACTATAGAGAGAATATGAAATGTATACCTTAATGCCCCTGAGACAGAGAAAGAAATGTCTCCTATTCTCCAAGCAGGAGTACCTAGTCAGAGTCAACCCATCAAAGTCTGCTTTGAAGCCAGAACTGACAGAAACATCATGTGAATCTGGCTGCGTAGTACTGAGCAAAATTGCTTTGGGAGATGCATAGAACAGTGTGAAACAGAGAGTGCAGGTGTGGAGTTGCAAAAGAGGGGTACTCTTGGATGCATATACTTTCACCCATGAGTGCATGTAATTTCAGCATGATTCAAAAAGGTGAACAGTGAGTATTTTGCAACTTTAGGTAAAATGGGACTTCAAGTACAGAGTTTATGCTCTTGTATTTCAATGCTAGTTGTGTAAGGGATGTGTGGGTGGGCTGGAAATCACAAATACAAGTTATGAAGGGATCTGCTTCATGTCTTAGAATAAATGATAAGTTGTGACATTTTTCATTTGGGTTCTGCTTATTAAAGTACTTGGTCATTGTCATGTCTTTTTGTTTTGTTTGTATCAGTGCCCTCCTGGTCTGAGCCCAATGAAGGACGGCACCGGTTGCTATGACCACCACATTGGAATCGACTGCTCTGATGGATTTAATGGTGGCTGTGAGCAGCTGTGTCTTCAGCAACTAGCTCCCCTTGAGGAAGACCCTACCCTTTATAATATCCAGATGTTCTGTGGGTAGGCACACACAAGCAAACACACACACACACACACATATATATATATTATAGCGTCAGGTTTGCAATTTAAAACTAACACACTCACCCACACACACACTTTTTTTTATTCATGATCAAAATGTAATTGTATTGTTGATTCTATAAATAAAAAAAGTATTGTTCATTTTATAACTTTTGCTGTGTTTCTATGTTTTTGGATTGTTTTTGCAATTTTGATTCTAAAATAAGATCTGAATACCAATGCCACCCCTGCAGCTGCATTGAGGATTACAAGCGCGGAGCGGATGGCCGCACATGTCTGCCTCTGTCTGAATCCTGCACTGAGGGAGTGGACTGTGGCGAGACAGCTGGCATCCCAGCCAATCAAACTACATTTGGAGATGTCTTCTATGGCTATGACAATCACACCAAGGAGTTCACCACAGGCCAGATCCTTAAGGCCACCTTCAGGTAGGAAGTGATACAAATAACTCATATGTTCAGAATTTTCTTTGGACTCTTTGCTGACTCTTTCTGCCTGAATTCTGTAAAGGTTTTCAGTTCCTGTGGTGAGTAAATGGCAAGTTGTCTAAAATTGTGTTATATTTTTATACTCATTTGCCGAACCACTTAATCCTATTAGGGTCACAGGGGTGCTGGAGCCCATATAAATACACACTGAACTGCTTGTCAGACCAACCCAGGCCCAACACGCACACAGCCATTCAAACTCGCACCTAGGGGTAATCTGGATCAGACAATTAGCCTAATATGCATGTCTTCGAGCAGAGCACCCGGAGAAAACCCATGCAAGCACGAGGAGAACATGCAAACTTCACACTGAAACGCCCCGGGACCTTCTTGCTGTGATGTAGACATGGTAACCACCACGCTACCGTGGCATTGTATTGTATTTTATATTTAAAATGCTTTTTTAATTTCACCTAATAATACTAGACAAACCTGATTGTTGTTTTAACCAAGGTCAGACTTGTCTGGATTAGTTGCACAGTTCATGTTAGCATTTGACAACATTTGATTAAATAGGTGGACTTAATGTGTGTGGAGTCTCAGACAATTTTCCAGCCTGCCCCCGTTCATTATTACAATGTTTCCAACATGCCCAAACAAAAAATATGACTACATGTGATAATTGTTTTTCTCACTGTTGCAGAGCTTTTGTTTTTACTTTGAGAAACATTCAACACCAGAGTAATTGGCTCCCAGCAGCTCCCCACCCATTTCACTGTTAGAAGCCTTTTCAGTAAACATGTACATAATAATACATCTATTAGGACTGGTCTGAATCATCATGCCATCGTGTCATAATCTTGTCACATAATCGTGTCACATCTTGTAAAAACTTTTAATTAAAGTTTATAAATAAAATGTTTAGTGCTTCATTTAGAAATTCAGTGGGCCACCTTCACATGTTCTATTTGTTCAGACACTGCCTGCATTATTACTGTTGAAGCATTATCTGGCAAAATAACTGTTGTTTTCTTCAGTAAATCACCAATCTGGTATAGTCTAATCTTAAATCATGCGTTTGAAATGTTCTTCTAATGACCTCCAGTATGTTTTGTTGTTCTCTACTTTGTAGTCTTGCGTTTATCATTTAGATTTATATGATATCTAAAGATAGTTTCATTATGATACTGTCGAGCCAATGGTTGTTGAAAGAATGACTTAGAGAGGCATATGAGCCAATGGGTGAGAGTGGAAAAGGTTAGAAAGCGAGAGTGAATAGTAATATTATCAAAAAGGCAGATCTCAAGTGCTCTGATCTAATTTCAAAGCACATAGAGAAACTGTGGTTGTCGATAAGCCATGAAAAGCACAACTGACCTCTATGCGCTACATTATGTCAGGAGGAAACTTGTATCTTGCTCAGTTTAGCATTAACATCTATATTTAGCTTTAAGTTAGCAATATTTTGCCTAAAAGTATTTATTCATATAAATGTTTATATATAGTTTAATTAACCCACTATAGTAAAATACAAAGCTTAAAATAATCACATACAACTTTGACAATCACGAAAAATCATTGTTGTTAGTGTACCAATGAAATAACCATGCTGAGACTGAAGAAGGGATAAAGGAAAAAATATTGAGAAATTACTGCTCAGTCAGCTTGTCCAGAGGAATTATTGCAACAGGGGGGTCAGCGGAAGAGGAAGGAAGCTCAGGTTCCACAGGGAATTATTCAGTGGGTAAATCATAAAAGTCAACAGGGGAATCTGGGCAATATTCAATTTGAGAACTAGGGAAAGAATCTGGAGAAGAATATTCAGGAGAGTGTAAGGGAATGAAGGAAGGAGGGGCCTCAAACTCAGAATTGTCAAAGAGGAAACCCTCAGCCTGGGCCTCACTAGGATAACACCAAAAGTGTGGAGCAAAGCTTGAGCAATGTTGAAACTAAAAAAGTGCAGAACTGCAAAAAAACAAAGCTTAGTCATATTATAAATAAAAATACTTAGGGAAAGGATAGAATGACATAAAATAACATAAGGAGATTAAGGTACTTACACATGGTTGAAATGTGGGATGGTTGAAAGAAGCGTGCAGATCAGAATAATCCATGTGAACAGCTTAAAGGAATAAGATGAAATGAAGTAACACAGAAGTTGGCGCTTATAAGAAAGCGCCAGTCTTTTTATAGAAACTCCCAAATTGATGTGAGAATAAGGGGCATTAGGATGAACAAAAATGATGTCATGGGGGGGGGGTGACATCAAATATGGGGTGGTATTGGGACAAAGGTGAAAATAATGGGAAAGGAGGAAAATATGTAAATCAAGGTGGGGGGGTGAACATAATAGGAAATTGACTCAGCATATAGAAATAAAAAGAAGGAGGCACCAGAGGGTTGCTGAATATATATAAAGAGGGAAACTTCAGACCAGCTGATTTGTATTTGATTGACTGCAACACTGAATAAAAAAAATCTTGCTTATCCTCATCTGCTGCATTAAGATCTTTTATTTTGACTAAGTATTTGAGTGATTACAAAGTTATTGGGCAAGATCTAAGAGAAAACCAGAGAGAAGAGAGGGACCTTATGTGCACCTGGCGTATGTCCGCTCAGAAAGGGCTCTGAGTTCCAACGATAACATACGCAGTGCCATTCAGATGCACCTGTTGGTGTAATTAAATATAGTTTTGAGAAACAAATTGAAAGTGGCCATGGGAAAGTTTGTTTAATATGACTTAATTGCAACAGATGAAACTTGCAGTTTGCTGGAAACTAAAAACAAAAAAGCTGCTGATGCCGCAAATCACTTCATTAATTGTTAATGAAATACCAGACTACTGTGACAAGTCATTTCAGACTAAAGGAAATAGGCAAAGCACTGGTGCTCGGAAGAGATGGGGGTAGAAAAGAAACTCTTCTGTAATTCTTCTGTGAGAAACATACATCTTAGTGGAAAAACAATCCCATTAAGGAGCACAGACTGTCATCCAGTGTAACCATCTTTTTTGAACAAAGGAACATATAGCGTCAGGCTATGTTTTTTTAGTCAGTACAAACAGAAACAGTTAAAGCTTCTTCAGAAATTAAGTCATTAATTATAACACTTCTCAGATTTGTTGAGTACAATTTAAAAATGGGACTACTACACACAGTGAAATGGTATTCCCCAAATCACAAATGAGTGATTTGGGGACTACTACACACAGTGAAATGGTATTCCCCAAATCACAAATGAGTGATTTATTTCTTTTAAAAGACCATATTCTAATTTTTACCCGGAAACATAAGAGCAATGCTGGGTTTTCTTTTATCAGAATGGCACAATAATAGAGAGAGAAAATTAGACATCTGAGTTCTACTGACACTTCAGGGCTTCTGTTTTCAGACTTCAGTTTTTCCCCTTTTATTGACTTTTCCTAAAAGAACACCGCACAGATTGGAAAAAGAGTTCCTAAAGAACCTTAACCAGACATGTACAATAAGCCAATTATGTGATCCAAGTCATGTTTGCCTGGAAGCCAGTAATACAGCATCATGGCCTTGCATGTATCAGCCATGACGTGAGTAAAACAATGAGTTTGGGGGTAGAACAGTAGGAAAACCTTTGTTTATATGTTGAAAACACTACAGTAGCTTTTCAAAAGGAATTATATAGAATATGTGGGGTAACTGAGTGTAGTTCTGAGGAACTAGAAACTGGCCATTGGAAAGTTTATGATTTAACAATATGATATTAATAATATGATTTAACTGCACTGTTATTTTGAGTCCAAAAGAGAATATTGAATTGCAGACTCTCTTTGTTCTGTGTCCTGGACACTTAGAACATGCACAATATGTATACGTGTCATCTCAGTCTTTGATTGTAGAGCTAACTTCCTCTACAATCTGCATCTTTTTTTCCCACATCAAAAACATGAGGAAGAATTTTATTGCCACAGGTCCGTGCTTCCATCTGGGCAACATGCGAGGTGTGAACCAGGGCATTGTCTTGCAGGAGGGAAACACCTTTGGTCAGCATTCTTGGTTGTGATAGCCTTCTGCAATGAGGCATAGTATGTCCTGGTAATTCAGGTACCATTTGCCAGGATATGCATTATCACTACTCCATGCTTGTCCCAAAAGCCTGTCAACATGATCTTGCCTGCCAAGGGTTGGACATGTGCATTCTTCGGAGGTAATATGTTGTTGTAGCTTATCAATCATCCAAGGGCCTCATGTACAAAGACTTGCGTGGAATTCCTACTGAAAAAAAGGCTTATGCTTAAATCCAGAAAATGTCGAACACACAAAAAATCCAGATGTATGCATGTACGCATGAATCCAAGCACATTTCCTTCAAACATCCGAATCGACGTGGAATTGAGCGCACATGTTGGAGTACCCGACCCCTTCCTGTCCACAGCCCCATTTAAATATGCAAATCAATGAATGAACCCTGCACCGGAGATTCCCCTCTTTGCAGGATCAGAAAACCCTTACAATATGAGGAACACAGGGAGGCGCGCAAAAATGTAGTGTTTGGCACGCTGTCCTCTGGCATTAACAACAAACGCAGGAGGTCTGAGTGGTAGAGTGTGTGAGGCCATGCTGTGGGGTTGGAAAGGCGTACACACACACACGGAGTTAAAAAAGAAGTGGTCAGTCTTCAAGGTGGCCATTAAGCGGAGGACGGCTGCCCACTGCCAAAGTCTGACGCAATCCTGCAGGGGGACAGAAGAGGAGGACCTCACCTCATTTGAGCAGAGAGTCACCGCAGTCATAGGTAACACTCCTCTTTCAGGGTTGGTGGGAGCGCATGTGGGGTCTCCGATTACCCCCTAGCTCACAGCCCTGTAAGATAGAGGTTCATGCGGAAATGTGTGCATGCTATTTGGTTTGGCAAATTTAAACATGCCATTACAAGGAAGAGGATATCCAAGACTTTGACTCATGTTTAAGTGCAATTTATTAATTTTTTTTAAAACAGACAGTGAGATGGAGGACCCACAGCCACAGACTCGGGGATACCTCCATCATTTGCAGCGGCTCTGGCGTCACAGAAACGGGGGATTCCTGCTGCCCGCCTGACTGACCGTGTCCTCCAGCACTGTGCTGTGCAATCGGTGGCATAAATGACCGCCTGCTCATAGTCATCCTCACAAATATCAGTGACTTAATAAATGCATTGGTGAATGGTTGAAATCACCATCGCGCACAGTGCCAGTGTGTAGTTCCCAACCGTGCTGTTACTCAGGGTGTATGAATGGTGCATTAAACCAGGAAACCTCGCCACAATTAGTTAGTTAATTGCCTTTGTGCATCACGTGATCTGTACAGTGATGGAATGAAAATGCTTTCTGTTGACATAAACTCATCCTGTGCTGGCGCTTTTATAGCAATGTGTGTGCAGTGGACAGCACCGATTACATCAGGAAAACCGGCTCTCGCTGCAAATTGTGCTTTAATAAACTCTTAGGACTAAAGTTTACATTATAAACAGTTTCCCAGCATCACCTCTAAGTGTCACCAAAGCACCAACAGCTGCAGAAACATGCGTACGCCAGCTATGAAGTTTGCGTGAAGCACCGCACATTTCCACGGACATTTCACTCTTGATACATCTGAACTTTGACGTGGAAAAGTGCGTACGCAACGTTTTTTTGTGCGTATGCAACCTTTGTACATGAGGCCCCAGGTTTTTTCACTGCATGTATATAGTGTGTGACTATTTAATTTAAATTCTGACCATATATCTTTCTCTCTTGCACACACACACAGACGACATTGCCCATGTTTCGCAGTTCACACTTCACTGTGCGCCGACGCTTCAGCGATTTTCTAGGGCTATATGAGAAACTCTCTGAAAAACATTCACAGAACGGATACATCGTACCTCCACCGCCTGAGAAGAGCATTCTGGGTATGTTGGACTTTTTATTTTTATTTTTTATTTTTTTTAAAGCAGGAACTACATCTCTAGAGTTGTCCCCCCCCCCCTTTTTTTTACTTACTGTATCAAAAAATTCATCTGCTAAGTGTACTGTTTCTGAAAAGGCATGACCAAAGTAAAGGTGGGAAAAGAAGATCCTTCATCAGCCGAGTTTGTTGAAAGAAGGAGAGCCGCTCTGGAAAGGTGATCCACTTTACAGTTTAATTTCTATTAGTCATGGCAGTGATTGGTGTTTCTTTAAAATCCTCCTGAACTTATGTTCATTAGGTATCTCCAGAGAATCGTGTCTCATCCATCTCTGCTGCAGGACCCTGATATGAGAGAGT
Source organism: Neosilurus hyrtlii (assembly GCA_028564935.1). Taxonomy (NCBI): domain Eukaryota; kingdom Metazoa; phylum Chordata; class Actinopteri; order Siluriformes; family Plotosidae; genus Neosilurus; species Neosilurus hyrtlii. Next base: position 24,261,155 of record JAOUQZ010000041.1, on the reverse strand, counting down.
TTTTAGAGAAAGAGGAGGTAAGAGATATTGCTCTCACAAATACTCGAGTAGTTTGGATGGTTTATGTAGTAAAGGGATGTGCACACGTGTGTAAAGCAGTTTGCTTGTTCTGACAGTTGATCACTTGTAGGCATGGGCATTTCAACCAACACACACAGACGACCTTGTGTGTTTGATTGCGCTTGAGTTATGATACACTAGCTTTACCCAGCAAACTTTTCCCTGTGCCTCGTCTTTTTATTTTCTCATCATGGAGTGGAAGTTCTTTACAAAACTCATATTTTTATACTGTATGTCCAGTACTTTGAATACTTTACCAGTATTTTATGGTAATCAGAGGTTACTAGAATGTTATAAAGATGTTACACTAAATCTGTAGTATACAAGGCTTCCGCAGTATGTTTACGTTACAGTATCCCGTAATTCAGCTGGAGTCTCTAAATAACCACAGAAGAATTGCTCCTGGGGAAATAACAAATATAGACCACAGGGGTCCAAAGACTCCCATCGAAAGGACCATTTCATAATATATTTCATAATACGCCAGTATAGAACAAACATATCAAGTTCAAAAGCCCCGGCTTCGGTGCGCGGCAAGTAAATGTCCGGAAAACTCAAACAGTTTTGCCTCTGTGACCTTGAAAAGTAGGTCAAGGTCACTAACGCACAAACTCATCCTAGCCCTCCACCTTCAGCACGCGGCATGTAAATGTCCGGAAACTAAAGTGTGACGGATAGACGGACGGAACCCATTCCCATATCTCCCAAGGGGCGGGAGTTAAAACAAAATGGCAGTGAAGAGTTTCTGCTGTTGTGAAACTGGTTTATCTAATCGCACTAAAGCTCATTTGTGTATTGTCTTGGTGTGAGGAGCCAAAATTGTGAACTGCAAGCTGCAGTGAATTTATGCTAATGCTAATGCTACAAACAGCCTTTCTAAGAACAGGCAAGATGGTGGCAGAGTACATCTGAGTTTTGTTCACTGTACTCTCTCGCATACTAATAGATCGTACTAAAGTGAAGAGCTGATGGTACGTACTAAACACACATTACTACGTAGTGAGGATTCAGACGCAGCCCTATAAAAGCATTCTTCTGTTTCTTTGAAAATTATTTTTAGGTACATTACCGCCACTTTCTGGCACTCGTAACATTTTGCAAAACTACCAAGCATCAGTAAAAACAATGGGAAATATTTAAAATGTTATTATTATTATGATTAATTATTGTTAGTATAAATAAATTACCGTTTTTAATTTATTTAATATTTTGAAGGTCATGACACGTTTGTTGTTGTTGGTGGACATTGTAAGCTCTGATTGCCTAAATAGACAGTTTGTAGTTTTATTGGTCAGTCAGCAGTGTCATTTGCTCTCATTGGATGTCGCCTCAATCACATCAGAGTTAATATTGTTCACATCGAATAATTATCGTTATTTCACCGGTCACTGCTGCCAGTCGGCCTTTAATCCACAGGTGTTAAGACGTTACATGATGCCCATGGACACCTGAACATCACACTGTGTTTTCCGTCCAAAACAATGGGCATCAACACAGAGTAGGAGTTGTTGTTGTTGGTGGTGGTATAATAGTCTCAACTCTTCTGGGAAGTGATATTGGGACAGACTTAGGCCTCTTAGTTTCAGTCACTTGGAACACCCTGTACAGTTGTGTGCTTAAATCCTTGTGTGAAGAACTACATTAAGTGTCCACATACTTTTGGTTTTAAAAGGTGGTTAGAGGAAAGTCAGAGGTTTTTTTGGCCCCAACAGACCTGTGTGTGTGTTCTGTTAGTTACCCCGAGCAGTGAGTACCCAGGCGCTGAGTGGAGCTGGATTCCTGAAGATGATCAACAAGGCCACTGATGCAGTCAGCAAGATGACCATCAAAATGAATGAGTCAGACGTTGTGAGTATCGCTCCTGCTGGCAGAATGATGACTCACTCTTACTGAAGCTCCCACGGTTTTAGACGCACTCATCTGCGTGATTACAAGCTGCTGAGTTTGGTTTTTTTTTGTGTGTGCCTTCTTGTCAGTGGTTTGAAGAGAAGCTGCAGGAGGTGGAGAGTGAGGACCAGCACCTGAGGAAGCTGCACGCCATGGTAGAGTCGCTCGTTACCCACAGGAAAGGTAGACTCGTGTGTTTTTACTGATTTATTCAGTCTGTGTAGGTTGTAGTCAGTAGTTTCTCTTGGTTTTAAAAGTTTGGTTTTATGTAATTTAGCTATCATTTAGAATCACTTTTATACTTGATACACAATCATTAATATCAAACTATTAATTTTTAATTTGTCTTTTTTTTTTTTAAAAAAAAATCTGGGAATTTTAATCATTTCACTGAGTGTATCAACCTTTGTTGAAGAAAAGTTTTAGCACTTTTTGCTCTGAGATAACATTCAGTTGCACTCAGTAGCTGAATGGTTTTGGCAGAAGTTGTGATTTCTTTCAGAAAATATGGATGAGACAAAAACTTTTCTTTCACTCATGGTTAGTGGTTATGATCAAACAATCATGTTTGCTATTTTTACATCATAATGACAACATAAACTAACCAAATCACCCTGATCAAAAGTTTACATACCCTAGTTCTGTGTGTGCATTTCCCCCTTTAACAATTCAGCTTGAAGTCTTTCGCTGTGAATGAGGCACTTTATTTTCTCAGATGGTAAAGCTGCCCTTTTTTTTTTATTTTTTGGACAAAAAGTCTCCAGTTCCTCTAAATTCTTGGGCTATTGCATGTACTGAATGTTTGAGATCTCCCCAAAGTGGCTCGATGATACTGAGGTCAGGAGACTGAGCCTGGCCACTCCAGAACCTTCCCTTTGTTCTGCTGTAGCCAAAAACAGGTTGACTTGGCCTTGTTTTTATGATCATTTTCATGTTGGAATATCCAACTACATCCCATGAGCAGCTTCCGGGCTGATGAATGGAAATTTTCCTCCAGTATCTTCTGATAAGATACTGCATTCACCTTGCAATCAATTTTGACCAAGTTCCCTGTGCCATTGTACCTCACACATCCCCAAAGCATCAGTGATCCACCTCCGTGTTTCTCAGTCGGAATGGTGTATGTGTATGAATGGTGAATGATGCTGTGTTTCATCACAGGCCTTGTTGACTCCTCTGCAAATGTAGCGTTTATGATTGTGGCCATAAAATTTAATTTTGGTATCATCACTCCAAATAACTTCCTTAACTGTTCCAGAAGTTATGATGTGCGTCTCTGTGCTGTTTGGCATATTGTAAGTGGACAGCGTTGTGGCACTGGTGTAGTAACGGCTTTCTTCTGGCAATTCGACCATGCAGCCCATTTTTCTTCAAGTGTCCTTATTGTGTACCTAAAAAAGAGCATGTCAGCTAAAGTTGTTTGTAGATTTTTCTTCGCACCCCGAACAATCTTCCTGGCAGTTGTGGCTGAAATTTTGACTGTGGCTTGATTTGACTGTCGGTCTCACTAAAACTCACTGACTTTTTTTTTATTCACAAACTGATCAGAAGCTGACTGGTCCCATGAGAGGGTGGATACCTTTAGTAGCCATTTAAAGCTGTGCGTGTCGACTTGAGTGTGTGATATCAGGCCAAAACCTTCAGGGTATGTAAACTTAGTTACACTTGATAGTAACTAGATTTAAAAAATGTCTTCACCCAACCACTAACCAAGAAGTTTAATTATATTATAATTCCTGTTTTTTTTTTTTTTTTTACAAATTATCAAAAAAATCACAAATTCTGACGGGGTACGTAAACTTTTGAGAACAACTGTAAATCATCATCCCGTGTAAGCTATATAGTCCATCCGTACAATTTGTTAGGGACAGCATCTTGCAAATGACCGGATCACCAAATTTGCTGTTTGGTTCCCCTTGAGGGCAGTAGGGTGGGATTGTATATAGGTCACCTTGACCTCCTTTCATGGTCACAGGGACATTGTTTCTATATTCAGCGTATCATGGCTTGTTAGTGCAATAACTTTGAAAGAAAATAGTGTAGGATCACCAAATTTGGTTTGATGGGTTCCCCTCAGTAAGATCTCGGATGGGATTATATATGGGTGGACTTGAGGTCACAGCAGTCAAGTTGGATGAATTTCTTTATTGGACTTTTATATTTATTTATTTATTTTATTTATTTTAAAAGAATATAATACAATACAATATAACCAAAATAAATATTTTTACTTTCCATTTTTGACAAATGTTATCAAATGGTCCTGCCGGTGGGAAGTACACCTCAGCACTCACTGTTAAGGTAATGATAACCATCTCCCCTGATCCTTTACCTGACATTTAACCCCACATAAATGATTAGGGAAGTTAAACTGACGACATGTTCCAGCATCATTTCCTGGCCAATGTGGAATTACGATTCATCACTGAACAGCACTTTGATCCTGTCATCACCCACCCCAGCACTGTTTCTCTTCACCTTGTTTTCTTTGGTTTAGCTGTTGGTGCTGGGGTTCCTATGGCTTTTCTATATTTAAATCCTATTTCGTACTGTTCTGACAGAAACTTTAATTCCTGTTTCTGCTTACATGTTAACCTTTGGCCATATTTGCCTTCGGGGTCTGTCTGTGCATCAGTCGTTGAAGCACAGCCTCTAATAATGACCAATCGTTGTAATATTTGGTTACCAGATGTGTCTTTGCAGCCTTCAGACAGCTATATAAAATGATCTATATGGGTTAATTATTACAGTAATTATAACACTTTAACTACTATTAATAGTCACGTTTGCATTGTGCGATTCCAATAACAAGTCCTTTGAGTACTACATTAGCAGTGTGCACTCACTGTGTGCTCCTCTTGTATATATGTGTTTGTATTACTTTCAGTAAAAGACTAAGCACACAATATTAAGATACACCATCGGCCGTGGGGTTTCACATGGACACTCGGGAATTGTTTGTTTTGTTTTGTGAATTTTCTTTGTTGTGAACATTTCTTTTTCTCTCCTGGTGTTTTTACATATGTTTCCCGGTTTAGGTTTTTTTTTTGTTTGTTTGTTTTTTTTTTTTTACTTTTGTAACTTTGCGGTTTTCTTTATGCCTGCACCTAAATTTAGACCGCTGACTGGGAACAACAAACCTTTTTAGCCACACTCCATATTAAACTTCTTACTTGAAGGAGATTTATAATCCTTATTATAATCTTTTTTTTTTTCAGTTGATATCATCGTCAGCTTTTTGGAGCCGTGTTTATTTTCACTTAGCCATATTGGGTCTGATAACGAAACTGGCACATTTCCAACTCCTCGGCTTCAAACATGAATAAATATTTCCATGTCCAACTTTATCTGTTAATCAATGCATCAGAATCTTTTGTGCATGGCTGGGGGAGAATACCGTATCAGAATATGTACATATATTGAACACAGGTTTTGAAATAAGGTATGTCCATTCCTAGTTTACGCCCTTTTCACGCTCAATTTTGTGACAAGTGAAAGACCTTATTGTTTTCACGTCCTGCTGAGCCTCTGCTAAGGTCTCCACAGGTCTAAAAGCAACATGAAACAAAGTACAGGTGCATGAAGAATGAACCATGGAATTTGCATGTGCATGGCAAAATTCGTAAATAAGCAGCAAACTTAAGCCGGGATCGATGATATGCGTAACTTTTCCTGTCCATGTTACATAGTGTACCGGTACATCATACATCTTGTACCGATTACTGATGTATTGGCATTTATTGACTATACTGTACTTAATAGAGAAAAGTTTGAACATGTCAAATATTTGGCATAGTGTCACTAACCCAACAATTATTATATAAAGCTATTTTAGTGAGTAGAAGGCCGTTCATTCTGTCCATGTTACACACTGACTTTTTGAGTCGTTATACTGATAATTCGATAATGCTGTTCCTCTAAAGGATTATTATCCCGCATCTACCGTGGTTTAATGCATAATGGCCTAAAAGATTAAAAAATGGGGAAAGCTAATTTTTTTTAAATCTGCAGAAAGTGTGACCAGTCGGTGTCACGTTTCATGATCAGACCCGTATATAAGTCCAGTAGCTTGTTTAGGTGTATAAACCTTCTCTTAACTGCAGATTCATTCAAATTTTTAGATTTCTGTTTTAAAAATGAAACTGAGTTGATCTGAAGAAATGTGGCGTTAATTCTAAAATCAAGCATCATAAAAGTAATATGATTTGAGGTATTTTTACAAAGCCGGAATGTTTGTTATTCATACCCATCATTTGTTTCTTGCTGTGAAGTTTAGAAAAAGCTGAGTGAACATTTTTTACAGTGACATCAGAAAGTTTGAGAACCTTTTAGAATTTTCTAGATTTCTACATGAATGTGATTTTAAAACATCAGATTTTCCCAGAAATCCTGAAGGTGCTCTCTATCTACTTTTAGTTTTTGTGTGAAAATCTGATGTTTTAAATCGTGTTCGATAATAATAAATGACTTGTCTGTTTTCAGAGCTGTCCGTGAACACCGCGGTGTTTGCGAAGAGCGTGGCGATGTTAGGTAGTTCGGAGGATAACACCGCCCTCTCCCGGGCCCTGTCCCAGCTGGCAGAAGTGGAGGACCGCATCGAGCAGCTTCATCAGGAACAGGCTTCGAATGACTTCTTTGTCTTCGCAGAGCATCTTGCAGACTACATCCGCATTCTCGGGGCAGTCAGGGTATGCAGATACACACTCGCTGACGGGGAAATATAGGGGTCCACACTTGCGCTGAGAGTAGTTTCATCACTGACACTAGTTGACTGAAGACTTATTATAAAGTTTGGCAGACGGCAGGGTAATTTTCGGAAGTGCTGCAGCTGAGGCATCCATCAGTAGACAAGTTCCACAAATCTTCCGCTGCTGCTGAAATCTTTGAGGTGCTTTATCTTTAGGTCTGTGTGTCCAGGCTTGCTTTGACCAGCGGATGAAGGCATGGCAGCGCTGGCAGGACGCTCAGAACATGCTTCAGAAGAAACGAGAGACTGAGGCCAAGCTGCTCTGGGCCAATAAACCAGACAAACTTCAGCAAGCCAAGGATGAGATCACTGAGGTAACGTGTGTGTGTGTCTGAGAAAAAGATTGAATTTGTTAGAGAGTGTGTTTGTGAGAGAGACCTAAAGAGAGAGTTAGTGAGACAGTGATAGTGTGTGTGTGTGTGTGTGTGTGTGAGTGAGGCAGAGAGTGAGTGATTGTGAGAGAATGCAAGTGTGTATGTGAGGGAGAGAGTGAGTGTGTGTGTGTGTGTGAGACAGTGAGTGTGATAGAATGTGAGTGTATGTGCGTGAGTTTGAGAGAATGAGAGTGTGTATATGAGGGGGAGCGTGTGTGTGTGTGTTAGTGTGACAGTGAGTGAGTGTGAGAGAAGAGTATGTGTGAGAGAGAGAGAATGAGTGTGTGTGAGTGAGACAGTGAGTGTGATACAATGCGAGTGTATGTAAGTGAGAGTGAGTGTGTATGTGATGGGGAGTGTGTGTGTTTGTTAGTGAGACTGAGTGAGTGTGAGAGAAGAGTGTATGTGAGAGAGAGAGTATGTGTGTGAGTGTGAGAGAATGAGAGTGTGTATGTGAGGGGGAGCGTGTGTGTGTGTGTGAGAGAAGAGTGTATGTGAGAGAGAGTGTGTGTGTGAGTGAGACAGTGAGTGTGATACAATGCGAGTGTATGTAAGTGAGAGTGAGTGAGT
>JAOUQZ010000041.1:24234299-24252591 GCA_028564935.1 Neosilurus hyrtlii | reverse complement strand
TCTTGTGATAGTTTGGTTTGAAGGGTTGTTGCTTTATATCTATAGTGTTTTTGTCTCCTCTTTCTTCTTTTTACTTTCAATTTTGCTTCTGTTTGCTGTCTTCTTTCTTTTTCTGTCCCCTACAGTCAAGTCCAGCAAGATTACATAGATTCCATAACACACATCAACAGTAAATAAATAAATGAATCAGATTATCAAGAGGATCCTTATACCCATAAACCTCCCCTTGGAAAGCAAATTTGTTCGGCACAACACAGCAACCAGACTTTCATTCTGCTTGCTATGATGCTGGACAGGACAGGTTTTTAAAATAAATAAATAAATAAATACATAGAAATAAAAAAGGGGATCAGAGGGTGTGTTGAATCACACTCCTTAGCATATCTGGGAAAGTCTATTCAGAAGTGCTGGAGAGGAGGATCCGACCGATGGTTGAACCTCGGATTCAGGGTTGACCAGCTCTACACACTCTACAGGATCCTGGAGGGGGCATGGGAGTTTGCCCAACCTGTCCACGTGTGCTCTGTGGACTTGGAAAAGGCTTTCAGCTGTGTCCCTCGGGCTGCCTTGTGGGGTGTGCTCCGGGTACATGGTATACGGGACCCATTGCTACTGGCCATTCGGTCTCTGTATTGGCGGAGCCAGAGCTTGGTCCGCATTGACAACAACATGGCAAATTCGCTCCCAGTGGGGGTTGGACTCCATCAAAGCTGTCCTTTGTCACCGGTTCTGTTCATAATATCTATGAATAGAAATTCTAGGCGCAGCCAAGGTGTTAAGTGGTTCTGGTTTGGTGGCCATAGGATCTCATCTCTGCTTTTTGTGGATGATGGTGTCCTTTTGGCTTCATCAAGCCAGGAATTTAACATGTTGTAATTCACAGCTGAGTGTAAAGCTGTCGGGATGAGAATCAGCACCACCAAGTCCGAGGCCATGGTTCTCAGCTGGAAAAGGGTGGAATGCATCTTCCGGATCTGGAATGAGGTCTTGCCCAGGAGTTCAAGTATCTTGGGCTCTTGTTCATGAGTGAGGGAAGGACAGAGCGAGAGATCGACAGGTAGATTGGTGCAGCCTTGCTGTAAAGCAAAGCTTTTAGGGCAAAGCTCTCAATTTACCAGTCGATTTACTTTCCTACCCTCACCTCACAAGCTTTGGGTAGTGACCAAAAGAACAAGATCATGAATGCAAGCAGCTGAGATGAACTTCTTTTGCAGGGTGGCTGGGCTCTCCCTTAGAGATAGGGTGAGAAGTTCTGTCATCCGGGAGGAGTTCGGAGTAGAGGTTAAGGTGGCTCGGGCATCTGATTAGAATGTCTCCTGAACACCTCTCCGGTGTGGTGTTTTGGGGATGTCCAACCGGAAAGAGACTCCGGAGTCGACCCAGAACATGCTGGAAGGACTATGTCTCTCGGCTGGTTTGGGAACGCCTCGCTGTCCCCCCGGAAGAGCTGGAGGAAGTGGCTGGGGAGAGGGACGTCTTGTCCTCACTGCTTAGGCTGCTGCCAATGCAACCTGACCCCGGATTATGTGGGAGAAGATGATGATGATGATGACGACAACACTATCAGTTGTTTTCTATAAAACCGAATAAATTATTGAAGTGATTGGATGCATAACACATTGAAACATTGATACTTTGCTTATTTACTCTTAATTCCACAGATCTGTTGAATAAATTTAGCTAAACTAAGAATATTAAATGTGAAATAATGCATGCTATATTATCTACCTTACTGAGTTCCACACTTCAACCCAGAGTAATCAGAAATATTCCATATCAACTTGTAGCATTACCGCAAATGGATACAATGTAAACATTGTATTGGTTGTTACAATCAAATATAGCACAAGCACATAGAACCGCACAAAGCACAGTGTAAAATAAAAAAGAGGAAAAAAATAAGCTTAAGTTTCCAACAGCTTCGTGTTTAATCACTATTATAACAGACTGGATTACTGTCACCAGATAACTCAGACAGTCATGTTAACTTGTAAATGACACAAATTAACATGGTTCTAGCCATGCTTCTGCGAGAGAAAATATGATTATAGTTTAATCTCTGTTTCCTTGGTGGACTGGTAAACACAACACGTTTAAGTTTATTGAACAACAAAGTGGAGCTTCAGATTTTACTCTGAATTAGATTTGTAGTCTTGACATATCTGCAGAAGTCAAACAGAAGAAAGGTAAATGTTGGCAGAAATATCAATGTGAAGGTGAGAATAGATCATAAAAGGGCTTATTTTGCATCACTTTTTGCGATGCGATACTGGAAATTTAAGCATGAGCTCAACTAATTGGATCTGAGTTTGGTGATGTGGTGCAAATTTGAACTCCCACTGTTCCCCATCAGCCCTTGCTGGTTTGGGCAGTTCCGTGCCATGGTCAGTGTATTTGTCACTATGTCAGCAACTCTTTAATTCTATTCTCATGGCCCTTGAAGAGCAACACATTTATCTTACTATTCATATTTGACCTGGAAGTGATTTATCATAGACCCGAGAGTTCCATCAATTATTCCAGTGGGGGAGGAGGAGTGAAAGAGCGAGCGACTTTAAAAGGCAAACGCATTTTAATTTGATCTGAAAGCATGTAAGTGGCCTACAGATGCCAAGCACATTTCTGCATAGATGTGACAAGTGCGGGATCTTCTTTAAGCTTGCTGAATTAATTGGTCCCTGCTTATGAGACATTTCATTGTTATCAGTTTGTGAGTTTGGTCTGTGGAACTCTGTGGCCTGATTTTGAGCAAGCGCAAAAAAAAACCAAACAAACAGAAAAAAAATGCAGTGTGGAAAATGTTCTATGTTGGCATCTTGAGTGTTACCTGTGGTAAATAGTGCTGCTGCATTACAAGATGGCCACCTGTCAGGGTGGTATGCACTAAATGAAGACATGTCACTGATCCTTGCAAAAGTTAGAGAAGGGTTGGTAAAGTTTGAAAGTAAATGACTGACTAAGGACTTTTTAGACACTTTTAAAAAACTGCTAGCAAACAGCTGAATGTGATCACTGATTAGAGAGTGAAAGCGACAGGACTCAAATAAAAAAAAAATTCCACCAAAGAGCATTAGATCTGAAAAATTTGATCTCCAATAGTGTTTGTGTCCCGTCTGACAGACTGGAGCTACTCTAATGGGAGCGGATAGAAAGTAGTTTACTACACCATGATTTTTTAACTTTAAAGTAATTAATATGGCTGCAGCCACTTAAAAAAGCAAGATGGCAAAAATGGCAATAATAATGGTATGCCATGATTATGGTCATAGAGATTCCCTGATGATGTAGAGGCAAGAAGTGTGTAATGAGCTTCTGTATTTGACCTTGAAGCATTAAGCATATATTAAGTGTAGTTACATAGTCTTACTTAGTGCTTGCCATTTAAATTAAGTTGCAGCATACATTTAAATTGTGGATATGCAGTGTGCATACACAAAATGTTTGCTTGTGGTGAGCCCAATAGTGTTGCTCACGGGATTTTACACGGCTTTCTACATTTGTATTTGTTACACACGCATACACACAGCTGTCCTAAGTAAAGGCATCTCTTGAACTCTCTTTAGGGGTTTTAATATATACTACGTCAAAACTCAAAGAAAACTTAAGCTAGAATGTAATTTATCTTCACATATTTTAACAATTAAAGAGGCAGATCAAGTGAGTTTAATACATTCTACACAGAAACACAAGTAAACCACTCTACATAAATGTGATTTTGTATATACTACTCAGAAAAAGATGACAAACAAACCAAAAAGAGAGGTTTCTGGGTTTTTCTTTTTGTTTTAAATTTTTTTTATTTTACAGCATGATAAAGCTGACACTCGTTTTCAATGTTTTCTAGACAGAGTGAGATGCCATGACCATAACTAAAGGATTTCACTAATACAGAGACTGGACATAAGTACATAGACACCCCAAAATTTCAGAATGAAATATGTCTTGCTGCTCGGCCATAATAGCCCGTTTGATGAAGATAGTGCGTAACAGTTTTTGAGATGGTTTGGATGTCTCCTGCAGTGATGTCACCCTCTGACGGACCCACAATTGGACCCCTCTGAAAATCGGACAATTCTTGAGCTCCTGTTGTGCGAGGCATGCTTGTATAACTTTAGCACAACTTTGTGCACCTTAATACAGCAGTCTGACCAGTGTTCGATAAATTTAAATCATTAAATTGTCTGATTTTTGTTGCAGTGCATGGATCTCTATGGAATAGAAGCTCTTAGGTGTTTGCTCTTGCATTACTCCTTCTTAGTCAGCCTATGAACTTTTTAGCCCACGCTTGCATTGTTGACTGATGACTGAATGACACTGATACTTTTTCTGAATTATTTCCTTATCATGTGTCATATCATTTGTTTTCCAACATGGCAAAACTCTTATTTCTGTACTCAGTTGTAACTATTGTGAGAAACAGAAGAGAGCACATGCCAAGTTTTTCAAACTGATAGGCCTGAAATTGTAGCGTCTGAATGCCTTCTAATGAAACATTTGCAGCATTTTAGAATTGTTGGGTACTATCATTTTTACACTAAAAAAAGTAGTTTTATATGAATTTATTTTTGCTGTGCAAAGTGGAAGACACAACTAAAGTTTATATATTCAACTTGCAATGTTTAAAGTTGTTTGTATTTTTGTTCCAGTGAACATCTAGCTCCCCGGTAGTATTACTGGGTGACAGTAATAGTCATTTTTGTGGCAGCATGAGTCAATTTTGGGTAACTTATGAAGTGTTTTTGTGGCCTAGTGCATTTTGCACCAAAAGTTAAATGATATACTCAGGTTTTTATTTGTAAGCTCACTGTGTGAAGAGTTTTGGGAAAGTGAGCCTGGTATTGTGCGAAGTGCTAAAATGATTGTAAAAAAAGAAGAAAAAATGAAAATGTAATATGTAATATATAACGCTAATTTCCAAAAACGCAGGAAGCACATGGTAAATTCTCTCTTTTATAGAACTGCTGCGCATGCAACAGAGGAAAACTCTATCTGCCGAGCTTTGTATGCATGAGCTCACAGATGCCCATTATTGGCTAGTGCCATTGTGAGTGACAGGGAAGTGGGTGTATACCATCCGTCAATCCCTGCCAGCTCCGGACGATAAAGGAAACACTTCTATTTTGTGCCTCTTGGGATGCCAAGGTTTTGTCTTTTCTGAAGAGAACTTTTCTGAAAAGGACATTAGTTTAAAAAAAAAAAAAGCTGGAATTTGCTATGTGAACTGACAAAGTTTGAGTAATATATATACTTACCGTCAGTCATAACTGGTGTACCACCATAATCAAAACAATTGATCTTTTCATTCTCTGACAGTTAGATACTCTGGGGTGTTCTTGTGGCACCTTGTGACACCTAGTCCTGATATGGCATTGCAGTGACAGGGGGGAAAAAAATCTATATTTTAGTAGTGGTGGCTGTAATTGGTACTGCAACCTTCAGGGCAAGATACTATTTCAGCTGCAAACCTGCTGGTGGCATCCATTTCATAACAATGATGAGTCTTTTTTACTAAGAACACTCAAAATTCTCCTGTTCCTCAACTGAGAGCCTTTTTTTTTTCTTACTTTATTTTTATATCCTTTTTTTATCTTACTTTAAAGTTTAATTTCTTTAAAAAAAAATACTGGTTTTTTAAAATTTATTTAATCTCTAATTTCATTGTTTAAGTTTCATGAGTATTACTTTCTCTAGTACTACATACTGATATTAAGTATTAAAATTTACTTTTTTGATTATTTTTTGTTGTTGTTTTTTAAGGATTAATCCAGTATTGAATGGATATATAATGATATGATGGTTTCAGTCACATAAAGAACTTGTTATTTAAAGGAATTACACTAGGCTGCAATTTGAAGGCTGAGAGCCAATTTTCTGACTTTCAGTTGGTCCCTCATCCTTCTGTCACCAGTTCCCTTCAGTCCTTAGTCCCTCATCTGTCTGTCACCAGTTTTTGGAAAGAAATAAACAGAAAACACAGCAGTTGCCAGGGCAATTAGATTTCTCGGTTGCCATGTATTCAAGCAGTCTTATTTTACTAACTGAGCCGAACAGCTTTCCTAGTTTGGATGATAATTACCATGTTAATAAACAAGTAGAATTTGATGCAGTAGTCCACCACACGCCGCATAAATTTGCACAATCTTCTCTCCTAATGGCTTTCTAGCTTTCCAAATGGATGGATGGAATTAAACATGACAGAAGGATTACACATATAATTATTATTATTTAAACAAGATGCAGTAAGTGGTTGCGTATATATACATTCTGGACAGCAGCAAAGAGATTAAAGTGATATTGGAGTTGGAGATTGTATGTTGTGGCACAATTATGAGGGGTGAAAAGGACCAGACTTTTAGCCACCCTCAGTAGGAATTGCATTTCGGATTTACATTTATTTTTTGACACTGGTTAATTGCAGTGATTTGCTAGAGTCATTCCTTGCAGCAAATGTCAATTGTCAAATGTCAAAGCTGACAACATAAGAATTGATAATGAGTACAGTGGGTGCTGTCGCACACGGCCAGCAAAACCTAAGGGTGGCTATGGTGCTGCCTGTCACCAGAAACATCCACTGAAATGACATCCAGGCATCTGTTAACATCTCAACTGCTTAAACTACGATGACTTAAAATAGCGGTGCCTCTTTTACACTCGCAACAGGATGATTAACCAGAACAATGGCTGTATGCTGCAAGGTATCAGAAATAATTGCTTTATTATTTTACTAATAGGGGCTTTTACACGCGAGCCTAGTGGCTCATCAGGCCGGTGCTTATCCCCGGGTTCTGTAGAGTGAAGCGACTAGGAGTTCAACTCCTCCTGGATGGGACGCTAGTCCATTGCAGGTTACCTACCCTTTTATTCTGCTGGGTGGACAGAGGCACACTTGTGGACCACCTTGCCCAGGGGTCTTAGTACCGTAGGGGTCCAATGGGGATTCAAACCCATGATCTCTCGATCGTGAGCCCAGCACCCTAACCGCTATGCCACCAGCTAATTTTACTAATTCAAGAACTGACTGATCACTTTCTTCTTAATGTATTCCACTCCTTGGCAGGTGCCACTGTCACAAGATAAGCAATGCTATTCACTTCACCCGTCATAATGTTTTTAACATATAACATGGAGATTGATTATTATAGAACAGTAACCATTCTACTGAGATAAAGTTAGAATAATTTACCCTTTGAATGAATCATTCCAAAACAATGTGTTTTGCACAGCATGCCTCATGCAAGTTTATGTCTGGGTGGGCGCTAGTAATTAAGGGCATTGGTGTGCAGTATGACAGACTCTACCTTAATACACAGTGCCTAGGTGACTAAAATGCAACACATTAATCTATTCAGGTGTTGCAGTGTTAAGCCAAACATAGGAATCCATTCAGCAGGTTTTTCGAGATCTGGAAAAGATTTGTATTCTGTTTCACATTTACAAGGAGCATGTTGAAGCCCATTACTTCTATTTCAGTATTATGTTCCTGTGTGTGCCGTTGTGATGATCTGTGGTGTTTTTATAGGCATCTTCCTTTACATAAAAATACTTGCTACAGCTATTGATAAGGTTTTTGATTAAATAAATACTTTTCAGGCTGTTAAAACATTTGTGCTTAAATTTACACACCCCAGCCAGACATGAATGGGCCACTGTGAATCTTTTGTTCCATATGCTAATTTGAACACACAAGAAGAGAAAGGCTCTGGAAGCTTTACAGAACGACTGTTAGATCAGTCCAGCTCATTTCCTCCTTAGGGATATCAGAAATCTACTCTCGTCTCTTGGTCAGAAGCCAAACTGAGATTGAACACTGACGTGGCTGTGGACCGGTGGTGATTCATTCCGTTGGCACAAAGTCCCTCTCCCAAACCCCCTCGCAATTAAAATGCCAGCATATGGCCCAGTGACCAGCCAGGCTCTAAGCTATGCGTCTGCTGAGATGCCTTGAAACACTGACATGCTCTGTCCACATGAAAATTGTGTCACCTTGGACTTGAGCAGTGTCTCCTCTATAAATGTGTGCACATGGAAGAGATGTGAAGCTATGCACTTACATTTCACACTATGTTAAAATGAGCTAGATAAGTCTCGTTTGGCTTTTCGTTTTTTTGTGTTTCTTCATAAACTTGTAGTTTAAAATCCTTTACCTAAAGATTAGTCTCTGCTTATGGAGCATGGCGAGCTCATCTGCCTCTTTGTACTTAAAATATGTACAAATAAACCACAAACATCTTATTTCAGCTTACTTGTGTAGTATATACTAAACAATCATTCTTGTCAGGCTTAGTGGATTTAGCTCAAATTATTAGTCGTTATTCAGCGACATGCACCTCACCTTCAGTGAGTAATGGTTAATTATCTCATTACAGTGGCACCTGCTAATGACCGGAATGTATTGGACAGAAAATAAAGTCAGTTCTCAAAGTGATGTGTTGCAAGCAAGAAACAAAAAAGCAGGAGGATCTAAGTGACTTTGATGAAGACCGTATTGTGATGGCTAAACGACTGGGTCTATTTTTAAATTTTTTTTTTTTCACAACAGCATGGCTTGTGCAGTGTTCTCCATATGCAGCAGGTCCACTGAGGACAACCAGTGAACTGGCAAGAGTGTCATGAGTGCCCAAAGTGCATTGATGTGCAGGGAGAGTGAAGGTTCGTACATCTGGTCTGATCCCACAGAACAGCTACTGCAGCACAAAGTGCTCACATGGTTAATTCTGGCTATGATTGAAAAGGTGTCAGAACACAGAGTGCATTGCAGCATGCTGTGTATGGAGCTGCGTAGCTGCAGACCAGTCGGGTGGCGTTAATGTAATAGCTGATCGGTGTGCATCCCAATAATAGGGACACCTGAGAGTCCTAATACTCTATAGTATGAGCAGTGATGGTGGTATAGTGTCCAGGTGTGAATCTGAACTAGGCTGAAAGAGTGTGGTGTTCTAGTCTTTGTAGGCCATGTTGCTTTCTGTGAAGTATAGTTGAGTGCTGATTCCAGCATTGATATCACACTGTCTCAGTCTTTTGGTGGTGTTGTTTCATCTCTTTAACTGTTTAATGTCGACAGATGAAAAATTCAGAAATTCTAGACCATAATTTGAACATGATGTTTCCTGTTTCGTATCAGACTTTAGAATTTTATTGTTTTTGTTACATGGCTACTTTGTATACAGGGTGGCGCAGTGCCCAGAGCATGTCCGCCTTACAGCAAGAAGGTCCCAGGATCGATTCCCGGGCTTGGGTATACATGTTCTCTTGGGCTTGCGTGGGTTTCCTCCAACAGTCCAAAAACATGCAGAGTAGGCTAAATGGCTGTTCCAAATTGCCCCTAGGTGTGAGTGTGAGTGTGAATGACTGTATGTGTGTTGGCCCTGCAGTGGTCTGGCGAGCTGTTCAGGGTGTACCCTGCCTGGCTGAGATTGGTGCCAGGCTCCCTGCGACCCTCTGATTCTGATTGGTCACACATGGAATACAGAGGTTGCTATGTATAACATGCCGCGGCCATGTCATAAGAGGATGCCATGAAATAATTTTTAAATCAGTGAGAGAATTTTTTTTATGAATATTTTGGACATAGCTGCGTAATTAATGGGATAATGTACAGTGAGACGGAGATTATCTCAAAAGAAACCTTTTCAGGGTGATGTAAGCTCTGATCCTTCTGTCAGCGTCTATTTTGCGATAATGAGCAACTTGATGTATATTATCCCTTATATAACAGCAGGCTAGTTCTAATATCTTATTATTTCTTCAGTTCAATAACAGGGACTTGTTTGGCAAATGATGGTAATAAACAGATTTTTGTAAAGCTTTATATAAAAGAGAGATTTGATCTGTTTTTTTTTTTTTTTGATCTGAAGTTTTCTGTAGTAAGTTGTTTATTATTTTTGGAAGGAGTCTTTGTAATTGTCAGCAAGTTTTCCATAAAAAGGTGCAAAGGCGAGAGTATTCAGTCTAGTTTCTAGGCAAAGAAGATAATAAGAGTCTAGTGGTGGAGTGATTGTTTATGCCTGCTATAATGTAAGTTCACTCGTGGACGTTTCCATAGCATCAGATATAACAAATGGTTAAAACGTGTGATGTTCATTAATACGAATCATTTAAACACCGCTCGAGGATATTTTTCTTTAAGAGTATAGTCTGTTGTGTGTTTTTCCTTACATAGTTTAGACCTAAATCTAAATAAATAGTGTTATGTATGTCAGAATTTTGTTGGAGCCAACATTATTTATGCTATTAAACGACTCACATGTTTATGCTGTCGTGTCTGCTTGCCTAATTATAAGCTCATTGCAAAGCATTGCCATTACTCTTCTATTAGTCAGGCCCAAGCTGCATAATTCTATCTTTTACCTCCTGCTCATCCATTCTTCAGCTCATCCAAGGGTGAAATGAGACATGGGCCGTGTCTGTTAATGGTCTTTCATAAGCCATATGAGGACTGCTATCAGTGATTGCCGCTATCTTTCAATGCAAAGACTTTTTAAATAGTTGGATTGGGTGCCATGGTGACTTATGGGCTATTTACTTGCATGTCATTGATGAGTGTAGACAGTGCCATTTTTTTTTTTAGGATTTCATCAACCACTTAGCATATGTTGGTGTGTGGCCGTGTATGTACATTCATCTATCAGTACCACCATTTTTCCCTGTTGGGTATTCGGTTCAGTCATTACCAATGCCACCACTGAATTGCACATTTGTGTTTCCAGCCTCTGAACTTGTGTTTGCAAGGTGAAGTTTGCTGGTATTAATCATTTTGTCAAAGAAGAGCACAGGGCTCAAAGCATAAAAAAGGAGAAAGGCCTGTGGATTTTAGCTGAGAGAAGAGAAATCGAGGGTATGCACTGTATTTGGAGCTTGTTATTAATCCTAACAGTGACATATGCTGCACAAACGCCAGGGTGCTCCATGGGGGCAAATGCATCTTTTCCACTTTAGATGGATCTAAGCGAGAGACGCTCAGTATGAGCACACTGCGCAAGCACACATTTATGGCCATATTTATCAAATATGTGCACTCTGTCAGAGGTCTAACAGGATAAGAACACAAGAAATGCAGAAATGCAGTCTGTCTGCTTCTACCTATTTCCGATTTGAGGCACATTTCCGAAAATGCAGCAAGAGAGGTCTTGTAAATTGATTTACATTGACTGCATATATTGACAATTCTGAACCAGAACACCAGCATAAAGATAGGAGTGATATCCACACACACGCACTCACACACACACGCACCTGGTGCTGGAGTACACAAGTAATCTAGAAATATAACATTTTCTTATAATAAAATATAAAAAGATGTAATATTTTCCCTTGGGTCTCATACGGTGAATTCTGCTAGACCAAATCTGAGGAACTAGTGACATCAGAGCAAGGGGTGCGTCAGTGTGTTTTCATGTCAATTACTCAAATAAATTAAATACATATTACTTCACCACAGAACTGATTCATAAAAGCAAAAAGTTTTACTAGCAAAAACATAGGATGCATTGCTGATATGGGAGGTTTTCCTTCAGCAACGTATTCAGACATTACTCATTATTACTGTTTGAAAACAATTCTGTCTGTGTTTCTGTTGTTCTACAGATACAATTTGATTTACTGATAATTGTTAGAGTAAATGGCTGGGATGCTGTGAGATTGAATAGGAATTTGTTGTCCTGACAGAATTAACTAATTTCATGCATGCATCTTTTAAATTATAACGTTCAAACTTCCATATCCAATAATATACTGCTTGATTATGAATCAGTAGGAAACATGGAACATCTATTACAAAAATGTTGCACTTTTTTGTCCCATTTTTTAACGCCAGTGTTTATTTATGTAAATCCAACACTTTGTACTTGTATCCGAAATCTGGATCGAAAAACAATTTATTATTGTTGTTGTTGTTGTTATTATTATTATTATTATTATTATTATTATTATTTATTCATTCATTCATTCATTTTCTGAACCGCTTAATCTTAATTAGGGTCGGGGGGAAGCTAGCACCCATCTCAGCCGACTCTGGTCACTGGTCTCTGAGTACACCCTGGACAGCACGCCAGGCCATCGCAGGGATATCATTATTATCATTATTGTTGTTGTTGTTGTTGTTGTTGTTGTTGTTGTTGTTATATTTAGAGGAATGGTTCACTGCTAACAGTGGCTGTTAGTATTTGCTTTCTTTCCAAAAGTTGTCAGCTTGAGTTTGCAATGCCATAAACTTGAATATGAGGTTGCTGTTCTTATTACAGGGTGCATTATGACCCCTCTGAACCTCCAGATGTGGTAAACATGATGGCGGACTAAATTGATGTATGGCTGTGGTGCCTCATGTGGCATGCTGAAGTTGACAGTTGCTTCAGGAGATGATATGATTGATCACCTCAGACACACCTACATATGGCAATGTGCAAGAAGTTGCGATTCTGCTTGCAGCAGAGCAGTGACGGGTCTCATCTATTGAATGATGAATGACACGTGCAGCTATGTTTTTCATTTAAAGAAATTTGTAGTGCTGCATCTTCTATTCATAAAGTATTACCCACAGATGGTCTGTAGTCAGTCAGTCATTTTGTAGAAATCCTTGTAATCTGTATAATCACACATCAGGTTCTATGCAGCACTGTGATCTTTCTGCTTTTGTAACATACTTTTTCAGTATACACTTGTTTTATTGTGTTGATTTTATTTTCTCTACATGTGAATTAAACTAATAACAGAACACATTCTATACTAAACACAATACTTTCAGTGGAGAGCACTAAAAATGCATTTTGAATACTTTTCAAAATCAGAACAGTGACAAATTATATCGACACTAACTTCAGTGTGAAGTGGAATCTTTCATGAATTTCAGAGTTTCTTATGTATGTTGTATCTCCTCTCTTTGCTTTAAAGACAGTGTGAGCACACGAGCTGCGATGGACTGCACAAGACTGTAAAACCTTATCAATGTTCTTTAAAAGCATGTTTCAGTAGAAGTAATTAGACATGTGAAAATCAGTTTGCATTCAAGATACAAGCAATCATACTGTGCTCAGATTTACATATGGACCTAAAAAAGAGTGCAGACTCCTAAATAATAAATATTTAAAATGTCGAACCCGATCTTCCACAAGTCACAAAGCAGGGGCAAGCTTGTGTGTTTGCTGGTTTAAAACCAACGCAGTCATTTTCTCATTCAGCGCACACATTTTTTTTAAATAGCAAATATATTTGTATCCATCGGAGCAGTCATGGCCATATTAGTGTTAAAATGAGGTGCATCAAACTGTGCAACTCCTCCATATAGCAACAACATCCACTGGTATACATCTGCATTTTGCACTACAATTTACATTTATATTCCACTGTTTATCATATTGATAATACTGTACATTTTACTTTCCGACAGAATTCATTCTGAATCAGTTTACACAGACATAAGTAACTTCATAAATGTATGTATGTATGTAGACTTTCTGTATATAGATAGACATTTGTAATTTGTAATTTTTCTTATTGAGACTTTATCCTTATCTTATTCTTTTCTTTACTTGAAATTAAGCAACTTTTTGTACACAGTTTCCTCTGGGAAGTATTCTGATTCTGGGAAGGCTGGCAACTCTCCTTATTTTTGTTGTTGTGCCCAACAATGTTACTCACACTTGTATTCTAGCTGTATTCAAGTGACATTTAGGGATGCCCTCCGTTAAAAAAAGCACATTCTGGAAATTCTTTTTTCTGACATTGGCTCTCAAAATCATTCTATTTTTGTGTCTTTGGACGTTGTCTCACGATACTGTTCCAGTTCAAAATGAAACGCAAACCCCCAGTTTAGAGACTGCAAACAGCTGAATTTTAACTTTATCCTGGGCGAGTAAACACACATTGTTAATAAGCTCGATAATAGTAAGTGATGGACACCGGGCCGGTTGAGGACAGAAAGCTTCCCAAGTTTTGTACCCCATAGTCCGCTGATAGCTCTCCCACTGTGGCCATCAAATGCCAGTACCAGTACCTGAATGCTATTGTTTGCCATCCGGTGCTTTGTATCTCTTCAAAGCCTAGGAATTATTACTGTGTATGAACATTGATTTAAGGTAGGTGGACATTTATTAACACTAGTTCTAAAAGCTGACCAAATTTCATTACATTCTGATAATGAGAAGATTGTTTTTTAACATCAGGAATTTACCACCAAGCTCTCACGTTTTCAAGCAGCTGCAGATTCCAAGCTTATCACACAATACCTACAGGACGCACTCAAGTCATATTGTGATGCCTAATTTTTTTATACGTTTTTTTTAAGACACTATAATGAAAGTTTAAGATTGCACAAAACAGCCATCTCCCTGTGAGTTTGAAACATGAGTGAAATTTCATGATGGAAAATGCAGGTTTCCAATCCCTTGCTATACTAGAAGCATATTCATTAGAAGCAGACACACAAACTTACTTAATATTATCAACTATTATGAAAACACTTTTTTTTTTGCAACCATGACTGGAGAAATACTGTCATGATCTGAAAAGTAAGTGTCCAGATTATTCACCTCTGTACAGTCTATTCTGCTGATATACATATTAGTGCATGTCTTATTATTGTACTGTAATATTTATTTATTTATGGAGACATTGCCCCGGTGGTAGGGTGCTGGATTACTGATTCCATGGTCGGGGTTCAAGCCCCACTATCAGCGGGTTGTCACTGCTGTCCCCCCCAGTGCAGATAACTGGGTTATCAAATACCGGCCATGTCTCTCACTGTCTATGGTGGGAGGCATGTAAAAGAACCATTGCTAATTTTCGTCAAGAGTAGGCTGCGTCAGCGTGTTTCTGCCCTGCGATGGCCTGGCGAGCTATCCAGGGTGTACTCTGCCCTCGCCCGGAGTCGGCTGAGATGAGCGCCAGCCTCCCCGCGACCCTAATTAGGATTAAGAGGTTCAGAAAACCTTTATTTGAATTTGAACTGAATGCAATATTGTTCAGATTGTCCATATCCGGGTGTGATTAAGAATCCTTTAAAAAAAATTCCTAGATCTGGATTGTGTTCACCACGAAAATCTAATGGGGTGTTACTTGGGACATACTCTAGGCATTTCAGAATAATTCATCAACATCAGCCCATGACATTGTATGTGAATGTGCTGCTAACAAACACCCCCAAAAAAAAACAAACAAAAGAAAAAAGTACATGTCATAATGGTTATGATATACAGTAGGTAGATGGCCTGCTTGTGCACTTTCAGTTTTACTGTACTTGAGCTGAAAAGTTTCCCCTGCAAGGAACTGTGCGTCCTTCTAACTGGCAAATCCGCAACTATGATAGCGATCCAAAAAGGTTCCTGATCCAAAAGTTCACCTGACCTAACAGGAATGGGAGTTGATACTCTGACTGGTGAAAATAATATGCAAAAAAAATCTTGATTGCCATGATTAATTAAGAGATTACATTCAACCATTTAATTAAGCTGTATGCCTGGCTTTGTGACAAATCTTTCAACTATTACAGTAGCATAAGAGGTTTTGTCCACACTCTAAACCAGGGGTGCCCAATCCTGCCCCTGGAGATCTACCTTTCTGAAGACTTTATCTCTAACCCTAATGTGGCCCATGTGACACATCTAATCAGGACTTAAGTCTTCATTTCAAAGTCTTAAGCCTTGATTAGATGATTAGATGGTCAGGTGGGCCTGATTTGGGTTGGCGCGAAGGCAGATCTCCAGGAGGAGGATTGGGCACCCCTGCCCTAAATGCATTTCTGCGAGGCACTTCAGTCCGTGGGCTTAGTTTGACCTTGTTATAATAGGGTCCACTGAACATTTATATTATTTGTGTTAAATGTTATTTTATTTATTTATTTATTTTTTGTTTTTTAATTCTAATTTTTGTTTCTGGTTGGAATCCTTTTTTGGCTTTATTTTAGGGGGAAAATGTATCAAGGTGTTCATGAGAACTTTTTGATATTCTCATTTTGCTGATTGGAGAGTCAGGATAAAAAGGACAAGAGGCACTTTAAGACCACTAAAGTTTAAGAATGTTCTCATGTGGCTAAATGCAAATGCAGTGATTTTCAAGTAGCCATAAAATCGGGTGTGATTCTCAGGGAAGCAGTGAGTTGCCTGCATGAAGAGCTGAACCAATCAAGCAAGGTTAGAAGTAACAGCTGAACTGGGGGGAGAAGTTGCACAATTCCCAGTTTGTGTGGCACAGCATTAAAAATTAACTTAACCATTTAGCAACTAGCTGAAAAATACTCTGTCACAAACCGAACAACAGTGTGCTCTCTGAACAGGGGCATTGTTAGTGTTAAATTCAACAGCGTATGATTTCTTTTCCCTTTAGTCATTTGTACTGTTTTGTAATATTTTATGTTTCAGGGATGGTAAACTACAGCGAAGTTTCTGGATATCCTCTAGTGCAACACTGGAAACTGCGTTCCATTTTGTATCATGTCAGGCTTAACCAGTGGACGCTTTCTCAAGGTAAACTTAACTCAGCTAACAGCTCTCATTTTTCTCCAGTCTTCAGTTTCCGATTATTAGTGTGGGACACCATGCTCAAAGACCAGATTGCAAGACCACATGTTCAATCTATGGCTAATAAGCAGAGCTCGTAGGGTCTCCAGAAAAACACAGGTATTTGCCCTGTCACTGGGAAAACCCAAGTTGGATTCCTGATGATGCCACAGCGATCAGCATATACCCCTTTCTGTCTTTGTCAGAATGGCATTAACCAAAAGTGGGGGTCAGTGTGAATGTAGTTTTATGCTGAAGAGAATGGATGGCACTGACTGGCTTTATATTTTGGAGGAAGCATGTGTTACAGTTTATTCTTCTTGGTTGGTAGTGTTCATGAGAAAGGAGGACTGGCCAGTGTGTGCAAATTGGCAGGTGATCAAATTGTTGAAATGTTGGGGTGGGTCTTGGGGGAGCAGGAAAAGGACAAAGTGTTCAAATAGTGGCAATTTTTTTGCCTGTTTACACAAATTCACAAATTAACTTGGGTTCCCTAGACTTTTATTCAGATGGGAGCTGGTTAATTGCACTGTGTGTAGGTTACATCGTTTAACATAATCCTTTATTTGACTTTGACCAAATCTCAGTGGATTTCTTCTCTTTGTTAAGTGCATTTGATGTAATATCTTTGGGCACACTAAATGAAAATACTAAAGAATAATTTAAGCTAAACCTATGCACATTTTAATTTCTACTAAAGAAATTCAGTTTATGCTTAAAGTGGCAGTGTATTCTATTTGCTGTGTTTGGGAATCACACCTAAGCATAAAATGGTAATGCTATAAATTTTTCAATTATCTCAATTTTTAAAAAATGACATTCAGCTGATTGGCTTGGATTTCCTAAAAAATTACGCCGAGGTGTTTCTAAATGCTAGCTACAGACAGAAATGAATACACCATGTCATTGTTCTCTCTGGTTTCAGAAGTGTTGTAGGGATCAGAAGTGAATGTTTCTTAGACTGGCTGATTATAGTTTGTTTTTTATGTAGGACTGCTAATAAAAGAAGTAGATGTATTTGAAATTTTTTAAGGGTCAGAAGCACAGCCCACATATACACGTGAATGTCTGCAAGTTTTTTGTGTTTGTTTTTGTTTATATTTATTTTTGCCCAGATAAGTTTATTTTGCATATAACACCAAAGAATTAAGTTTTGAGAATTAAGCTTTGGGGATTTTATGTTTTTTGGGTTTTTTTTTTTTACAGTTTGACCTAAAGAAGAAACAGTGCCGCTTAATACTTTATTAAAGTTTTCACTTTAAATGAATACAGCTTGCTTTTCTAATAAGATGATATTTCAATACTGACTTTTTAACTCCAAATGTGTAATTTTTTTCTTTAGCATTCAGTTCAGCCATTCATTCATTGGACGGTGCCACACTGCGCAGTGACTTTGTGTCCATTCTGAAGGAGTTTGGGAATCATTTTGTCCAGGAGGCAGTGTATGGCTTTGAGGAGTCCTGCACCATCTGGTACCCCAATAAGCAGGTGCAGCGCCAGCTGTGGCTTGAGTATCAGGATATCAGCAAAGGTGAGCTGGATTTATGTATTACAGTTTTTAGATAAATTTGTTGTACTGACTTGCTTTGGGATAGTGCTAATTTTAGACATAGGATAGTCTACTGATGCATTTGAAAAATAAGTACACATATAAATTATTAAAAAAATTTTTTTTACTACATTCATTCATCTTCTGAACCGCTTATTCCTAATTAGGGTCGCGGGGACGCTGGCGCCCATCTCAGCCGACTCTGGGCGAGGGCGGGGTACACCCTGGACAGCTCGCCAGGACATCGCAGGGCCAA
>JAOUQZ010000041.1:24196575-24234199 GCA_028564935.1 Neosilurus hyrtlii | reverse complement strand
AACGCCCGAGCTGGGAATCGAACCCAGGACCTTCTTGCTGTGAGGCGGACGTGCTAACCACTGCGCCACCATGCCGCCTTTTTACTACATTTGTTTAAAACTTGAGTTTTGTTGAGTTTGGTAAAATAAAAAGGCATAAATATAGTAAATTATGATATTATAAATAGTTTATTAGACTGGCTACAAGCAATTTTTTTTCACGAGACTCAATATTATTGTGGTAATAAAAAAAGTAAAAAATAAATGTTTGCATTCAATGTTCACTGAAATAATATACTTGGAATCACCAATACTATATAGGATCCTCTTTTGATCTTTTGCTCAAAAATAAGATTTACCATTTTGCTGCATTCTGCAACTATTAATATGCAGAAATTGATTTTGTGATACAAAAGGGGAATTTTAATTAATCTCAGTGTTGGTGTTTTGACACACAAACTGTGTAAGAATTTATTGTGAATGATTTTTTAGTTCAAATTTGGGAAATTAATTACACAGAATGGCTATTTTAGCTGGATTCAACCTATTTTGTTCAGAAAAATCATAGTTTAACCAGGCATTTAGTAACACCACCAAAATCATCTTTTATTGCACAGTTAAAAAGTTGTGTTGCATTCAAAGGAAAAATTATTAGCATTGTATTTATTAGCATAAATTACCATTTATTATAGATTAGGTTAGCTGGATTCAATTTAGTGACCTCCACTCTTGTAACAAACAGACAAACTCAGACAATTAAGCATGCAAACATTTATTACAAACTATGACAGACACAGATACTAAACAAGGTAAATGATTAATGGATTAATGGATGACTGTACTACAACACAAAATGGAATCAGACATAATATTGACAAACTTTGGACTATGCCTGAGACCAGCGATAATGGTTTGGTTAAGGCAGTTTAAACAGAAATGCAGCATGGGATAGAATTTTAGAAAGCTGTGTTACCCATCCCTTTGTCTGAACTGGGGTCCTGTGAAATTTTTGAGATAGTGAATCACATGCTGATATGGTGTTGCTCTCCCCACTGTTTTTGGCATGCTCCAAGGGAAGTGGTGTATTAATGGCTTCCGTTTCGAGCTGGTCATCTTGGCAGCGAGTTGGCTCTGGCGTAAACACCTTAAGTGTCTTTGAAAAGTTCCTCCTTTTAAACAAGAAGCGCTTTGACAAACTGCAACTATCAACCTGGAGATCACAGGTTCAAATCTGGTTGGTACTGCAGCCATCCATGGCCAGGCTAATTTCCAAACTCTTATGGGAGGGATAGCATGGGCATCTGGGAGCTCATTCATAAAAAGGGGCAGAAAGCACTTCCCCTCCAAGGGCTCTAGGCCCCTCCCGCATGCACATGCGCAGCAGTTTGTAAAGGTGCAGGTTGCAACGTGTTTTACAGAGGGGGCACATGTTCTGTGAAGTTTCTCTCTACGTGGAACTTTATGAACAGGCAAACGTGTAAATTAGGGATCTGTCCAATCAGCTCACCTGTGGGTGTGTTATGGGCAGGCAATGATGTCTAGGCATTTGGCAAAGTTTCATGTCCCAAATTTGTAAACTTGTGGATTCACAAATTTGAAACACCACATTAAAGTCCACAAGAGAATAAGCTTTATATTGATATAAAAGATGAACTTTTTTTTAAGTATCCTAAGAGTTATCATTTAGTTGATCTTAAAAACATTTTGATGAAAAAAAAAAAACATCAAATGGAGTTACATTTTAAACAAACACACAAAGGTTTGCAACATGCATATCTATATTTGCAAGAGGAGGCTTCTGTTAAAAGTGCATTCCCTTTGGTCTCTCTCTCTCTTTCTCTCTCTCTCTCTCTCTCTCTCTCTGTGTGGCTGGATCAAAGGAATCGATATTTTTGCTGTACCTAGGTTAACCCTGTAATATTTGAATTATATGAAAGTTGAGGAGGTGACAATAACAAAAATACTACTGCTTAATTATGGTAATCAAATTCAATAAGGATTTTCTTGTACCAGATGTACCTGTAGCTTCTAAATTCATCCTGTCATACAAAATAAAACAACCTTTAGTCCATCTGTTGGCTTAAAGAGACCCTGGGAGTGTCCGGAGGCCTAGTGTTTTGTGGCGCTTTTAGGGAGAGATAAGGCATAGACAAAAACTTCTCGGACAGAGACCTCGGTGTGAACACAATCTTTTAGTCAGAAAGATGAGCTTTTAAATGCAGTCTTTCAAAATGAGATTCAGTGCATGATATTTTTAAGGATGAAATTACTTGATAATATTTGTGCATGGCTGGAATGATCTTACACTGGATTGATAGTTATAGTAATTTTGTACATGTATTACATATTGAAATCGTAAATAACCAATTGTTTGAACACAAATTTATGATTTGGTGAAACTGGATACTTCTTATAAATGAATGAAAGAAAGCAACCCATACACAGTCCAAAAACGATGTGTTGTCACCCTCTTTTCAGAGGAAAAGTTGGTACGGCCTGTTTTAATGGAAAATTTATTGCACTATTTGCAGAAGGTGCACGTTTTGCTTTTTTCCCCCCTTTATAAGTGTAATTTTCTGAGGTCTCAGTGAGCATTACCTTACTTTAAGATAATTTGCATTAAGATTTTCCACATATACACAACTGAAAAGAAAATTGGCATTCCCAAAATATTTGTCATTTATTTTTTGTATTTTGTCAGATTTAGTTTAGTTTGCCATTGAAGACATTTACACACTTGGTTAAATCATTTAATGAGGCCCATTGTTTGCCATGAGACTATTCAAATAATTTTAAACTTTTTTTTTGCAGGTGTTTCTTGTAAACCTTTTAAATTCTTATTTAAATATATATTAATCCCCAATATAACCTAGTTTTGTAGGGAATTTCAAAATAATACAAAACTGACAATGTACGTGATCAAACTGCTAATTATTTTATTTGCAATAAATAAAAAAAAAAATAGTTATTAAAACAATAGGGCATGTACTGAGTATATTGTACAATATTACTGGACAAATCTGTGAGTAAAATCTGGCATTAAATCAATTTGATGCACTTTGAGAAATGAATCGAGAGGCATGTCTTGAAAAGCGAAGTAAAGAGTGGTTTGCTTAATCCCAGAATTGTTTTGGTGAGAGCATGGTCCCTCTTGTTCTGTGAAGGAGAGCTAAACCACAGTGCTGCTCTTGGGAGGTTAGTTATAGCTATTCAAGCAGTAAAGGAGGGCAGGGCATGATTTGACTCCCCATCTCATTCTGAACCCCTGCCAGCTTACCCCAGTCCTTCGGAGACACTTTCCTGCTTTCCGCTCAATTCTGTGTACCCATGCTTACAAGGTGAGTGCAGAAATCACAAAGGACAGAAAAAAATCCTTTCACATGAATTTCAAAATAGTTTTAGATATATATGAATTGCTATCATATGTCATATGAAGTGCTGCGTTGGAGAGCATTGCCAAAAAGGATATGTTTACATATTTAAATGAACTTAGATATACTACACATCTGCACAAGTCAGCCATGTTAAGCAGATCAAATGATGTATTATTCCTGACATTTCAGCTCCAGGTCATTTACAAGAAACTCAAATGTTGACAGTAAAGAACGAGAGCATTTAGAGTTTCCCTCACATTTCACAGATGAGAGAGCTTTAAGTAAACTGAACTTCCATAGGCCCTTGAAAATGTAATGTTGAAACACTGGCACACCGGGCGGTCCATTTTTTTTTTTTTTTTTTACTTGCAGTTGTTTTCACATCTCACACAAAAATGATAAGTAATGACCTTCCTTCCTTCGTTTTCTTCAATCCAGTAGCTCACACACCAGTTTGCTTTGTACCAATCAACCATTTCAGCTTCTTTTCAAGGACATTGTGATTTGCAATTCAGAGAAAGCTTTTTACTTGTGACAGATGACATTAAATGATCGAGATTTTGTAGCTAGCTGCGTATCAACCACCACACCCCCCACCCCTGCTGCTGCTGCCGCCGCCCATGTTTGCCAATTTAGATTCTGTAGTGACATTTCATGATTTTCATGAGTATTACTTTTTTATTTTTTTATTAGGACCATCTACTGTACTGTAATGTTAAGGGACATTAACACAATGCCTGTGAGAAAGAGAGAAAGTGAGAAAGAGAGAGAAATTAGTCCTTCAGTAAATGCTTCTCCTCTTTGTGTATGGGTAATGAGCTCACTGGAGACCTGACTGGAGATTTGTGCTCTTGCTCTCGGCCTAGATAAGTTGACCCCTTTGGGAACAGCTGCTCTGCTCTCAGACAGAATTTTTGCATGGAGGGAGACACTGCCTGCCTGCCTTCCACATATTCATGCGGCTGATGGGGGGATTCCTCTTTTATTTTGCTGCATATGAAGCAAGTTTCAAATTAATAAATATGTATATAGTAGCAGGTTACATCACCATTAGAATGGAAGTAACAGTCAGTTCTGTTAATTGCTCTCTTCTGCTATGTGACTTTGTGAGTGTGTTTGTTTTGAAAGTTGTCGACTGGACATGAGCGATCTATTAAATTATATAAAAGGTGTTGTAGTACATAGTCAGTCTCTGAATTGCACCAATGCAGTGAAAACGGTTAAATTTCTTGCTTAAGGGTCAAATACTGGCAGTTTGGTAGTACTGGCTGAAACCTCTAAATGTCTGATTTGTAAACTGAAGCTTATAAAAACTGTCATGGGTGCTCATTTTTGTATGTGAAAAGTGAAAGGATTTGGCACACTGCGTAAGCAGTGGGTTTGGATCTTTGGACCGGAATGCTTTGCTGTAGTGTTAGAATGACATTGGTATTAAGCAACTTTAACCAGATTGAGAAAAATAGCAAAAACAGACAGATTCCAGGGGCTATCTATTACACTGAAAGTAGTTACTGCAAGCCAAGTGTGGTAAATAGCATATTGATGGCAGCATGAGAAATTGGAGAAAGCCAGAGCTCTCCAAAAAGAGCATTGCTGCTCATCTGCAGTTTGGATAAACCAGAAGGCTATTGGAAAAATGTCTTGTGGATGGATGGGACGGAAATAGAACTTTTTGGTTTGCATAAGAAGCGTTGTTTGGAGAAAGAAAAACACTGAATTCCAGAAAAAGAATCTTATTCCATCTTTGAAACATGGTGTTGGGTGTATCATGGTTTGAGCTTGTTTTGATGCATCTGTGCTAGAACGGCATGCCATCGTTGATCGAACAATGAATTTGAATTATACCAGCAAACACTGTATTGAACAGAATCTTAACAGAAACTGGGTCATATAGCCAGACATAGATCCTAACCATAGGTTTACATTGGGCAATGATGTCCGTGATCACCACAATTTGAGAGAATCGTGTTGAGCATGGGGAATCGTATGATTGAATCGTGGTAATCTCAAAGGAACTTGTTGGATTCGTGATGACCTTGCTGGAACTTGGTGAATTCATGATGAGCGTGCTAGTTATGTAACAGACCTTGATACGCCATTGTTAGGGATCTTGATGAACTTGGAAACATGATTCCTTCAAGTCTGATATCTTGGATGCATCCTGGTTCATTTTTATACCTCAGTTGTGCTCCAAGTGTGATCATAAATTGTGGAGCATTTTGTGTAAACCAGGGTAAGCACACAAGTCATTCTACCTTGTCATTCTAGTTGTTAAAGAAGAATAAAGTTAAGGTTTTAGAGTGCCCAAGTCAAAGTCCTGACCTTAGTCCAATTGAGATGTTGTGGAAGGACCTGAAGCGAGCAGTTCTTGTGAGGAAACTCACCATCATCCCGGAGTAGAAGCTGTTCTGTATGGAGGAATGGGCTAAAATTTCTTCAAGCCGATGTGCAGGACTGATCGACAGTTACCGTAAACGTTTACTTGCAGTTATTTCCGTGAAAGGAGAACTCCTGATATATAGCTCTCTCTACTAGGTGTCTGGGGCTGGTGTTATAGGTGTAAGTCTTAACAAGTGTAAGGCTGAACAGCTCTGGATTGTGCATGCCTTACCAGCAACTTCAGCGCTGGAGGAACAAATAAATTAGTACTCCATGCGTTTCCCAACTACGGTTTGGAGCAAAAGCAGGAAAGGTTTTTTTTTACGTATTTATTTCACCACCTTTCATTAGCTGATTCGATTTTTGTCTTAGTGTATTTATTTATAGTTTTCCATTAATGTTTGATCTTGCTTTGCTTAATGAAAGCTTGTCTGTCTGCCTGAGTTGGATTGTGTGGGGTTTTTTTTTATTTTTTATATTTTATTCTTTGCGGATCTGACTGTCTAAGTCATGTTTCATGCCTTTGGCGCACTTCTCAGGAGCTATGCTATTATATTTATTGAAAACCTTTAAAATATTTTGTGGTGTATAGTATCAGAGCCCTGCCAGGATTTTAGTTTGATGACAATGTACATTAAGAAATCCTACAAAGGGAATTCAACGACAGGATGGTATAAATAATTGTAATAAATAAAAATAAAATAAAATAAAAAGTAATAAAAAGAAAACAATTTTATCAACTGTGTTCAGTTATGTTAAGCATTTCTATACAATTATATTCAGTTTGTTTACCTGATAGATTTAAGTATCATAATATTATCTATTGACATCAAGGTTGTCTTCTTGAAAATATGGCTTATCCTCTGTCCATAACATTTTCCAGAGTGATCAGCATACAAGTCAAAAATATTCAATGAACGCTGGCATCACAAAAACAGTATGAAAAAGTAAAGTACTGTCAGTGGTGTGATTTGAATATAATGTGTACTGCTTAGTGCCCATACTACCCTTAAAAGTTAATGGAAAGAAAATTTAGAGGAGGTATTCTGCTAAACAGGTTTTCATCATTTGGGTTAAATTTTTTGGTTGATCACAAATTTTTGCTTGACTACACACTCGAGTCATATTCAGTAAAATTCCCTGTTCAACCCGCACCAGCAGTAACTAGTAGGGCTTGTAAGTGGGGGCTCAGATTCAAATATATGCCATCTTAATTTTTGTTTCATAGTATGAATTAGACAAAAATGTCAGGCTCATTCACCCTGCTGGTGGTAGTATAGCATTATATAAGAGCTGTTTACTTGACATTTGTCTGGTGGACGGTTTCATAAATATTATTGATCTATCTATCTCATTGTCTCTGAAAGACTAAATAACAATGATACAAACCTATTTACAACCCTAAATATCAAGCAAAAGTAAACCCACCATCTCCACAAGCTGACAAGCTACCTGCTGCCTTATTTTTCTCAGTAGATTTGCTTTAGATCAAACTACGTCTTATCTTTTCCTCAGTAGAGTTATTTGAGATCAATTTAAATCACAAGAGCCGGAGGCACACATTGTTGCTTTGATCCAGACAGAAAGTCTGAAGCACACCTATAAAAATGGCAATGTGTGTTGAGAATCATCCACACATAACAATATTGTCTTTTTATGTATTTTCTGTTGAAGTTGAGCAATCCATGACTGAATCTGTCTCTAACTATCATTATCAGAACTGTGCACACACACACACACACACACACACACACACACACACAGGAGGTGGCATGTTTCTGGCAATAGGATGTGGTTTTAGCACCTTCATCGGACACTTTCCCTGAATCTTAGAACAGAAAGTACTGCTTGTTTTTTCAATTATAAATTTTATATAGACATAAAATATTTAAATAATTTGCATTTCAATGGGTGATTAACAACATATTATTCCTTTAGTATAATTAATAAATCAAATTTAATACCCTTGATGAAGAGTGTATCTGCTTTTCAATTCATAAATTCATTCATCTTTAGTATTCACTTTAGCCAAGTCAGGGTAGCAATAACTTAATCTGGAGACACTGGACTCAGGGAAGGAATACACCCTACTATTTAGTGACATTCACTTCAACTTTGGTGTATAATTATCAATTACCCAGAGAACGCACTGCTGGTTATTTATTACCAAGCCCTCCTGCACAAGTCCCATTGTCTGCCTGTGCTATAAATTTGAGGCTCTTCACTTTGGATCTACCTGGGCAATTCTAAATATTGTAATTGTTAAAGTAATAGGCCACACCCACTTTAAGCAATCACAACACCATTGTCGTGGTGAACACTGGTGCGGAACTACCAACTTTACTTCCGATCAGAAGAACCAGCCTTAAAATATAGACTATGTATTCATAGTGCTTCCTAGAAGCCAATGCTTATGATATTTGATCCAGAGCATCAAACTCTCATCAGAGCAGTTTCAATAATAATAATAAATCACCCTTTGGAAAACTATAGGGTTCCACACACCTTTGGCTCTTGGGCCCTAATAATAATAATAACAGGGGCAATGGTGGTTAAGGTGCTGGCTTACTGAAGGTCAGGGGTTGAAGCCCCACTATCACAGAGTTGTCACTACTGTCCCTGCCAGCCATGTGTCTCACTGTCTGTGGTGAGAGGCATGTAAAAGAATCATTGCAGTCATTGAAAAGAGTAGGCCATTGGATTGCCATGAGCGTGTTTCTCCCCCGCGATGGCCTGGCGAGTTGTCTAGGGTGAACTTTGCCCTCGGCTGAGATTGGCTGCCAGCCTCCCCGCAACCCTAATTAGGATTAAACGTTTCAGAAAATGAATGAATTAATAATAATGATAATAATAATAATAATAATCCTTTGGAAAACAATAGGGTCCTACCCACCTTTGGTGCTCAGACCCTAAAAATATAATTACAACAAGGTTTCTGCTCTTTCAGGGCTTGCAACCCTAAAAAAGACAATCAGAAGATGAATACTTTCACTGCCTTGTCTCCATAAAGAAGCTCCCTTGAGTTTCCCCCTTCACTTGTTAGAGGTGATAAATGTGCACTATGTGTTCTTGTGCAAGACAGTTAAAAGCAGCACGAACAGATGTTTTCAGCAAGATGTTACCTTTGCTCATACTCAGCAGTGCGAATAGATCTATAGTGTCACACACAAAGATCACACTTGCTCGCTATAAGAGGGCTCTTAATTGTCACTGCAACCTTGAGGTATGAAGGATGTGTGATAGTTAGCTGTGATGATGCTTGCATTGGGATTGCATCTGCATGAGATACCAGTTCCAGGTGTAAAGGTCCATTTAAAAAATCCCATTGTATGTAAGATAACAGTTTAACTTGAGCACAACGGTAACCACAGCTATAGTTCATCACTTAAAATAAACACTCAGCTAAGCAAAAAAAAAAAACAATTAGCCTGTATTTAATTTAGTACTCCCTGACGTGTAAGGTTGGGAGAAAGAGTTTGGATCCAACATACATACATTAGCTGTATAAGCTAGTGTATCATTTGTATATTATAACAACGTAGTGGTTTGGAACAGATGGCCAGGAATCAAACTAGTCGAATATCTGCATTGTATAAAAAAAATTAATCCGTATCAAATTAACATCATGTCTACAGTCTCATTTAATCATAAATACCTAGTAAATGCAACAATAACGTGTAGCAAATAGGCTGCAAACCCGATTTAAGCAGTGAAAAAATTCACACAGTAATTATAGTACATTATAAACCTGTCAAGATAACTTATTTGGTTAGAGAATATATTATCCAAGAAACTATCATGATTAATGATGCTGTGTCATTTTCTAAAATAATTACAACAAAAAAGGAGAGAAAGAAAGAAAAATATTTTTGAGAATGTTTATTTATTTATTTATTTATTTTGGGCCACAGCTATAAGGATGGTCATTATAGTACAGTATACACTTTTAAATATCAAAGAACAATTATTTTAAAACATTTAAAAACTGTAATGTGAATCAAAAATATTTTAATACACTTAAGCCTCGATTTCCCGAGCCCCTGTTTCCCGGATTTTGGATTTCCCGTATAGAATCCATTTCCTCCTAGAAAAATGCTCGTACAAGTCAGGGTCAGTCATGATTTTCCAACTTCCCTCCTGTCCGGCCCGTTCCTTTCCGAGTGGATGGACGACAGTGAAGCAGCAGAGGGGCACGAAATAATGTCCGATGAACAGATAGAGGGATAGTGGGTAGAGAAGTGAAAGTGAGGACAGTGACGACGAGCCGGAGCTGAATGTGATAAAAGAATGTGCTGATTCGCTCCTTAAGTTTGTGGAAACAAAATATTGTGCATTGAGTGTCGGATAAGTGTGTAAAAGTCCGGGACTGCTACTGAATGATGGTGATTGCTGGACAGGTTATGGTAAATATCCGAGAAAGGGTAGGGACCCCGGACATTAGCGATTGCCGGACTTTTGAGGTTCCTGGACAGCCTATCCCTGCAAATAATCAGAACCAATTTGACAAAAAGTATACAAACAAAAGAGGAAAAATGTGAGCTGCAGCAGAACCAGAAAAATACTTGCAGCATCATATGCTTTCTAATGTTAATAAGCACACATTTACTGCAGCACTTAATCTTTGTCAGGTAAATGATCATAATTATTCGCATTAATTATATGATAGAGTGATGACTTGATTGTCATATAGGGCCTAGTAGAGTATGTAGAGAAAAGAGGGTTGAAATGGTGAGAAAAGTGCTTTTTACAGAATTACATGTGAGTGTGGAGGTGGGTGGGGGTGTGTGACAAGCTATGCTATTGTTACTCTCATGGCAGCCAATGAAAGCACATATAAATACATATGAGTCCAGTAGATTGACTGTAATCAGAAACAAGTGAGGTGTTTTTACTCATCATCTACACGATAAAACTCGTAGTCTTGAATGAGATGATCCGTGCACTGGCCAGTGTTTTAAGAGTTTAGGTTTGGCGATATGTTTCATTCTTAATCTCTACATTCACTCAAGAAGGGTTTAGTGGGTGGAAGGGGAAGTTTGATAAAGTGGTGTTAGTCCAATGTTGCTCTTCTTTGTCCTGAGGTAATATGAAGTAATGTCTGTTATCTTCTGGCTTGAGCTCTCTGCTGCTTCACACTCTCACGACTCTAAATTAAACTCAGGTGACCAAAGGGGATGCATTCTATCTGCCTGCTCGCCTCATCTGTGGTAAAATAGATGAGGCACATCAGTACACAGCACCACACTGGAAATGGAATTGTGATCACATGGACACCCTCGCCGTCTCTGTCTTTCTCTAGCACTCTATCTTTCTCTCTCTCTTCCTCTCTCCTTTCCTGTCTTGCTGTATCACAAAAAAAATTGTTACTTTAGTGTTTGCATACACACACACTTCAAAGCAGTGGGTTTTTGAACATTTTATTTTTTTATTGAACATTGTCTTAGACACAGATGTTTTGCCCAAAGTTGTATATTTTTAGTTATACACTAAAGCTTATATAGTTTTTGTTTTTTCATTATTTTTTCATGCATTTTTTAATTATCCTTTGTCTCGTAATCAGTAAGGTTTAACAGCACAAAACCACCATTGGCATAATTAATAATAATTATTAATAGATACTGTTGGTTGATGGACTGTTTACACCCCAACAGTCAGTTCGAGATTTATTAAAACTCCCTGTAATGCTCCCATGATTAATACAATTGTACCTGTGCAAGTCTCTAGCTGCCATACAGATAATGATTTACTACACAAATAATACCTTTAATGAAAAATAGAAGCTATTTCGTGCTGTGTTTGTGGCCGACTGATTTGCAAGTGCAATATTCAAGCAAGCACTCAAGCGCTTCACAGAAATGTCAGTGCCATCTCAAATGTTGCTTGAGGATTATCCGTGGGTGTTCCCTGGCATTCATGCTACCTGACAGATGTACTTATATTTTGTGAGTCATGCTTCATCATTTGGTTGCCTCTGTACCAATGCTGGTCATAAATGCAAAGAACACATGCATGATATTTTTTTTTATGGAATTTCACTTCTCTGACAGGAAAAGAGCTTCAGTTAGTGTGTAAGATGCAACGGTAGACTATTGTTCAAGCGTCTCGAGGCTGAGTGAAGTGAAAGCTTTGCATGAGAATCACATTCGTGGCAGTTCAGAGTGAGAGACATTTAACTTTGGAGTGGATCTGGTCACCAATACAGAACATGAATCCAGTTTCATTCATTCATTCATTTTTCTGAACAGCTTGATTCTAAATAGGGTCACGGGGAGGCTGGTGCCCATCTCAGCCGACTCGACGCAAGGGCAGAGTACACCCTGGACAGCTCGCCAGGCCATCGCAGGGCAGGAATCTAGTTTATCCAATCTTATTATATTTGACTCCATTTAAAGGCTCATTTAAATCTTTGCACCCTGACTTCCTTGCTCATATTAGTCACATCTGTATTTATCACTTCAGAACATTTTAATCAAATCTTTAATTATTAAACATTTTTTTTTTGGTTAAGTCATCTTAATTTTCCCCCAAATGAAAAAACTTTGTCTTTGCAATTGAATCTGTTTTGATATTTGCTCATTACTAATGCATTGTTGTACGAGCAGGGTACACTACTGTAAAGTAGTAGCCCAGCTACCACATAATATTTTGAAACATTATTGTATTTTCTGCCTGTAGCTAGCAGTGGTTCAGAGGTTAAGGCTCTGGGTTGCTAACCTGAAGGTCAGCGGTTCAAGGCCCAGTACTGCCAAGCTGCCCCTGTTGGGCCCTTGTGCAATGCCCTTAACCCTCAATGGCTCATTTGTATTAAAAAATGTAAGTCAGTCCGGATAAGGCTGTCTGCCAAATGCCATCAATGGATATGTATTGCAACATTGCTTAAAGGTAATAACTTGGGTGGTTGCACATCGTGACAACTTAAAACTGTTATAATGTATATTTTACTTACATTTTACATTTACACAGTGTAGTTTTGGCACTACCAAAACGTCACACCTCCCCAGTACAGAGTCGCCCAGTGTGGGACAAGAACTCTACGCATCCCTACGGAGGTTTCCTTTTCAGTAAATCACGCAGATACTGAAAGGAAACTACAGTACACATGCGCACAGTCCTTGCAAATGAATGGTACCGTAATATCTTCTGACAAGGTTTTTGAGACATTTATTGAAGTGGTTAATTCTAACCATGTTTTTTGGAGTCTACAAATGACGATGTCTCAACTTTTGTGCTTGTTGTAGCGATGTTGTTAAACTGTTTGCTGGGAGTTCATTGCAGTGTGTTTATATCATGCATTAAGCACAGGAATTTTCTTTTTCTCTTTTTAAACGGTGTTAATATAATCAATCTATGAGGACGTTTTGTGCTGTCAGAAGTTTAGCCAACAGAAAATCGAATTGTGAAGCATGTTATGCACTATGAAACAGTCATATGAATAAATTGCACTTTTTTTTCTGTTGGCCTTCAAAAAGCATCCTTTTTAAGTATAATATAAGAAGTATAAAAAGAAATGCAATTAAGAAACCCAGATGAGTATCAGCATATTAATGTAGGTTAAAGAGGAGCTGTAGTGCACCACCTGACGGGTGAGGAGTACAGCCCTGTCTGGAGTCTGGCCTTTCAATAATTTAATAATAATGACCAGAACCAATTTTTGTTCTGAAATTAACCCCAGAATGTATTACTTAGTGTCTGATGTAGCCACTTAATTGAGGTCCTAATTAAAACAGAGCAATAAAGATACTGGCAGGGTGCAGTAGTCATGGTGGTTCTTCAAGAGTGTGGAGAAGGGTTTTTATTATTATTATTATTAATTTTGGTCTTGGCTATGCTGCCTTCAACTCTTGGCTGTATGGATGCAGCTAAATTGCCCCCTGTGGGTTATTGAATATAATGCAAGGAGCTTTAAGTGATTCTTCAGGTTCTCACTAGAAATTTTTTTTTAACACTGAACTTTAATGTTTCTGACAACTTAGAGCAGACATGTTTAAAGTAAAATAAATTACCCTTAAAATGATTAGCAGCCCATCACTTACTTGAAATAACTGCATCAGGCCCACAACCTTCTGGCTCCACCAAATTGTTACATTGTGATTTTCTTACTTTTTATAGTTTTGTACTGCATCTTCTTTCAGTTGTTTGTTTTGGGAACATTCTCCTTTCAGTCTTCTCCTCAGGAGGTGAAATGCATGACTAACTGGGTTACAATCTGGTGAATGACCCATTGGCCATTCTCAAACCGTCTTACTGTTCACAGTTCTCCTGATGAAGGCCTTTGTTGTGATTGCAGTGTGCTTTGGGTCGTTGTCTTACTGCATGCATTTCCTGCTGATTAGTTTGGATATATTTCTGTGTTACTTGGCTGTGGAATGATTATGTAGAAAGTTTATTTATAAACTACAATTCATTTTGCTGATACCTTTAAGTTACATCATTAATAAAGATTAGTTCATATCCTTGGGATCATGAGCAGTTTTATTTCTTTTCTTTTCTTTTTTTTTTTCCGTCCCTGTATTTCTTCGCAAATCGCAATCTGGTCTTCTGCTTCTTTTTGATGAAGGGTTGTAGCTTGTGGTATGAGCTTCTCATTTTTGCTCTCAAAGTCTTCTTGAAATGGTGGATTGCGACTCCTGCTCTGTGGAGGTGGTTGGTGATGTCCGAGACCGTTGTTTTTGGGTTTTACTTTAAATATCTCAGTGTTAATCATTAGATAATGCTTTCTTTTGCTGACCCGTTACTTTTATTAGCACACCAACAATTTTTTCGAAATGTTTGAAGTAGTTATGTCCAATGTTTGTGATTTTTTTCCCTCTAATGTCAGTTTCACAGTAGCTTGTTTTTGACTAATAGACAGCTCTCTGGTCTTTGACGGTTTATTATTTAAATTCAATTCACTGATTTGGCTGTTTTACAACAAAATGCAAACATTGCTCACATATGCTCCTTTAAGACCTCAAACAGAGTTAATTAGGGCTGTGTCCTCACCTCTGTGTTGTTCAACCTATTTTTCGTGTAGTTCCTACTCTACGCTATGAAATGTGAACATCCATGGATTGACATGCTTTTATTTACCTGTATTCACCACACACAAGTTTCATTTAGTAGATTTTTTTCCTTTGTTGCTGGTTTCCATGAAGTCATTAGTGGAGCAGCTAAATCTGATTTGGCCAGAATCACTCTGTTGATGAGTCCTGCACCTTGGTTTGGAGGAATTATAGCCCATTTCTCTGTACAGAACTTTAACTCTGGGATGTTGGTGAGTTTCCTATAAATTGTACTAGAAATTGTAATAACGATCAACTTGGACAAATATGTAACAATACCGTAGAACTGCCATATTGGATTCCTGAAAAGCTCAATAATATCTGCACTTTGGCCATTTATGCACATTGACATTTTTTCATGATAAGCGGCCATCTTGGAAATTGGCCACGATATTGGAATTTCAAGAGGCTAGGACTTTTTTTTTAAGTCTACCCAACAATAAGTATTTCTGCCAAATTTCCTGATTGTATCATCAAATGAATGATTGTTTGGTTTATCTGCTCCACTATGTGCCATTACAGTATTACCATTTAAATATATTTATTGAATTATTTCTTTTACTATTCTAAAGCATGGCTGATTTTCATAGATAGAAGATGCTACAACTGCTTATTTTAGTATAAACCACTGCACATTAATTTGACTAATTTTATTAGTATAAATAAAATAAACTACAATTCCCCGATTAGACCCATGATTCATTAGTGTGGCTTTAAGAGCTCATGGTATAAAAAATGTGCATAACTCTTAGAACATGCATTGGTGCATTTATAAGTGCTCATTGACTTTTTTTTAACTGACTTCTATAAACCACCTAGAAAACGGTAGTTTCATCATAAATTTACTGTCAACTATTCTACAAACATTAATAAATACGACTTCCTTTATTTATGAACTGTGTTTTATGTAATAGGTGAGTCACGTTGTAGAATGCTAATGCCAGCTATTAAAGCTTAATAGAAAAGAATGGAGTGGAGTATAAAGAATGGAGTGGAGTATAATGGAGTGTATGCCGCAGTATTAACTTAATTAGCATACATGATAAATGCACGGCATTTGTTTTGAATGTTTTTTGCAAGAAAATGCATTATATTTTGCGCAAAGTAGGTTTGTAGCCAACAAGTACTACAAAAGAATAATTGAATTTTTATAACAAATCAATTTTGGGTCTTGTTCACAGTGGTTTATTTCACAGACTGTGCTTTCATCCTGTCACTCATTCATTCATTCATTCATTTATTTATTTACTTATTTATTTTCTATACCATCTATCTTTTGTGGTAAGCAGATAAGCTAGATCCCATTTCATGTGGGGTGAATGGTGGGATATACCCTAGAAAGGTAATCTTATGTATAATAATCTTTAAGGTGTACCCTAGAAATCTATTGTGAGCAGTACATTTACATGCTGGAAAAAAAATAATTATTGTGCTCCTCTGACTAAAATGGCCTTTTGAATACATGTTATTCCAACTGAAATTATATTAAATTATCTTTCTGATTAGCTGGATAGAACGATCATAGTCAAGGTTTTTATTGTATGTACCCCATTCAACTGGCATTGGCACTCTGAACATGCTCTTCAGTTCTAGCTGAGGGCTTTGACCCAGGAAAAAAATGGCAGAACTGAAAAAAAAATGGTTTTTCATATTTCACAAAAAGATGCTTCCCCTCACGTATACCAAATGATACACACTTGGGAAGTGGGCGTGTCGTTTACTAACATTAGATCTCTGTGACCCTACAAAGCACGGTGTGTGTGTAAATTGTACATTTCTGAGGCAAACCACCTACCAGCCAACACTCGCTTATACAGAAGTCCTGTAGATGAAGGCAATGATGGCATCTAGCAGCAGTAGGTAGGATAAGCTAAGTAGGCATTAGCAGTACGCACGCATGGTGCCCGTGTGACACGTCATGGCTACCCACCGATGTAAACACTAGTGTATGATTAGTGCAAATGTATTGTTACGGCAGTCTATATATAAATTTTACACTGCTTAAAGTCACATTAGGGCAACATGCAAGGGCCCTACTGTATCGTGCAGTGGTGTAACAATGGTACACGCCAACCGAATGCTTTTGAAGTGGAAATTTGTGCCATTCACGGATGTAACAAGAGGACTTTGCGAGCTCATCATTAATGGGTAATTTTGTATATTTTTATATTATTTTCATATGTTGATTAGCATAAAACTAATAAGACAGTTATGCGGAATCAGTAGGCTTCATACATTCATACAGGTGCTTCATACCCACTCAGATTGACTGATTTTATGTTTTTGGAACTTTTAATTCAGCAAAGATTCCTACATATGTTTTACCTAGCAGGAGTACCCACTTTGCTGGGTGAAAAACTAAGAATAACATTGCAAAGCTAATAGCAATCCACTTAAACATCACTGAACACTTTGGCAGGCAGGGGGTGCATTGTGCGCTGTATATGTCCTTAACAGCTGATGAATGTCAATGATGGTTTTCACTGAGTGAATAGTGTGTGTGTGTGTGTGTGTGTGAGAAACGCATCAAAAAAAAATATCAACAACATGTACAGCGCTGTAAATTTGTCCAATTCATTGCTTGGCGTTGTGCCAGTTTCCACTAATTAGTTGTTTTGACCTATAATGAAATAGGTGAAGCAGGAAAAAAGACTAGATGAGCTATACACTAGCTTGACTTTACTGTGCATGTAAACATAATGAGAGAGAAAATGCGTCATTCACATACACATTCACCCTTACATGCATTTTAGAGTAGCCAGGTTACCTAATCCATGTTTCCTTACACTGTTGAAGGAAATCAGAGCACTTGGAGCACTCTATAACAAAAAGCCCTTAACAAAAGGTCGACGAGCAGACTTGAACTCTTCGAATCCTGCTTGCATTGAGGCAATAGTGTTAATCACTGCGTTTATCCTTTAACCCCTTTATCCTGTCATTTCTAATTTCTACAACAATACAGCCATGAAAAGACTGGTGACCACTTTTATTTGGAATTCCCAGTAAAAAAGGATCTTTTTTTTTTTTTTTTTTAATTAAAAAAAGTGTTTTTTTTTGTTTTGTTTTTTGTTTTTGTTTTTTTAATAGCTGTAGATATTTCACAATTGAGTATTGAGGACACGGGTAGATAATGGACAACTGCTAC
This sequence comes from Neosilurus hyrtlii, assembly GCA_028564935.1. NCBI lineage: Eukaryota > Metazoa > Chordata > Actinopteri > Siluriformes > Plotosidae > Neosilurus > Neosilurus hyrtlii. Next base: position 24,216,281 of record JAOUQZ010000041.1, on the reverse strand, counting down.
TGTAAATTTTTTTATGTTACTTTATCCTTTATCCTCAGAATTCTGATAAGGTTTTCTGTTTCTTATGCTGGTGATATTCAGTCATGCTGATGTTTTTTGGAAAACAAATTAAACATAATACACGGTTTTGTAAATAGCTTTTTTTATTATTATTATCTTAAACCTATCTCACATTTTGCCTCATTTTGTCTTTTTAGACTTGCTTATGCATCACTGGATGCAGCCTGAATGTATCATTGATGTGTGCTGTGTGTTCCTGGCCATGCTGGTGTTTAATGATAGATTGATATGGGAGTTTTGTATCACACTTATTACAGTATAACAGTTAAGAAACGTTTTCATACATCAGTAGTTTATCAAAACAGTGTAGAAATAGTTTTTTGACCATCAGCAAAGCTATAAAATAGCTTCAGATTTTGTATTTGTGATTCTTGCATGACTGCTTCGCAAGGTGACACAAGGCATAAACAGGATTTTACTTCTATTTACACTCCGTATACACATGGCTCGGGGGGATTGTGAACAGAAGGCACTGATGTACAGAGTTTCAAGTGACAAGAGGATTTGCCTATAAATCCGTTTACGCCTCTCCAATGTGTTAAAAAGTGAAAACTAGGCTGCTTATTATTATAACCCTACTGTTTGTGAATTTAGACAGCTAGCATTAAGCTATCACCGAAGATACATTTCCCTTATTGAAATTACAATACATGATGTTGTTTTCAATTGGATTAGAGATATTAAAAGTAGTGCTGGGAAATAAATTGATTTTACCATTTAATTAGAATATTTTATGGGTTAAGGATGATGTGTAAAATGAAAATTGCGATTCATGTTAAAGCTTAAAAGTTTTTAATATACTCTGATGCCCCACCCAGGATTCGCACTTATTCTGTGGTAGGTTCTGGTATCTGCCTCTTCCTGCCCACCAACACATAATAGTAAGAATGCAGAAAGCATGTCAGCAAGTAAGGAGCTCAGTCTGGTACCTGGCAGTAATTTAGAAATTGTTTGCTTATGCAAAATCTGACAGCACATACCAGGCTTCTGTAAAGTTTGTCTAAAATCTGATGCGACTAAAGGCACTAGCGCAGCAAGCTTAATTCAGCATCTCAGACTACGCACACCCAAGTAGCAGGACTAGCTCTGCAACTTACTCACATGCTAGCTGCAGCCTCCAAATGGCTGCTAAAATAGAAAGAAATTACAGATGCAGTGGCATTTTACATATTACTAAAGAAATGGTGCCTATATATACATTGGGGGATAAGTGTATAGAGATGCTAAGTAAAATGGACCCCAAATATGAGATACCCAGTCAAAATATACCAGAGTAGCCCTGTCCCATCTATATATCACTACACTTGAAACATGCCATGTCTCAAGCCATTTCTTGCTAAAATAAATAAATAAAAAACACTTTGAATTACACATTCACCTCATGTCTTGTTATTCACTTGGGTCTACATTTCATTGATCCTCAGTCAAAACTTATTTGGAAACTGATATGAACTTGTTTGAACAATGTCTTTGCTTTAATAATTAAATAAATAAATAGAAATCCGAATTGTAAATCATATGCTGATTGATAAACATCCATCCAATTGCTGAACTGTTTACTCCTTATAGCAGGGGAGGCTGGTGCCCATATCAGCCAACTCTGGCCAAAGGCGGTGTACACCCTTCCAGCTGTGAGGCAGTTATGCTAACTGCTATGCCACCGTGCTGTTAAAAAACATTGGAAATTTTATTTTTAGGCCATATCGGTCAGGACTAAGTGCAAGGATTATTTTTGATCATGTTCATTTGAGTGTAATGGATATAATATGTGGAGCATATTGTTTATAATGCATTATGTACAGTACATTTAACATAGCCAGGATGCACAATGTGCGATGAAGAAGAAATTAACCATAAACATAACACCTAAAAATGCTAGTGAATATTGGATGTTTTTCAATGAATGTTCTTACTTATATTTATTTTATTTTTAACAATATTACCCTGTGACGTGTAAAACACAAGTAACTTCCAGAAGTTCCTGCAGCTCCCTTGCTGCCTTGTTGGGGCAATTTCTTCTTATTTTATAAAATTAATTTTGGAAAAATGTCTAGCTCTTTGTATTGTGCCATATTTTCCCCACTCGTGATTACTTTTGCTATGTTCATTGTGTATGTAAAGCCTTAAAATTTTGTGTACCCTTTTCCTGACTGACACCCTTCAATTACCCTGGGTTTACACTGGGGGATGATGTCCTATATCTCCGTGATTCAAATAAGCTTGGAGCATGCATGGACCACGATTGGGGTGTAAAAAGGAGGAAGGGTACATCCAGCTCTGTTAAGCTCTACTGTGCTCTACTTTGATTCCCACTTTCGATCACAATTGATCATAATTATTTACCCTTAATTATTTCCCCCTAAAAGATTTAGGTTTGGTTTTCAATTGAATAATACAGGTTATAGGTCACATTAAAGGAGAAACACCTTCACACACATTTACACATGGAACTTTTGGAAGCTGGGAGGAATCCAGATAACCTTGAGGATGTTCATGTAGACATGAGAACATATAATCCTCCACACAGGCAGGAAATCGAGCACTGGGCAATTTGAGACAAATCCATAATCCTACATCCAAATAATCGACCTGGGTTAGTGCTTGGAAAAATAACTGGAGTGATATGTGATATATGAAGGTAATTTTTAGAGTAGTAGTAAACACCAATGCGTTCCCAGACCAGATATATTCCCTTCTGTGTGTTTTGGGTTGGGCCCGGGGTCTCTTCCCGGTTGGACATGCACATGACACCACACCAGGAAGGTTCAGGAGGCATTCTAATTAGATGCCCAGGTTAATTCAAATGGCTCCTCTCAACCTGAAGGAGCAGCATTACTACTCTGAGCTCCTCCCAGTTGGCCAAGCTTCTCACCCTATCTCTAAGAAAGAGCCCTGCCACCCTGTGAAGGAAGCTCATTTCAGCGATCTTGTTCTTTCGGTCACTACTCAAAACTCGTGACCATAGGTGAAGGTTGGAATGTAGATCGACTGGTAAATTGAGAGCTTTGCCTTTCGGCTCAACTCCCTCTTCCCCACGACGGACCAGTACAAGCTCCGCTGTATAGCAGAGACCGCACCGATCTGCCTGTTGATCCTCCATTCCATCCTTCCCTCACTCTTGAACAAGACCCTGAGATACTTGAACTCCTCTACTAGGGGCAGGACCTCATTCCAGACCAAGGTTTTTTGTTTTCTTAATAATAAACCACAAATAAATACATATATTAAGGGTCTTAAATGAAAAAGAGGTCATTAATGGCAAAGCATCACGAGGAATCCAGCTGTCCAGAAGGAACTATAGAGGAAAGAGGAAGCCAAGAGATGCTAAGAACTTCTACAGGGAGAAGATCAAGGCCAAGAAGGGACAGAGGAGCACCAGAGGTGTGGAATAGGCAGATCATGGGCTGCAGTAGACAAGCATCCAAAGCTGAACCTATTCTGAGCTGAACCTTATTCTTCAATAGGTTCGACACATCCCTCACCTCTGTGAGCTCAGACAGTGGAGATGGATCCCCATCCACCACCTCATCCCCCATTCTCACCAAGTGACTCTGCTCCCTTTCCTGGCATGGAATCTGCTCCCTTTCCTGGCATTCTTTCACTACATGGGATTCCTACCTATATTGCTCCCCTGGTTTCACTCCCACTCTCTCATCCAGCCAGGTGTAGAAGGACCTTTCTCTGCGCCAACAAAGCCAGTGGGTAGGACATCATCAGCCCAAAGGTATTTCGGGTGTGTGATGGGCAACTTCAGCATCTCTTTAACCTCTACTTGAGGTTGATGAAGGTGCACATCTTGTGTAAGACCTTCTGCATTGTACCACTACCAAAGGAAGGACAACCCAGCTCTCTCAATGACTACAGCCCAGTGGCACTCGCATCACATGTCATAAAGAGGCTGGCTCCTTAGCACTTGAGGACACAACTCACTGTTTTCCAGGACCCCCTGTAGTTTGCTTATCAGTAGTACATCAGTGTACAGAATGCCATTATCTTCCTCACCCACAAAGCCCTGTCACCTCTGGAGAGACAGGGAGGCACTGTTTGAGAGCCATGTTTTTTATTTCTCCTTTATCATCATCCAGCCCTGCCTCCTGAGGGATAAGCTACTGGATATGTATCTGCACTCACCATTGCCTGGATTTTGGACTACCTCACAGGCCGGTCGCAGTGTGTCACAGTGGGCGGCTGGATCTCCGAGGTGGTGGCGAACAGTACTGGAGTACCCTAGAGAACTGTTTTGACACCATTCCTCTTCACTCTATTCACCTCAGACTTCCGCTTCAAATCTGGCTCATGCCACCTTCAGTAGTTCACCAACAACTCTTTTCCAACAACTCCATCGTTGGATGCATCCGTGATGACAACGAGGAGGAGTACAGAGAACTGATTGAGAGCTCCATCACATGGTGCAGCAGTAAGCATCTAAAGCTTAAAATTAGCAAACCCAAGGAGGTGGTGGTGGTGGTGGTGGTGGACTACCGGTAGAACAGGAGGCCCCCTGTCCCAGTCACCATGCAGGGGGAAGAAGTGGAGAGTGTGAACCTTGGGGTCCACATGCTGTCTTCAGGAAAGGATGGAGAAGGATGTTATTCCTGTGTACAGGTACAGGTATCTTGTTGGATGTTCAGCGCACTGCTCCGAGTGTGTGTGCTCACTGTTTACCTGTGTGTGTGTGTGTGTGTGTGTGTGTGTGTGTATGTCTGTGTGTGTGTGTGTGTGTGTATGTCTGTGTGTGATTACTTTGGATGGGATAAATACAGAGGTAATAATTTCCCTTGTGGGATTAATACAGTATAGCAAAAAAAAAAAAAAGCCTAAATCTGCAATAGACTCCTGAGGATCTTCTACAAGTCTGTTTCAAGTTTGTCATACACAGGTAACAATGAGAGATAACTACCGGCAATGAAGTTCTAGGACTCCGAGCCCCCTCAATATTGCACTAAACAAATATTACACATAAAATTAACATTGAGATACAATATAAAGTAAGTAATGGGAATATATATAATTATATACGAATAAACTAAAAAGAATGTGACTATGTATATGCGTGCATGTATGTTAAAAAACATTTTGATTCCTCTATTGCACACCCTCTTATTTCAGGAGGTTTGATGAAAAATACATAAAATAATAAGTCTTAAGTGGTTCCCCCAAAGCCCTTCAATTTTGCACATTTTGATTTTAATATTCACACACAAAAAGATCTCTCGCTTGACACTTGGCAAAGAGGCTAGTTGCTTTGTAGGCATCTTTCAACAAGCTCAAGTTGAGCAGCACTCTGTAGCAGCACAGAGTTCATTCTGTGTCTGTGTGTTTGTCTGTGCGTGTGTCTGCCTATGTGTGTCATCTGTCTGTGTGTACATGTATGAGTGCACGTGTGTGCGGGCATATGTGCATGTGCGAGTTGAAAGCACACTGACTAGTTATTATGAGTCTCGATACGCTGTTCATTAGTCAACCTCCTACTTTCATAGTTTTATTCTGTATGAAATCAGCTGAGATCCAATAAAACCAGTCTAATTCATACATTTTTCATACAATTTCCCTTTTTTACCTTTTTTTTTTTTTTTTACATATGTTTTGGTTTTAAAAAGAATATGACTATTCTATGGCAAAGAAGACTTGTTGTAAGGCTGTCCCGGACTGCTTAGTGTATTTTAAATACTCGGCACGTATTTGAAGATTCTTTTGGGTTTTTTTTTTGGTTTTTTTTTGTCGGTTTTTAATGAACTGGCCCACCCAGAGCACCGGCCCACCAGGCATTGCCCAAATGCCCTTACGGCCAGTCCACCACTGTATCTACAGAATCTGAGGACTTATTCACCTACCAGCATGTGGAATTTTAAACAGAATCCCTGTTTATATTTATACCAGAATACTTACAAAAGTAAGCACCTGCTGGTATCCGTGAATGTCATGAGCACTGTCAAGTTTTCCTTCATGTACTTTCACTTGAAAAATGGTACAAGGTCAAAGCATAGATGAATATTTGCTTTCCTTTGTTTCATTATACAAAAAAATCTGTTGGAGTCTTTAGGCCAAATTTTCAACCATAAGGCATCTTCACAACATAGCAAGGAAGACACTTATTACCTGCTGCTCAGTTTTCATGAAATAATCATACTAATTCCAACCAGTAACACAAGGTGCCATTTCTTTCTTTCCTGCTCCCACCTGGGACCTTCATCAGTCTTTGCCATAATTACCTCAGATGAGCTGTCAGTCTCTCCTAATTACTGCTTCCCTCCCATTTTGATTACACACAGGACACCACATCAAACATCACATCAAATCAGATCATACCCAATAACCCTCTATAAATAAATAAATCTGGATGTAACACCTGCTCATGTGAGGCTGAGCTCATATTGTATCTCTGTAGTGGATTTCAGCTTGGTTTATTCACTATGCAGTATGGTGCAACTGGAAATGGTAATCTGGAAGTGTGTCAGGTATTGAAACATCTACCTGCCTGCTGTGATGGGCACATGCACTTATACTGTATATACATGCCTAAGACCAAGTTACCAAAAGCAAGAAGAATTGAATGACTAAAGGGGATGTTGGAGATGAGCACAGTGGCCCTGTGTTCGTTAGATGAAGAATGCCCAAACCCCTCAACCATGTAAGCTGTGTGCTTGGTTCAGAAACTTGTGTTACTTTGTTTATCGATTATAGTAACTTCCTCTGGATCCTTATTTATGTTCCAAACTTTTTTTTTGCCATTGTAACCTACTAATTCATTATAATTTTACTAAAATATAAAGCAGTTAAGAATGAATTTAAAACTAAATTAAAATAAATAAATAAATAAAAAGAAGACATGGGCTTTCTGGTCTGTCCCACCTTTAGTTTGGTGGATAATCCCATCTCAGTCTTGACTTGTACAGGGGTGGAAATTCGCACTAGTCAGCCGGCCCAAGGCAAGTCAAATATCTCTATGGCGAGTGAACTTAGCTAGCAAGTCATCCTGCTGGTGACCTGACAAATCCAATAGGCAAAGAAAACATAGTGTTCCTGACCAGTAAATATGAAGGAGGACTAGTAGTTTCATAATTTCACTAGTCCTGTTGGGCAGTAGGTTAGTTTTGCTAAATTCCACCCCTGCTTGTACCAAAAAACTGCTATAATCAAAAACTAAACTTCTCTGATCCTTTCAGCACAGTCCTGTTAGTTATTTTTTTCTTCATTATATATGTCTGGACGAGTAATGATTTACAGTACGAGTAATGATTTGCATATTCATTGTCATCAATATTTGTTCCCTAACTCATCTCAGGATGTTTGTCATTGTCTCCTCTGGCTTATTCACGATATCTTAATTTTTATTTCTTATTTTTTGCTATACTGTATTAATCCTGCAAGGGAAATGATTTTCTCTGCATTTAACCCATCCAAAGTAAGCACACACGCACACACATAAACAGTGAGCACACACACTCGGAGCAGTCTGCTGTCACACATTGGGGGTGCTAGGAGAGCAGTTGCGGGTTAGGTGCCTTGCTCAAGGGCACTTCAGTCATGAAGGTGAGGAAGGGAAGGTGGAGCTCTTTCCCCCACCGCCACACATTTTTCTTGGTGGTCCAGGAATCGAACCAGTGACCTTTTGGTCCCAAACCCACTTCTCTCATCATTAGGCCTATGGCTGCTCCCAGTTATTTGGATTTCACTTCAGCTGCTTTAAGAAAGTGTCTACTGTTAAAAGTGCTGCACATTATATTAAAACTGATAATTTCATGTCTGTGGATGTGAGTATAAAGAAAGCTAGAAGCAGACAAAAAGAGTGAGCAAAACTATAGAGAGGGCGTGAGATACATGTGTGTGGGAGGAAAAAGTATGATACAGGAAGACGCAAAAGGGTGCAGGGTAAGCAAGGGAGAGCAAACAGGGTCTAATGAAGATGACATCCTGAGCGCATGGATGGCACCGCTGCTGTTCTAGCCATCAGAGAATAATATCCTGCTGAGTACACACATAATTTATTACTGCAATCTAATCACCCTCTTCAAATGAGTTCCAAATGAGTACCATTGGAACTCATTAGCAGCCACTTTGATGAAAATCGGCTCAGACAATTAAGATGGTGAGCAGCGAGCGGAGGCAAAATCAAGAAATGGACAAACAACTGGGGACTCAATTCAAAATAGTTTAGCCTTTAACATTCCATGTGGTACAAGACATTTCTCAGCCACTCACTTATAAATTTTACAGCAGAATAGGCAGAGTTGAATATTCTTCATATAAAGTTCTTCTTATAAAGTCAACCCACTAAGTCACCATAAAAATGTACATTGATAGGCAAAATTTTCTTAGTAACATTCATTGCGATGACACTAATTTATTATATACATTAACAGTAATGTATGTTAACTTCTAACCGTAACTGTATAACCTGGATTATCTTAAAGTAAAAGCCTTCTATATAGAATGTATAGAGTGCCTTATAGAGCTGTTGAGGCATTGTTATTTGCTGGACCATGTTTTGCGATATAGACAATTAATGTATTACTGGGTGAAAATTGTTGATTTTTAAAATTTTAGCTGAAAATGTAAATTCTGATTTTTGGGATTTTAGCACAAAAAAAGGTAGAAAAATCAATATTTGGAACCGGAATAGGCCACAAAAAATTGTAACTCTGTTCTTTCACAATTTTGTGCATCTGAACTTTGATGCTTTATAAGACTTTAAAGGTTTTATGAATTTTTTGATTCAGTTGTGGCTGAATGAATGCAAATACTTACAACCAAAAATCTAAAAAAAAAAAAAAAAAATCTGGAATTGAATGTTCAAAAAACACTTATGTTATTTTATCTTTTACATATCCTCACACCAGACCGACTCACAGTCTTCAGGCCAGTTTACACCATATGCATTTCTGAAGTGTTTGTCTGGTGGGTGTCTTTTGCTACCGAGAGAATGTAATCAGTGCAGCAATTAACACCAAAACTGCTGTACATGTGTTGTGAGTCTAAAAGTGATAAGAACACATTTTATTATACTTAGTATTACACAAGGGCATAAATGAAAATTGTGTGTCTGGTGACTTCCAGTGGCTTGCAAAAAGTATTCATATCCTTTGAACCTTTTCACAATTTGTCGCAACCACAGACATAAATATATTTTTTTATTTATATTTCACAAGGTGATGCATAATTGTGGGGGAAAAAATTGAAAACCATGCATCATTTTCCTTCCATTTTATAATTGTTTGGCATTTTGTGTTGGTCTGTCATGCTAAATGCTTCATACCCAATAAAGGCAATGTAAGTGTAAAAGAACTACTTTTAAATAGACTTGTAACTAAACACAATGTGCAGGCTGTATTAGATTTAAAACAACATCTAAAAAGTTACCGACACTTTCTTTCAAACCTGCTGCTTTGTAGCTGAAATGACATTTCACTCACTACAGCAGTTTTTGTGGGAAAAGGGATGCTGTTGCATTCTCCAGTGTTGAAAATCACACATCAAAATGGAGACAGTGGGAATTGCATCTGCTTACACTTCTCTCACGCCTCACTCTCACTTGCTGTGTAAATTAGGCTTTAGAGCCAAAGCCCTCCAATTACTTAGTAGGTGGAATGGTGTCTCTAAATTGAATCGATTTTGTCTGGTTTAAGTCCAATACCATTGTTGAAATCAGTTGATACTCTTAGTAAATCATAGTGGACGTTGTCCCATTAGCGGATGACAGGAAATAACAGTGATTAGGACAAATGTCATGATTAATGCTGACAATCAAGGCAAAGCAGACAGCAGACTCAACAAAAAAAAAAAATCAAGACAAGTAACTACAGTATCTTCCTACACTACAAATAACCTGATAAAAGTTCTTAAACAAAAAACAAATGCACTATTGAGTGGTGCATAGACAAGATACACTGCTATCATCCTGGTAATCACACGTTTTTCTGCAGGTTGATGCACACAGAGGTAGCGCATGCCTGTGCTTTCCTCTCCCTGGTTGGTAGTGGTTGTATGTGATAAGAAGGCATTACTTGATGGGTTCGAATTGGCTATGACTAATTTGGTAGAGGAAATTCATGATGGGTGGGGAGTGGGGTGTGTGTGTGCGGATTTCGACCAGCATGAGCAGTTCTTAGTAGCACATCCTTATCCAAGATTTTTTGGGCAGTCAGTCACTATTAGTCATTGACAACAGAAAAAAAGTACTTTCAGGTTTATTTATCAAATCTCCTTTGCAGCCAAACTTATTTTATTCCATTAATATTGACTAAATGGTAACAATAAACATCTTCCTTCTTTTTACTTACATTTACAGCATTTGGCTGATGCTCCAGAGCGACTTACAATTATCTTTTTTATACAACTGAGCAACTGATGGTTAAGGGCCTTGCTCAATTGCCCAACAGTGGTGATAGTGGGGATTGAACCGCTAACCTTCGGATCAGTAACCCATAGCCTTTACCACTAAGCCACCACTGCACCACTCAACTTCAGAGATTGTGGATTTTCCCTGTATCGATTCTTACCTATCCAAAATGAAAAATAATTACATAAGTTTAGCACAAGATTGAAAGATTGATGACCGCCGATTGGCCTTTTTGAGTTAATGTGCAGAATTTCAAATGGCAGCTGTGGAGGCCATATTGGATATCACACTGTGATGAAATTCTACAGGCTTATGTAGTTACACAGTCCTTACATCCACGATGAAAATGTTGCTGATCGGTGATGGTGTTTTTGAGTTCGCAGAATGCAATTGGGGACAGACAGGCCAATATCCTTCACATGTACTTGGCTGAAGGGGGTTTTGTTTGATTTATTCAGGATTTATTGATTTATTGGGCAGTAGTGGCTCAGGTAGTTAAGGCTCTGGTTTAAGTCTACCACTGTTGGGCCCTTGAGCAAGGACCTTAACCCTCAGGTGCTCAGAGGTGTAATTACTCAATAAGCTCATCCTATAAGCATTATTTGATGCAAAATAATGAGCCTTTTTCATAGGGGCAGCCATAGCCTAATGGTTAGAGAAGTGGCCAAAAGGTTGTTGGTTCAATTCCCAAACCAGCAGGAAACTGTCTGGTGGTGGGGGAGTGAGCTGCACCTTCCATTCCTCCACGTTCCTGGCTAAAGTGCACTTGAGCAAGTCATCTAACCCCCAACTGTCCCCCAACTGTCCCCCAACTAGGACAGTGGTGGCTTAGTGGTTAAGGTGATGGGTTACTGATCCGAAGTTTGGTGGTTCAATCCCCACTATAACCTCTGTTAGGTCCTTGAGCAAGGCCTTTAATCCTGCTTCGAGTGTGTGTGTGTGTGCTCACTTTGGACGTGTTAAATGCAGAGGCAATGATTTCCCTTGTGAGATTAAGGCAGTATATCGAAATAAATAAATAAATAAATAAAATAAAAGAAAAAAACAAAATGGCTCTACTCATGGACCTCTGCAGTGGAAGTATAATAAAACACCCACATCGTGGATAGTGACTGTTGACCTAAACTGACAAGTGTAGGCATGATATGTTATATTAAGATCTTATTTAATATTTAAAATGTATAAATATTTAAAAATGTAACTATCATAACTGAGAAGATTTGTGAATTTATTCGTCTCTCAGGCATCTCTGTTCTTTTCATATCATCACTCAAGTTATTTTTTGCTTGTGTATTATCATCACTCATTTAAAATTCCCAATTGAAAATCTGCCAATTGAATTCTTGTCCGGTCTATCTGCTTGGTTTTAAAAAAAATAATTAGGAATTGAATTACAAAAAAATTAAGTTTATTTAGGACATTGACCATGCAACTGTTTACTGAAAGTAAATGTTACTCACTCAGTTTAAGAGCGTACCATACCTGTAACCCTTGGTAGTCCACTAGCTAAGCCGATCACAATGGTGGCAGTTTTGTTTTTCCAGAGCATATATACAACTGAGAAATTGAGGGTTAAGGGCCTTAACCACTAAGCCACCACTGCGCTTCAAGAAGTTCTCCTTAAGACGTTGAAGTGTCTCTTTCCACACAAAATATTGTTTTTCCATTAAAAATAATAATTAAAAACACCATAATTACATTGATAACAGGGCTTTTATTCATGACAATTTAATAGCGGTTATACTTGCCAAATTCCTTAAAATACCGGAATGTATATTTGGACATGCTCTTCGCCGTGCTGTCATATTTGTGCTTTCTCATAGTATGGGGTGTCACTCACTGTGTGTTGCACCTCAATCTCTTCCAGTTGAACTTTCATTCTAGAATACATTATTATTTGTTAAAAAATACATACATCCAGGACATGCCTTAGATATTATACACATTAGATATGCATTGGTTATTATAAATCATTTATGAAGTATGTATGTTTAAAATGTTGATTTAGGCTACTTTTTCTTTCTTTATAACATAAAAACTTAATTTATTTCTCTACAAAAACTTTGTACCAGCAGGAAGCTACTTGTGTGTGTGTGTGTTTGTGTGTGTGTGTGGTTTTTTTGTTTGTTTTTTTATTTTATTTTTTTATTTGATGCTATAGTAAGGTCTGTCAATACTGCAGGCACCAAGCACAAAACGATTTTGCCTAAAGTTAGCATGCTGGCTTAATCGAAGTGCTGCCACCATATTGATAAGTGGGGAAAATGTTTGTTTTTAGTGTATTTTTTTCTGCTTTCATTATGATTTTACAGGATGAATATTATATAAATAGAAAGGTTAGGCCTTTGGCTTTCTGTATACTATAAATTCAAAACTGACAACTTAACACCAACTTGAATCCTATTTGAATTGGAGCTTCTCTGGCACCCTCTATACGCTTCCTTCCGCTACCTAGTTTGTCTATAAATTCATACCCTTAACTTATCATGTCACTTGAATGATCTGCAGCTAGCATACACACGGATTAGCCTAGCTGCTCCCTGGTCTTGTCTCTGTATAGTCACTGATTAACTGGTCCTGTTCTAAGACTGTGTGCTATGCTGCAAGAAATAAGAGTGGTACCTTCCTGAATGGGATTGATACTCTCCCACCCTATCAGGACAGGTTTGCCTTCAAAATACTCCAGTTATCTATGAATCCCACATTGTTTTCAGAGCACCAATTGGACATCCAGCAGTTCAGAGACCATAGCCTGCCGTGAGCTACATTGCCACACCGTACCGGGATGGAGCTAAAGCATATTCTGTCATCAGACATTTCCTTCGCCAATTTCCACACCTTTATGAAGTTACCTCTGAGTGGCGATGACGTATATCATTAACTCCTGCATGAATAACTGTCTTAGAGTACTTGCACTCGCTTAAGATAACCTTATTTGTCTAGTGTTCTGGCTCCCAGCATATACCTAATTAGTGCGCTGGTGTCCCTAAAGGCCTAGCTAATTTCATATGCCTTGAAATAGAGCTTCCTGTAACCAGAGATCCTTCAGGTTTCTTAGCAGGTTTTTCACTGAGGAGAGAAAGTCTGTTCATGCGGAACAGAGATGAGTGGTGCTCCAGTGGGCAAGCCTCAGCATTACCTTTGGCTTTACAAGTATGTCATCAAGTCATCACCAATTCATCTCGCAACAAGGGCTCTGATGCCAAAGAAGGCGGGTGGCTATCCCCGCCTGAGGCACTCAGACTTGCTGATGCAGAGACAATGCTACTCTAATTTTCAGTAACTCTCTCTAAAGTCTTGACGCACACCTGTAATGGCATGATGTTCTCAGTCAGAGAGCTAACTAGTGTACAGTTATCACAAATATTATTATACTATTAGTAAAATTACTAAACATGCTGAACAAGCTGAATTCTAGCCATGATGCTAAAAACAAACCTTAGCTGGAAATTTGTTGATATTAACCTGGTGCTGTTGATTAGCTCCACTTGATGCCCTGAGGTGAGTAAAAATTAGTACCATTAAAAACTGCTGCAAAAGAAAAATTCAAAATAGAAAAATCTCATCCTTGAAGTCGGGGAAAGAGAGGTGAGGTTAAAATACAGAAGTGGCTGCCACTGAGAAAAGATAATTATTTCAGGTTCCCAAAACAAAAAACTGTATATTTTTCCAATTTTTTGTTTAGTGGGTTAAAACCTGAAAAAAAAATCTTTTCTCAGATGTACAATGAACCAAATCTGTTTCTATTGCCTAAACATTATGAAATTTGATAATTTACTTTACTAAATCACATTATTGACAACCATTGATTTTAGATGTGTCTAGCTTAATTATTCTTTTATTTTTTTTTCACTGATCGACTATCATGTGTAACCTTGAAAGAAGTTTGGTAGCATATTCACTTGTATACTTCGACATAAAAACACTTGTATAAATAAAATCACTTGCTGATTTAAACCTTACTGCAAGAATAACACACAAAAAGTGTGTAGGAAGGCTATTTTCCAAGCCACCTATTCGGGGGGGGGGGCAAATAAGTATACAGATGATTCTTATGACACGGCAGATCCTTTGCTACTTGTAATCCCTGCAGGAAATGAAGCCGAGATTGGATATGTGGACCGCACACTCATACGCTGAGAAAAACATTTTTTTTTCCCTGACTGCCAACCACTTCAACTGCTTGACATTAAACACTACTGGACCCTGCTGTAACTTTTTTTAAAAAATCCAACAATTAACAGTGTTTCATTGCGTTTAGAATTTGAACTTATTAGGAGAAGCTATAGCTGAGTTTATTTACTTATTCATTTACCGAACCGCTTAATCCTACTAGGGATGCAAGGAAGCTGGGACCACCCCAGCCAACTCCTGGTGAACATGGAACACACCCCCCTGACAGCTCACCAGTGCGTCACAGGGACAACACACAAACACTCACACCTAGGGACATTTTGGAACAATCAATTAGCTTAACATGCCTCTCTTTGAATTGTGAAAGGAAACCGGATTACCTGAAAGAAGCCACAGAGAAACACCATCGCCGAACATCGGACTTAAACCCAGGATCTTCTTACTTCATGCCTGACACTATGCTATTGTGCCACCCCGTAACCGAACTGTTTAATCAAATTTTGTAGCTAAACATATGATAATCTGCTCTTATCTCCATTAAATTTTGTTGTAAGCAGTCAACTGGTAAAAATATGAAAATATTTGATTAAAGACTCAATGGCACTGAGTTGGAGGGAAGGTTGGTGTTATTCGTGCATGGCACCTCCCCAGGTTAGCCTAATGCATAAATTATTTGACATGAAAAATTTAAAGGTAAGAGTGGCATACACTTTGTCACTTATGTCCCACAATGAGAAAAAGTGATTAACATTTTTTATTGGTACTGAAGACACAGAGGCCTATCAGTGTTGTGTTTCACTCTAATTTCTTTGTTAATTACATCTCAGGGGAGGGACAGGGAAGGGAGGTGGAGAGAGTGCCCGAGGCAGTGTGTGTGTGTGAGTGTGTGGTAAAGTTTTCCAAACTGCCTCACTTACACACTGACCTCCTTTTCATGCATATACTCTGCCTCTCCTCATTAACTCTCCCACCACACTGGTGTGCAACCCTCCTGAGCTTGCATAATTCTCGCATTCTTGCTTTCAGCACATACACATTGACTAATCAGCCTCTCACCCACATGGCTCTTTGATTTATATCTCAACGGCTAGCAAATCTGTAAGTACTTGAGTTATAATGGTGGGCAGGGGAATGAAGACCAAATGTGGTGGGAGTTGGACAGTCCAGAAGGCGCGAAGTGACTGAAAGATGAGCAGAAAGAAGTCAGTGTAGTTCATCACTCATACATACGAGATACATTCTCCTTAGGCTACAGGAAAAAAGAAAAATAAACATACAGACACTATACAGTTCTACTGCTGGCATTGCAGCTGCCAGGTATTACAGGCAGGCATTTTTAGGAACATTTAAATTTATATATATATATATATATATATATATATATAGGGGCCCGGTAATGGGGTGTTGGATTACTGTTCCCAAGGTCGGGGGTTCAAGCCCCACTATCAACAGTATGTCACTGCTGTCCCCCCCAGTGCTGCTAACTGGGTTATCAAAGGCTGGCCATGTCTCTCACTGTGTGTGGTGAGATGCATGTTAATGAGCCATTGCTGATTTTTGTCAAGAGTTGGCTGCGTAGCTATCAGTTATCAGCTATCACCATTTTCTGCCCTGCGATGATCTGGCGAGCTGTCCAAGGGTGAACTCTGCTCTCACCCAGAGTCGGCTGAGATCCCCCCTCCCCACGACCCTAATTAGGATTAAACGGTTCAGAAAATGAATGAATATATATTCATTCATTTTCTGAACTGCTTAATCCGAATTATTATAATTGTTATAATTATTAGAATTGTTATAGGTGGAAACATCTGGATTTTTTAATGGAATATCTACATAGGTGTCCAGAAGCCCATTTTCAGCAACTATCATTCTTGTGTACCAATGACACATTGTGTTAGATAGGCCAAGTTTGTCATATTAAAAAGCTAATTGATCATTAGAAAACCTTTTTTTAATTATGTCAGCATAGATGAAAACTGTTATACATACATACATATTATACATATAATATTCTTTTAGTGATTAAAGAAGCAATAAAATTGCCCTTCTTTAAGCTAGATGGGTGTCTGGAGAATCCATATTTGTGGGCTTAATTATTGACCCAAAATGGTTAGAAAAAATAAAAATGACTTTCTTTGCAAATTCATCAGTCTATTTGTTCTGAGAAATGAAGGCTATTCCATACGAGAAGCTGCCAAGAAACTGAAGATCTTGTACAAAGGTGTGTACTAATACCTTCACAGAACAGTGCAAACTGGCTACCAGGATAGAAAGAGAAGTCTGAGTCTCTGATGCATAATTGAGCAAGAGGACAAGAATAACAGTCTCTATTTTGAGAAACAGATGTGTGACAGGTCCTCAATTTGCAGAATCATTAAATAGCAAAACACGTCTCCACTGTTCTTCAACAGTGAAGAAAGGACTCCTGCAGTTGCAAATAAAAGACATATCTGAGACTGGTCAGTAAAAAAAAAAATTTAAGATAGGCAAAAGGACAGACATTGAACAGAGGAGAATTGGGGAAAAAGTGCTACATGTAGATTGTTTGATAGTCACAAAGAGGAACATTTATAAGGTGCAGAATAAAGGGAAACGATTTATCTTGAACGATTTATTTTATTTATTAAATCTTTATTTCAAGGAAAAATGTTTTTATTTTTTTAACCCTGTCAGTGTCTTGACTATATTTTGTATTCATTTTGCAATTCATCTGATGGATGAAGCTTTTAAACTTTTAAACAGTAGTGTATGTATGTATATGTATGTATGTACTTGTATCACTGTATGCACCAGAGAAACTGTTTTGGAATGCTATTAAGCCAGTAGCCAGTATTTTTGTTGGTGTTTCAGCTTGTAGAACCTTACCGCACAGTCTGTGATAATCCCAGGAGATCAGTAGTTTCTGTTAAGCACAAACCAGCCCATCTGGCATCAACAACCATGCTACAGTTGTCACAGAGATCACACTTTTTCTCCATTTTGATGTCTGAAGAAGAAGAATATAAACTAAAGCTCCTGATTCAAGCATTTCACTGCTACCACATTATTATATTGAAGCGGACAGTAAGTGTACCTGAAGTATTGTTTGCACCGTACTTACTAATTAATATGTTTTATTAATCACGTAATATTGTTATTATTAATCTGGAAGTTTATAGATAGATTTTTTTCTGACCTTTCTACCCTTTTCTGGCATTGACTCATGCATGTGGAAAACACAGTGGTTCAGTTTTTCAAAGGAAAAAAACAGGAACCATATCTACTGGAAAGATTGGAACCGAGGAGCAAAGGAGCATGTGCCCTAGGGCTCAGGCAAGGAAAAGCGGCTGTGTTTTATCCAACATCAAGGCTTGAGTTATGTGGGAATAGCTCAGGAGTGTGTTGACCTATAATTGGACCTTTCACAGAGTCGGATCTCTTTTCACTATATGCTTGTCTCATAAGAGCAAAAGACATAAATGTGTCTCTGTAACTCACATGTTAGATGTATTTTACTTTTTTCTGCTTCTGCTTCTGACCTCATCATGGTTCTTTTATTTTTGGACTAATATATTTTTGATTATATGAAGCACACGTAGCCCTAAGCAGTCAAAAATTGAAACATTTTTGAGAGCATTGTGTTAAGTTTATTGACAGGTACATTTATACTAGACACTGATATGGAACATAATGAACCAGACAGTGTTAACTGTCAAAACATGGTGGGGGCAGAATGCGAGCAATTATCACCAGGGTCCAAGCCCATCTGCAAAAGTTCCTCATGATGGTGGTGCCTATGTGCCTTTTTTGTAATTGAGATCTATGAAGCATTGTTTGCATTCGCTGATATTTTTTACTTTTTTCACTTAAATCTACATCTGCGTGTGTGTACAGTATATACAACATATATAGTATATGTGTGCGTGTGTATGCAGAGGCTCTGCTATGGTCGAGCTGCTTATGGTGTACCATTCCTTTGCCCAGAGTCAGCTGGGATGACCAGGATGTTAATGAATAATATACAGTATATAAAACGGTCTATAAACAGTATCTGTTATTAATCATGGAACGTGTATGGCATTTAAAATGTTAAAAATGGCATTGAAAGGGCATTTAAAAACATTAAATCATATTTGCTGATGCCTGCAGAACCCCTGTATTTACATCGAGAGCAGGTGTTTTTTTCATTTTTCACAGAGTTGCTGTGTTACGTTGCTAGAGTAGCCCAGAAGGCAAACACGAGCGCATTCCATGTTCAAGTGGCAGTGTGTAACTAGAAGGAAGTGCTGCAGGAAAGAGGAAGATGAAGAAATAAGAGGCATCAGTGTTTGGCTAACAAGTTACAGAACCCAAATTAAAAACAACAAACTAAACAAAAAAAAACTTCACACTAAGCTAGTTAGGCACATTAGTTCCAAATTGCCTGTAGGTGTGAGGGTGAATGGTTGTGTTGGCTCTCTGATGGTTTGGCGAGCTGTTCAGGGTGTATAATGCGTTTGTACAGTGTCAGCTGGGATGGGCTCCAGCATGCCTGTCACCCTAATAGGAATAAGCGGTTCCTGCAAATCAGTGAATGATAAGTGAAGACCGTGTCCACAAAAACACTGGTACTGCTACAGCATATATATGTTATAGGTGTAGGTTGGGGAAATTATTTGTATAGAGCATAACTAATTGCTCATGGTTTAGTATGAATCAAATGTAATCACCACACATTTCCACCAAGCAGCATCTCTAGCCATTTTTAAAGTTTTTCATTCATTTTATTTTTGCATGTTCTTATTTTATTTCTCCCACTGTTGCATCTATGTGTTTCAGTCATGTCATTCAGAATAGTGTAAAATTCATGAACTTGAATATAATTTTTGTGGTAGGAATACACCGCCTTACTACTTTTATAGTAAGCATCACACAACATAAAAATATGAACTATGGATATACTTAGTTTGGAAAATATTGGCTTACGAGTTACATCTTGAAAATGGACCAGCATGGATTATACACAGCAAACATGGATTTAAAAGCTATGTATACGGAGGTCAACTCACACGTCATAAACATGTCATGCATGAGGTTATTTCATTCATTCATTTTCTGAACCGCTTATTAGGGACCTGATTAGGGTCGCGGGGAGGCTGGCACCCATCTCAGCCGACTCTGGGCGAGGGCGGGGTACACCCTGGACAGCTCGCCA
>JAOUQZ010000041.1:24154369-24167675 GCA_028564935.1 Neosilurus hyrtlii | reverse complement strand
TATATATATATATGTATGTGTGTATGTGTGTGTGTATATATATATGTGTGTGTGTGTGTGTGTATGTATGTTATAAATAATGTAATATTCTGTTGTTGTGGGTTTTTTTTTGGGTTTTATTTATTTATTTATTTATTTATTTATTGCAATTTTTTAAGTATTACTGGGGCATATGATGGAATAGCAGTAGAGTGGCTTGCACTGGCACTGTCTTGAATCCTATCCAAAAGCCTTTCTGTGTGGAGTTTGCATGTTCTTCCTATGCTTGTATGGGTTTTCTCTGGGTACTCTGGCTTCCGGCTACAGTTCAAAGACATGGATAGCGGCCTACTCTAAATCGCCTATAGGTGTGAATGTGAATGTAGTTGATGTTTGTGTTGACGCTAAAATAGTGCACTAGGCACTAACCATGGCCAACACTGCTTATTTAGGTTAGAGTTAGTATTGTTGCATCAAGTCTTATTTCTAAAAAAGGGGCAAGCCAGATTATTATAACATGTCCTAACATTTTTTTCACTTTTCATAAATGTATGAATAAATGTATATTTACAAATCGGGCTGCTCACCCAATTTCACACACTGACAATTTTTATAAGTGGACTTAGGAATCCCCCCTAGGCTACATGCCTTGTTAACACCTGTCAGGTAGACAGTGTGCACATACACAAGCAACCATCTTTTCCTCTCCAACGTTTATCCTGGCACTGACCACTCTGTTTTTTGTATACCTGGGACCACAGTGTTTGTTTTTTTGTTTTTTTCCCCCCAAAGTCAATGGCCCATAGGGGTTTTGGCTGTAATAAAGCATCACCTTTTCAAAGGTTTCCCCTGAGTCCACAGCATGGATTTTCCTCTTGCAAGAATGACACCCCAGAGCCTTGTGTCCTATTTTATGATGCAAGCAAACCAGCTGAACAAACAGCCTCCTCGTCTGCTTTATAATCAACTGTGTAGGCTTTATTTTGGTGTTTTCAGGAGCTTAACTGGCATGAAAAACAAAAACACATTCTGACCCAGAAGTGTCTAAATATCACAGACAAAAAGTCTTCATTCCTAGAGTTTACATTAATGTACATTAATGTAACCTCTTTACATTAATCCAATAAAGTGTTGGGAAGCCCTTCTTTGGACATTGATGTCTTTTAAATTTTAATGTGTCTGAGAGTCATGCTGTCTTGCCCAGTGTTGTGGAAATGCTGTCTTTTAAAGTGTTTAAAGTTTGAAGTATGCAAAGTTTTAAAGTATACAAAAAGAAAGAGGCATTTGAAAGCTAACCACTGGAAAAAAGTCATTAATTTACTAAAGCCACCAAAACAAGGTCCACAGGCAAAGAACATACTAGAAGTTGTGTGGCCTTGTATGAGAATCATTAATCATATTTTACAATCAATAAACTGACTCTAAAATTTTAGTATACAGCTAAAAAAAAAAAAATTGTTCTCATTCTAGAGACCATGCTGAGCTTTGTGGATGACATTCTCTCTGGGGCCAAATCTCCATGTGTGATGCTGGGTGAAATCCCAGATCCACTCAGTTCCATCTCCCTGATTGTACGATGCCTGGAGCCTGATACCACGTATATGTGAGTGATTTCTTTTTTCTTTTTCTTCTTCTATCAATTCACAGTGGCGGCAGCTGGGTGGGTTTTTCAATAAAATTAAAATGGCTTTCCTTTATTACCTTCTTTTTTTACTGTTTTATTGGAAAAAATATATATATATATATATATTTTTTTTTTAATCTACAAACAGGTATAACTAATTATGTTAGCAATTGAGTACCATTCACCCCATTCATTGTGGAATATCCAGTGAATGATCTTTCATCTAATTGCAGCACATTTTGATCCAGTAGGATTTATAAAAACTAGTCTCTCTAAAGGCAGGCTTAGGATAAACCTTAAGTTAGATTTCAGGAGGCTGGACTTTGTGCATATAAGAGGGGTGAGGTGAAGAGGTAAAGATTTTACACTAATGTTAATGTGTTGGTTATGTGCTCAGCTTAAATTGCCAAAAAAATAAGTAAATTTTACAGAATTTTTAAATAATTTTTAAGTATTACCTCTGCTTTAGAAATTACACTGTTACAAAATTTAAAGATGTGAGTATACTAGTGCACATGTAAAATTCCACATGCTTTTATGGGTAAGTATGTTTATTTTGTGTACTGAGGCAGAAGGATAGTTTAAATCAGGCCACAGTTAAAATTTTCAGACAACTGGGGAAGCGTTTCAAGCTTTGGAATAGCTTAAAAGAGTATTGGAAGCAGAGCTTAATGGTGATAGCAGAAACAGGAATTGGAAGTTGAGCGTGCTTTTGAAGTCCAGAATGAAGGGCCAATGAAGGAGTGCAAGCTTTCCTATACAGATGTTACCAGAGTTGCTGTCTCAACCAACATGATGCAGTTGGATCAACTGCAACAAACACACAAAGCTGTGGTTTTACGTGTGTGTCAAGATTTTTGATTGCAATATTTGGAAATATATACTGTGTATGGTAAAATGGATAAGGAGACTGTTCCTTCTCTCCTGCTTAGCAAAAACCTAACAAGTCATTCATAAAGTGTTTTGAGAAAATGATGGGAAAGAAAATTAATTTCTCAAAAAGCATTTTTCTTATCAAGTTTCTTGGTAAATCATGCATCTAGTTTTCAATATAATCAGATCAGGTTACTACTAGACCTATTCGTTTTTTTCTAAACTGCAATTAATGCAATGCAATAATTTACAAGAACTCAGTAAGTAAACAAAAGATATTTTTTCACCTAATACAATTTTAATCTTGGGGCTCTTACTTACTGCTTCTTGTAACAGTTTTAAAGGTCACATTTTGGCATTTACTCATTCATAGGCCTACTTTGTCTGGTTTGATCATCACACAGAAAACATGACCAGAACAACAAATTTGATTTGCCTAGGGACTCTGTTTTTTTTTTAAACAACCTTGACTTACAAGGTTTAGCCAGTAGTCTGTCATATAATTTCTCAGTAGGGGGCTAAATTTTGAGTTGGTTAGTTCCTCCCTTAGGAAATTGTGTCTACTTTTAATTTCTGCTGGTTTCCGGGTTGTCCATCACCTTGAAACAGCTTAAATTTCACAATATCCACATCTAAAGCCTATGCATTTTTGCTTCAGCATTTCAACTACAAGATACTAAAATTTAAAAGGAGTATCTATTACTTATTTTACTATTATCCTTGGAGCATTAAAACAGTTCATGAAATTTTTAGAGGGAAATTAAACCCAAACTTAATAAAATCTTGATTATTGTATAGTTTATATCTATAAAAAGAAAAACAAATAAAAATAAGTAAAAAATAATAATAATAATAAATACAAATAGATTTATTTGCAAGAATGATATAGCACAGAATAGAGTACTCATCCTAAAACTTATGAGCTAGGCCATCTGTTATTGGTCTTAGCTTAATCAGATGGCAGCCTCTGTAAAACCCCAAATGCTAAGCTTGGTCATCTCCTAAAAGCAAATAATGTTGAGACAACTTACACTGCTCAAGAAAGTTTTCATCATGGCCTTACTGCACTTAAACAAATGCCCATCACCTTCAGAGAACTGGCAGAGAAAATTCCCTTGTACAAAATGACTTGGTTAGTGAAGTCTGCTCCACTCAGGTGGAAGCTGATGGCAGACTTCTTTTTCATGCCCAGCTGGCAGCACAAAGCCATCAGACCATAATCAGTCCTGACACAGATGTGGAAGTACTTGCCCTTTATCATTAAAACAGAATGCAGACACATTTGTATATCATTGCTGATGCTAAACAAAAGCCGTGTGTGATTGAGATCACCAGTCTAACCAGGCAATGTGGAGAGGACATGTGTAAGGTCTTTTCTGGCCTTCATGCTCACAGTAACTGATCCTACTCATGCGATCCATGAGAAGAGTAAGAAGGCAGTCCTGGAATTAACAGAGAAAGATCCTCTGGCACTGCAAGCAGTGCACAATTTGGAAATCGGTTGATGTGAATGAAGAACTTCACAAACACAGTAAACACTTCACCACATTGATGTATGGTGTTGACTCTCAGAATGCCAGTGAAGCAAGGTACATATTATTTTGTACCCGAAGCTACCAATCCCAAAAAGCTCCCACCAACCCAGAATGCTCTCAGACAGCTGAAAGAAAGAGCAATCTACCAGGCAGCATTTTGGAAATGTGCTTTGGAGCCCGAGTCCGACATTCCCAGTACTAATGGTCATGGCAGGAGTGTAGCTGATGATATACTGGTGCTTTACTGGACAGATAAAAAAAAAAACACTCCAATGTACCTGCAAAGAGTAGGTCTACCATGCACTGATGCATGTCAGTGTAGAGACCAATCAAACAAAGCAAATCAGTAAATGGTGGATGATGACAATGACGATGATGATGAGGATACTATGAACTATATGGTGTGCGGCACGGTGGCATAGTGGTTGGCACATCTCCCTCACAGCAAAAAATTCCTGTGCTCGAGTCCTGAGCTTGGGCATTGTGTGGGTTTCCTGTGGGTACTCCGGTTTCCCCCAGTCCAAAGAGATGATAAATAAACAATTTATATGGATCCCATATTAAAAAATTAGGACAGGAGCTGGTAGCCATTCTAAAATTATGCAAATTGAAATTCACATGTAATTTTCTTTTCTAAAGGATTTTTCCCATCAACAGTTAAAGATATAAGTGATAAATATGCAATATCAAAGGGTTTGTTGGAGTGATTATGGAAGTTAATTTTAAGATTGGAAAGTTGAAACAAACAAAAAACCAATCTGGTTGATATACAAATGGTGAAAGTTATTGTTTCAGGGTAATGACAGGCAGAAATGAAAAGTTTTGTAAAAACATTAAGTAAAATTTGGAGGTCTCACGTGATGGACTACAGGACAAAATCTCTGTGAATACTGTTTCTCCCACATAAAGTATAGGCTATAGAACAACATAGTAATTCGCACTTAAGCCCCAAGTTCCATTCAAAGTCAGTGATGACGAAGTTCAGCTATGCATTCCTCCTGGCACAACACCATATCCTCAAATGTAAAAATGTTCTTGTTCATGCAACCCTTCTATTTAATTAAAAACAATCCATAATGCAAACACTATCATGGCACAACTTACCTGATTGGCTTAGTAAATTATAAGTAGCCTTTCCCAGTATTTCAGACAATAACAAATGTTTTAATGGTGTCTACATCTCTGCCCTTCAGACCCACATGCACCAACACTGTCTGTGCTGTTACAAGCGCTAGTTGTTCATGTTGCCATCCACTAGATGGAGATATAATCCAGCCTAAAGTTAACAACTAACAACTTCATCTAGCAGTGCCATGGTAATCCTGCAGCGTCTAATTGTGGAACTAACCTACGTGTTGAAAGCTTTTCAGCTGCTGAGTGTTTATCTTATTCGTACTCAGTTGTGCCCTGTCATCTTTAAGCTCAGAAATACAAAGTGGGGGCAATTTCATAATGTTCTGTAACAATCTGTACATTCGTTCCACTCCTTTCAGTTGTAATAATTTGTTTCATGTTTGTAGGTTCAGACTTTGGGCTGTGGACAATACAGGCAGGCGCTCCAGCCCCAGTGAGGTCACAATAAAAACTCCTTGTCCTGCAGTGGATGATGTGAAAGCACAAGGTAACCATCACTTCCATCTTGAATAATATGCAAACCTTATTTATAGAGATTGAACCTGACCTGATGGTCTTGGCCACAAATAAAGCAATTATTTTTTTTATCTGGGACCACAAGCACCTTTAGTTTATATGAGCAGCATGTAGAACAAATGTTACTGCAGTTATACATGAAAATCTTAATGAATGTCTAATAAACTGTACTTAAAAATCACTGAACCATCTTATGTAATAAGTAACACTGACAGACAGTTAGCAGTTATACTAACATACTAACTAATAAGTCCCGTATTATGATGTCAAACATTTTCTCGCTTTTTTTTAAGGCAGTATGTATTCATGTATTATGTGTTTCTGGATTAGAAAACACACAGAATGATATCTTATTATTATTTATATGCCTAGAATTGATAGATCATACTTGCACCTTATATCTTGGTTAAGTTCTTTGGTTAAGTTCTCTCATTTGATCAACCACTAAACACACTGAGGAGGTAACCACTGTGTATGTGCAATTAGACTTAGATTTTATTTTGTGTAGTTCGTTAAATTAAGGCCTGAACATAGACCAGTATATCAACTGAATATCAGCCGATCTTGTTTTAATCACCTTTGCAGTACCTCACTTTTAAGACCTTCCTATAATAGCATATAAATCGTATTAATTCTGTTTTGCTGAGAGGCCTCCAGTTCCTAAATCCTGATTGAACTCCTGCCAACTGATCTGATCGCTGTTTACTCACTTACTGTATGTGTTCCTTTATATCAGACAGCGTACTGGATTTTTCAGTAGAGATAATGGGGAGATATATATATATATATATATATATATATATATATATATATGTATGTATGTATGTATGTATGTAAGTAAAAAGTATAATCCAAAACAAAATCAAAACCTACAAAGAAAAATGTATTATATAAGTTACAACGTGCTTATATAAATGAGCTAGAATGTATAAATCACATAAGACACATGTTTTTTTTGCTTTTCACATCTGTTCTTTTAGAAATAGCAGACAAAATTTACAACCTGTTCAATGGCTACACAAGCGGGAAGGAGCAGCAGACAGCCTACAACATGTTGATGGATTTGGGCTCACCCACGCTTCACCGTGTGCTCTACCACTATAACCAGCGCTATGAAAGCTTTGGAGAGTTCACCTGGCGCTGCGAGGATGAGCTAGGTCCCAGGTTTGACATCCTTGCCCTCTCTTTCTATCTTCCTGTTTGTCTGCATAAAGTAGCTTGGAGGAAAGCTAAAATTTAAAAACTTACTGTACAACATGTACACTATATTATAAACACAGGAACCCAAATAAAGAATTGCAATGAAGTAGTTTGAGTACAGTAATTCCCCATACATTTCATGGTGCACCAATGTATTTAAAAACAAACAAACAAAAAAACCCTTTGGTACATAAAGCTTCATATCATATAATAAATAAGCCAAATTTTATTTATTCCAAAAAAGAGGATGATGAATATAAATCCAAATCAAGGTGGCATTTCATATATTATTATGTGGCTGCTTAAGAGCAGACACATATTACTATTCACCTAGAAAAAAGGTTCTCTTTATTTTTATTCTTCTTACATCGCACTTTTTGCGGCCTGAATGGCGAAGTGCACCCAGGCAATGTATATGTCAAAACTTGCGTCTCGGCACTGCAAAGTGTGCTATTACTTTTATTGGTATTCACATTACCGTCGTGACACAATTAGCCAAAAACCACACCAAAAATTCCATTGAAATGAATGGGGAGAGGTTGACAAGCAATCATGAAACTTACCTCAATTTGACGCCTTGCCAAGAAGCCATACTTTCACATAGAAACTTTTAAAACGTAGACACTGAAGGCGTCATTTCAGCAGTCAGAACGGCTTTTTGCTACCTTCTACGGTTTTCTCTTAATCTTTGATCAAGTGCAATAAGGATTTCTGAGTCAGTTTGTGTATTTATAATGGGTGTCTATTGCATGGAATTTTCTGGGCGAGAGTGGATGATCTCATCAGCAGAGTGTGAGAAAAAAAAAAGATTATCTTGGAAAAAGTTTTTTTCCCTCCTACTCCCATAATTTTCACTCTACACCAATAAATTTTACATCGAAACTAAGGAAAATGTGTCCTGTTCTGTAACTTTCATGTCAACAGCACAGAGAGCCTCTGACTGACAGTTGCACTGTGAATTTGTCCATAGAACTCAATACAAAATTTTGGTGTTTAAAATCATTACGAGGGTCATATTTACTTCGTGAGTCTTTGAATATTTTTCAAAGTACAACAAGGAAATATGGTTTTCAAATCAGAAGTCCAAAATTGAGACGTGCGCCATTGCCTTTTTCACTCAAAAATGTATGTGTAACTGTCACCAGCTGCCAGCTTAATCTCTATGGCAATGACCAGCTGTGATGCACCTTATGCACACACCTGCAGCACGTTAAAACACAAAAACAAGTCATGCACATATTTCATCTGTTTAGCTCAGACAGGCAGATGGAATATGTAATAGGATAAATATGTAAATATGTACAGATATGTATGTTTATATAAATATGTGTAGAGCCAGGCTATTCAATTGGTGCCTTGAGTTGGTTAATCTATTCTTTTAAAAAGTAAAAAATATATATATTATTTAATAAAAGTCTCACATTTCACATTTATAGCATTTGGCAGCCGCCCTTATCCAGAGCGAATCATGTTTACACAGCTGAGCAATTGAGGGTTGAGGGCCTTGATCAGGGGCCCAACAGTGGCAGCTTGGTAGTGCTGAACCACCACTGCCCTAGTAGTAAACTGATTGGTTTAAAAGTTTTTGTTACATTTGTGATGCTTTTATTTATTTATTTATTTTCTACAAAGTGAAAGAGCTGAATGAGCATCCTCGAGATGCGGTGATTCCACAATTTTTACCAGGGGTTGTATAAAACTGTTAAATAGCTGGAAATATCAGCTGTCTACAATTGGATTGGTTTTACACACACACACACACACACACACACACACACACACACACACACACACACACACACAGCCTGTTTTTTCACCACATTTGCCTCGCCTCTCTTTGTCACAGCCTGTTGTAGCAGACCAATCTCCTTTTGAGGTATCCACTCTCCGCCCCTCATTTGTGAATGTTTTCATGACCCGGCCCTCATTCCAAATTAATTGAATAGTCCTGGTATAGAGCTTGGCTTAAACCCCACAATAATAGTTACACTTGAAGCATATATGCTTTGATTGCCTGATTTATCACCACCTGTTCTACAGCTACTTAGAAACCTGTGCAAACTTTTTCTGTGTTCTACAGTCCGGCATGCCAGTTTTCACGTATTTTCTGGCAGCAGTTGCAGCCACATCACCAGAAATTTCTTCAGGAATTTTTCTAGTTTGTACTATGCTTTACACCGAAGATTCACTGATTATTACGAGTTGAATAAATGAATAAATATGATGGCCTATGGCGCCACAAAAAATGTGGAATTACTTTGTTCTCCCCAGACGTTTCTCTACAAAGTCGGCCACTCTCCCCAAAGCAGGTCTGCTTCCCTTGTTTTGAACTCCTCTAAATCACTTGGTTTTACCTCACAGACATCATGGGCCATGTAAAAGTAATTTTCTTTAGCTAATCCTAATACTGAATAATAGTCACCTAGCTGACCCTAGAAAAAGATGTTGGCAGTTTAACAAAATATGGAATGAATGGTGAGAATGACCACATCACCCCATTCTGTCTGTATGTCCCAGTTAGATGAATTATAGTGTCCTGACAAACATCGTGCAAAAAAGTGTGATGTCTGAGCCAGACTCCACCTCACCAAACGTGGCTTTTTACCTCAGAGCACCTCTCCACCGTCACTATGGAGCTGTTTTTAACGAATAGTATGACACTGGTGTAGGCTTTCTGTTTTTAGATATCTTTTTGCCCACTGTAGTTCACCGCAGGAAGACAAACTCTATTCCACAAGCTTTAAACTGGGACATTGAGTACTGGATGCTGAAAGCTCTCTGTGACATGTTATAGTTTGACGATGACTGCATATCTTTCAGCAGGAAGAGATTATCTCTGTAATGTGTTAGCCAAGCTCAAAGAGAAGTGTGCCATGTTTGGGGTCAGTGTGTTTTGCAACTATGGATGTCAGAGGAATGTAGCTGCTTGCTTCATACCAAACTAGTGGATATGAAAAAAAAATTGGGCTTGCTGTAAGATGGGCCCTGGCAAAGTGCAAGAGGGTGAAAATGTACCTTGGAAGTGAGAGGCCATTTTCCACTTCCATACATGCTGGGATTTATGGTGACAACCGTTGCTATTTGGAGACTGAAACTTACTTTCATGAAAAATTTAAGCATAACAAACCACAGGGTTTTTGTCTTAAGCAAATAAACATCCAGATTCCTGTAACCACTGACATGTGGCAAGTTATTAGAAACATAAATACATTCCTAAGAGTGAAATAGATGACAACATCTCTATTCCAAACAAGAATAGTTTTCAGTGAAATTGCTACCAATTCTGATATCATTACACTTCTATGATATTTTTTTTTTCTGGATAAATGGAAGCCAAAGAAAATTAAGAATTTTTGGAATATGGATTATTATTAGGATGCCATGGACCTATTTGGACAGTTCCTCTAAAAAATAAAACAGACAAATCTCAGCAGGAACTGTTTGCACAGCACAAGCTGCATTTTAAATTTTAATGGCAAACGCACTTTCTCTGTGCTTCAGAAAATGAAAGCTTTTTCATGAGTCTACCCAGAAACCTTGTTGGTCGCTGGCACTTTGAGCTTCAGTATTTATACTGTAGAATGTTTAGCTTCTGGTTTTGGCGCACAGATGAAATGAAGCCATTTCTGTGGAATGAGACACTCTCTCCATGTCCTCGCTATCACTTTTCAGCCACTTGCCTTTTTCAAGAGGAATCATGCCCATTCCAAATGTCCTTCGAATACTTCTTCAGCTTTTGTTTTTTGTTGTTGGATTTGAGCCTCTTCTTCCGTAATGTGCATTGACAAATTGGAGTGTCTCATTGAAGCTTAGAATATTACATATCTGTATCTTTCACTTCCTTTCAGCTCTACTTTGCTTCATATTTAGTAGGTTTGGACTTTCCTTTTAATTGTTTACTTTATTTATCTCCATCCAAGAATGTTAACTCTTCTGTCATTTTTAATAATGCCAAAATATTTATGCTTTGATTTAAGAACATTGCTTTAAATTACCTGTTAAAAATTTTTTTTAATGTGATGGCAGGAAAGCAGGATTGATTCTGTCGCAGCTTGATGACCTCAGCAGCTGGTGTCGAGGGCTTCTTCAAGAGCCTAAAATTGGCCTACGTAGAGCATCTCTTAAATTCCTGGCATGCCGTTACACAGACACCAAGGCATTCAGCCTCAGCTGGATGGAGCTTGCCCAAGGACTGCACAAATCTTGTGATGAACAAATTCTGCCTGTGATGTATAATGACTACGGAGAATCTAAAGAAATCTGATTGTCTACTAAGGTGATAAAATGAGTGTCCATGGAGTCCACAGCAGGAACCACCAAGGTCTCTTTGTTTAAGGCTCCTCAAAGGACAAAAGTTTCTAATGTTGTAAAGCAAGTGTAACTCCTGCATCAGTTAAATTTATTAGTTTGTTAATCGATGCTTGAGCAACTAATGCAGAAATTAGGATGAAACCGTGACTGACTCATTAATAAAAAGTGCACTGTTTGGTGCACAGTCCTTTTGCAGTACAAATCCAGTGTACAACCAATGCTCACTAAAACACCACAAATGCATAGGGGTTCTTTTAACTTTGTATATAAACATAATTATTTACAACTGCCCACTAAAGGCAAAGGATAATTCTTATTGGCATATTTAATACAGAAAATCATGTTTAACACTTCGGTATTTGGTTTTAGGTTGCTAAGTAATTTATAACATTTCAATTGTTTCTGTAATTGAAAAGGCATGATGTGTTTCTGGAACGCAAATAAGTGTTGGCTAATTTCATTTCAGTGACTCTGCTTTCTACACATTGCTCTATATTGAAGTCTGTATAGTAAACATTGACCGAGTGTGTCAAGGACTGATTAAGACAGTGGTGGATCTTTTGTGGTGCTGTACTGGAGCTACAAGGCAAATGTATTTAACTAAAAGTAAATGGAACTACCTAAAGCTTAAGCTTAATACTGAATCAAATGTAGACACCCCCCTCATTTTATTATTCAATATTAGAACAGAATATTTTCTATAGATTGAAGACATCTGGGTTTGACATCAAAAGATGAATATGAGATGATAGAACAGAATTTCAGCTTTTATTTCCTGATATCTAAATGCCTTGAAAAACTGGTCACTCCGAAGCTGAGGAAAAAAGTAAGTATTGGGCACTGCTAATGCAGCAATATGGAACGCCCTATAAAAGAAACCACTGGCATACCCACCACTGAACAAGCAAGGAAATCTAGGAAGGTTAGAGACAAGAGACACTAGTCTTTCAAACTGTATTCTTAAATTAGATCCACTGCATGGCCACCCTCATTGTTTCAAGAGCCTTATGCAATATTACAGCATTTCTTTCCATCCACAGTTGCAGTAATTTATTTATTAAAATATTGTACTGACAACAGGAGAGAAGACATTCTGTAATGTCGAAAGTCCAGCACATTGCAAAGATTTTCAGGGGGTTAAGGTCAGGAAACTGTGGTACCAGTTCTTATCCTTCTGTGACCCAAAAATTAATGTTGTATGTCTTGTCATTTCTTCTCACTGCTTCTGTCCCTCACCACCCAATAACTATTTAACTTGATCAATGTCTTCAAATAAGGAGAAGGTTGGGGAAAGAGTAATACCCAGTGGCTTTCATTTGAGGATCTTACAAGGACATACAGACAATATTGTTGGGAAAAAAATATGATGATCTCATAAGAGGACATTGGGGTCTCAAGAGGATATGTGAAAATGATTTCTCATCCACTCTTTAATGATTTGAGCAAAACACATCGACCCCAGATTATAATCTCCAGAGGCTTGTACAGTCACTCTGCATGACAGGTACATCAGTACATGCACTCTCCTTGGTCCCCACTCGCCCAAGGCTCTAAATAGGGTAAGACACATGGGTTTTTTCCTTTGCTCCAGAGTCTGATCTTTGCTTTTATGAAAACTAATGACTTTTACTTCGGGCATAGCAGGGAAGTTACCAAACTATTTGTCCAATCTGCCCAAAATTTTAAATATAATGTCTTGAGAGGGACCTGACAAAAAAATTCTCGAAAGAATTTCTCTACATTCAGAATTAATAAACAAATTTTAGGATGCCAGCATGGTAAATACAAAGTCGTGCACATCTTGTCCATAGTAAATGCTATCAACATAAAATTCCAGACTCTTCCTTGGGATTACACTCTGCTCAAATTTTATGGGCATTTGGCCACTATATAATTTCAGTAATCTTTATTTTATTTGATTTATGCAGACGAGTAATTTGATTCCTTCTGAAACACCATAAGATTAATACATCAACCACAGGATACATATTTGGCACAACATAGATATTTACAAATTAAGGTAATCTTCAGTGTTCTGCAATGTTCTAAGGCAGGGATCACCAACCTTTTTGAAACTAAGAGCTACTTCATGGGTACTGAGTCATACGAAGAGCTACCAGTTTGATCGGCTCTC
>JAOUQZ010000041.1:24121127-24147677 GCA_028564935.1 Neosilurus hyrtlii | reverse complement strand
GGAGAACATGCAAACTCCACACAGAAACGCCCGAGCTGGGAATCGAACCCAGGACCTTCTTGCTGTGAGGCGGATGTTACAAGTATATTATGTATTATTAAATAAAGTAATGAAATAAAGTTTAAAATCATTAACGTTCTCTAAAGAAAAACTGGCAAGTATTGTAGTTTATGTTGATTTTATTATTACTGATACACTAGTAAAACCGTACAAAATGTTATATAAAGAGTATTCCATAGACATTAAGTTGTAAATAATAATTTTTTTTCTCAAAGCATTCATGCATACACTACTCATTGAGTACCAATTAATTTAGGTTGTCAAAATTTATATCTAAGCATATGGCATGAAACAAGCTAAACAGCTAACACTATCAATACAGTATTTGTGTATAACTTGTAGGTAATCTAGATATGAAAACAAACAAAAAAAAACCCCATAGACCTTTTGCTTGACATTGCTTGACAATGCTTATCACACATGTTAAAGTAGGTCAGATCTACACCTACACAAATGTTAGAATATTTGTAGGTGGTGTTAGAATCCCATTTGTCCTGTTATGGTCCTTGTGCTTCAGACTTCCCCATTCTTGCCTTGTTCTCTTCAGCCTCAGGGTCGCGACACATGCATTCATCAAGGTCGCAGTCCACCCCAAACTGGATGACCTGTTTCACATTCAGATACACATTTAGGGTTGGCCAGATCTAAAACCTGCTAAGAAGTACATTATATTTTGTCTATGGCCCTCATCGTCTTTTACAGGAATGGAATGATTAAAATGTGTAAATTGAAGAATATCATGTGATCAGAAATAGTTTGGCTGCTGCTGTGTATTACATGGTGTAAGCATCTTAAGTGGAATAAGTATTGATATCCAAAACTGCAGTGCGACAATTAGTTACCTGGTAATGGTCATGCTTTTTGACCATTGATGGATGCTACAGGTCAATATATGAATAGATCATTCAGATTAAACAGATATGCCCTAAGTAGCATAAATACGGATACTGTTCTTTTGTTTGTTTGTTTTTTGGGGGTGAAAGGCCCAGAATTAGCAGTTTGGAAGTGCTGGTACTTGAACTCATGACCCTACAGTCAGTAGTCCAACATCCCAGCCACTGAACTGCTACTACTCAGCTGTTAACATCCACCTATAACCTATTAGCATCTACTTTATATGTATAAATCTCAACATGTATCGGCTGGATTTTATGCATTGTGCTGCTGTTACATGGTATAAATGATGTGTACTGATGTTCCTATTTAAGTGGGCAGTAAGTATAATTTGCTAATTAAAATACAATAACTGTGAAAAATATAGTATGTATATAATCACAGTAAAAAACACATTAAGCCTAATAAATACTAACTTTAAACCTAGCACGAGGTCAGTACAAGTAAATTCCAGACTTAGAATTTGATTTATTTCATCGCAGACAAGGTATGAAATTTCAAAGTCTGGAAGTTCCGAAATCTCCACTTGGGATATGCAACCCTGTTTAGGTGCCTGCACATGTCCCACTGATAGCTCCACTTTCAAAACCTGCTAACTTGTGTTATAAATTGTAGCAAAATTGTAGCAAAAGAAGCGGAACTCTGTCAGATAGCTTCTATGACTATAACAAAAAAAAAAAATCAGCTTTTTCTTAAAAACTGACCAACTTGACATAGCAAGTTTTCCAAGTGGACTCATATGAAGACTGCATTCATGAGTTGGTTTGCATTAACCACTTATGGTTAAAAAAAAAGGCCATGTACAGAGCGGGATATGAAACTGATTCAGGTGCGCGTACTTGTAGGCACTCTGTGATGTATAAAGGGAAGATTGCTTACAGGTTTGTGTGCACATGGTTTTTTAGATCTAAATATTTTTGCCGATTGCAAATTCAGGGTTTTGGTTGCAAGTAGACTTTTACTAAGGATCCTACTCACAGTTTTACAAATGAGACCACTGGTTCTTACTGGGGTCAGATCATGTATACTATGGTGGCCATATAATAACACACCATATCCTGCAATTGATAAAAGTGTGTGCTTTATAAAACCTTTTCTAAGCAAGTTAGTTAGATAGCCAGTTAATTCTTATTATTCAGTTTTTATACATGTTTTGATTTAGACCACCTATGGGAAGTACCACCTATGAGTGTTATAGTAGGGGGTCTACATACCTTTGCTATACATCATATACACTGATCAGACAACAGAGGGGATCTTAACATAACCTGACAGGTCTGAGGCTAGGCTGCCCTACAGCAAGCTGTAAATCACTCTCTGTAATAAAATCTTTCTTCCAATGCAAGCAATTATAGTTTCTGCAGATTTTGCTACAGTGAGTCTTTTTTGGGATCAGAATAGACACACTAGCATTCGCTCCTTACATGCATTAGTGAGTCTTGAGCTTTTTAAATTGACCAATTTACTGGCTCTCCTTTCTTGGAATACTCTTGGTATGTGTTTACACTGTAAACCCCACAAGGCTTGCTGTTTTGAAAATGAATAAACTGTTTAACCATCACAATGTGACCTGAGTCAAAGTTACCCAGATCCTTATGCTTGCTGACTCTGCATCCAACAAACCAAATTCAAGAAGTGATGATTACAAGATCCCAGGATCCCAGGATACTTGGCAGGTTCCACTGTAATGAATTAATCAATGTTTTTTAATTTACCTGTCAAAGGTCAAAATGCTTTTAATGTTATGACTGATCTATGTATAATGCAGTACACATTCAAAGCTGGGGAACAACAGCAGTCTACTTTGTACATATTAGAGCAAACTGCAACATAAAAGTGGTGTATTTAAAGATACAGTAATGCTAAAAAGGAGTTTAATATTCATTCATTAATGATACGCCCCACATATTGATTAAATGATTGAAGATGATTCTAATTACACATTTACTGTGGTCTCACCACAGTTATGATTTTATGAAGCCAAGGGGCAGTAAACATCATGTTTACATACTTTTGCATACATACATATGCAGTTCTATTAAACTTAGTGTGCTATGGTGTAAAGTGAGGTCCACTTAGCAAGCAGCACAGATCTTCTGTATAACGCCCATTAGGAAGTGTTGCTTTTCATAGAACACCAACTCACAACTGACAAATGGATTTGTTTTCCATTTGTCATGATGACAGTCATCATCCAGTGAACTAGTCTCTGCTTACATAAAGAACCATATGTATTGTTTCTGTAGTAGACGATCAGCTGGTCTGCAGATAAATAGCAACTCTTTGATATAATACTAATACTGTTGGGAAATTCCACCAAATAAACTTGGCCACAACCTTACAGAAAGGAAATGCTTCTAGGTCAACTTAAATTAGTAATATAACTCAAAATTTAACCACAGGATCACAGATACAACCATTTTAGCTTGGCATCTTGCCTAATCTAGTAAGGAGGGGCCTTAATGGAGTCCAGCATAAGGCATTACGGAGAAATATTGAATTAAGGAATACACAAAAGGAGGAGAAAACTGTAGTGGACAGTAAGGGTAGATGTTGTACATCCTTCACCGATAAGTTGATCTCACTATTTTTACAGACACTGCTGAACATGATTTTTCAAATGAAAGGTTATTATCAACATGGAAAAGAAATCCAAAATGGATATATAGCATAGCACATATCGATATAGCATCATTGCGTTCCTTAATAATGCCTAGAGGCTGAGATTTCAGCAATTAAATTACGTTTACTACGGGACACACTGTACCACATGAACCTAATAAACTTGGGTATGACAACATGTTTAATGTATATCAACTGTATAATATCAACACCTACTGAATTGTAGGCTTTGATAAAAGTCAATATACAAAAAAATAAGTGATTTTACTATCATAGCCCCAGTAACACTGTGGGATGATCACCTTAAATGTCTGATACAGACTTTTGTCCTAGGCTATCTTTGGTTGCCTACGCAACAGTCATCCCATTGCAAAGTAAAACTTTATTTATATAAAATAAATAAATAAAAGAGCTATGACTAGAGATATTGCTGTTTCTTTCAGGCTTGTTAACTTTTTTTTCTGGGACAAAAACAAAAACCTATACCAGAAAAAATTATGAAGTACAATTGGGCTTTAAGGAGCTTTCTGTTGAAGGATATGAGCTGAGCCATTTCATGCTCTTAATCTAAGATAAATTGTGCCTTTATTAATCCACCTTAGGAGAAATTCATGTTGACACAACAAATAGCACAAGAATGCTCCTAAATGTACTAAAAGTAGATTTGACAATATAGGAATAAAGTCAAACTTAACACTATGTATGATAGACTGCATCTGTGCATTATGAACGTGCAGTGAATGTGCAATGTGCAGGTAACAGAGATAAATACTAGTATTTTAGCTTTTGATTTGAGTCCTTGTAATATGCTGCTAGGAGATCAAGTGGTGGTGTTAGCAGTCTGATGGCTGATAGTATGGACGGTCCCCTCAAGTTTTTTGAGGCACGTGGCTGAATGACTCTATGGTTGAACATTCTCCTGAGCTACCTCAGCTTACCATAGAGAGGATGAGAGGGATTGTCCATGATTGCTGTCAGCTTCCCTCTTATCCTCCTCTCAGTCACTGTCTCTACCCTGTCCAGCGCCACTGCTACCAGAGCTGGACTTTCTCACCAGTCTGTTCAGTTTGTTTGCACCTGAGCTCCTGATGAAACAGCTACCCCTACGGTTAATCTGCAGATAAACTAAATTGGATTAATTGCTTTACAGACTGTCACTAACAATATTGTGGCCAGTAAGCTGTTTACACTGCTGTGTCTGGATCAAATGTTATGTCAAGTCAGGCATGTTTATGTTTATGATAATAATAATAATATTGCCAGTCAAGCACACTATGTTGAATTCGATATTATTGCACTGTCAGCACAAGGGATGCCTTTGCCAGACACTCCATTATTAGAATAGTCAATATGCTCATTGGTTACCCAAGCATTATTACCCACTAGTCAGTCAAATAGCAACAATTGTGTAATATGATAAAGCTGACTGCACAGAGGAAAAATTTATTCCAGCTCTGGAATTTAATGACATGAAAGGAGGAAACCCAACTGTTTCATTCATTACTTTGTGATGTTTGGATGCTCTCAGCATGTGTGCATATGAACACAAGAAGGTAACTTGGTGGTTCACAACAGTTGACACCATGAGACTAAGTCATGCAAACTTATACAGTACATGTACACTGACCAAATTTGTGTCATTCAAAATATAATAATTACACTTAAGAATACACAAATTTTGTTTTTGCTTCCATTTTTCATAAGCTGAACTCAAAGATCTAACTACACAAAAGGCCTATTTCTCTCAAATATAGTTCACAAATCTGTCTAAATCTGTGTTAGTTAGCACTTCTCCTTTGCTGAGATAATCCATCCACCTCACAGATATGGCATATCAAGATGCTGATTAGACATAATAATAGCATGAATATTGGAAAGATGTGTCTGGGATGTGTGCCCCCAAACACAGTAAAACTGCACATTTTAGAGTGGCCTTTTATTGTGGCCAGCCAAAGGCACACCTGTGCAATATTCATGCTATCTGCATCTGTAAACCCGTTTAGGCTGGTCATGTTTTCACTTCGGCCTTTCCATTCACTGAGCTCACTATTTTCTTTGAGTAAAATTGACATGTACCATAGCAGATAAGAAAATAGAATATTAAGTTCATTTGTTTGAAAAAGTATAGCCACAAATCCTCAACTATTACACTGAGAAAGACAAAGAAAAAAATCATTGAATGCCCATATTAGTGAGGCACAGGTGTTTAATTTCAAACCATGACCACTGTGATAAAATGCTTGCTTTAAAAGGGTTGATTTTACCTTTTTGGTAGAAAGAGTGGATGGACAGCAATCTCCTCCATCATATTGGCAGTAAGCTCGGTTGTTGATCGTATCACACCACCCATCTCCACCAAATGGCTTAAAGAAAAGATCATTTGCTTTAGAGAATATTAGCTTTAAAACTCAATCTACAGCAATAACAAATTTTTGTACATTTTTTTGGCTGCACCATATTTCAGTGAAGATTTGTTTTTTGATAGGCTGTTTTTTTTTTAAATCACAAATTTGTGTTACCACTTTATTTTGATGCCAAACATAGAGAGGGGCGAAAAAGTATTAGCCAGCCACCAATTGTGCATGTTCTCCCAACTAAAAGATGAGAAAGGTCTCTAATTTTCATCACAGGTACACTTTAACTATGAGAGACAGATTGGGGGGAAAGAATCCAGGAAATCACATTGTAGGATTTTTAATGAATAATTGGTAAATTCCTTGGTAAAATAAGCATTTGGTCACCTACAAACAAGCAACTTCTTCTTTAAGAGGCTCCTTTGTCCTCCACTTGTTACCTGTATTAATGGCGTTTTTTATAGGCAAAGAAACTATCTGACAGTTTTGCTGCTTCTACTACAATTTATAACACAAGTTAGCAGGTTTATAAATGGATATATCAGTGGGACATGCACCGGTGCCTGAAAAAGTGGCTACGTAAAAGAATCCTTTTTTTTTCTTTTTGACAAAACTTGACTTAGCAGATTTTGCACGTGGACTCCTCACATATTTATCATCAGGTGGTTTTTAGCTATATTTGTGATATAGCTATGTAATCTAAGTTACAATCTAGTAACATTTGGTCAATAGTTTGCATTATCCTGTTTGAAAATGCTGCGATTTAGAGATTGTTTCACTGTTGTATATATATATATATATATACACACACATTATATGAGTATGTAAAAAAAGCCTCTTTTTTATGCACCTGCGCAAGTTCCACTGATAGCTCCACTTTCAAAACCTGATAACTCGTGTTATAAATTGTAGCAGAAGAAGCAACACTGACAGATAATTTCTATGCCTTTCAAAAAATTTGATTTTTCTTAAAAACTGACCAACTTGACTAAGCAGGTTTTGCAAGTGGACTCCTCAAATATTATATATTTATTTTTTAGCTTAGTTGAATATATGGAGAATTAGCATTTGTGGTCACAAACTGGCCAGAAAAAGTACTTTCTTCTGAAATTCACCGGTGTATGTTTGTTCTGAGAAATGAGGGCTATTTCATATGAGAAACTGCCAAGAAACTGAAGAGCTCGTACAATGTTGTGTACTACTTCCTTCTTACTTACTTTCTGCAGCGCAAAACTGGCTATAACCAGGATAGAAAGAGAAGTCTGCAGCTCCAGTGCAACTGTGCAAGAGGACAAGTACACCAGAGTCTCTAGTTCGAGAAACAGACACTTGATAGGTGTTAATTCAGTAGATATTTCCTGCAAAAGTTTAAACTTTAGCAGGAAAGAGGCAACTTCTGGAGTTGAAAAGAAAAAGCCATATTTAAGACTGGTTATTTATTTAATATTTAAGACCACATTTTAGACGTATTTTAGATAGATGGGAAACAAAAGTGCTACAGATAGATGAATCTAAGTTAAAGATGTTTGGGTTACTAAACACATTTGTAAGGTGCAGAATGAAGGAAAATATACTGAAGGAGTGCTTGACGCCATCTGTTATACATGGGTGGGGTAAATGTAATATTCTAGGGGTTCTTTCGTGGTGGTAAGGTAGGAAAGTTGTACTGGGTAAAAGGAGGGCCATCACTCCATTAAGCAGTGCCACGACATACCCTGAGGACAGCACTTGATTGAAGCCCCTTTCCTCCTACAGCAGAACAATGACCCAAAACACTCCAAACTATGCAAGAACTATTTAGAGAAGAAGAGAGAGCAAGTGAGCTGCACATAACAATTTAATGGTTAAAGAAGAAAGTTTATCAGAGTTGAGTGCAAGCAGGGACTCCATCATAACTATGACAGCAAATTAAAAAAAAAAGAACCAGAAGGAAGACAGAGATGAGAGCACCCTGTGACATAAGGCAATTAGCCACTTGACCGTCAATAGGCTTAAGTGAGGGGGCAACATCCAAACGTCCCAAATAATAAAAGGCTGTTAACAAAATGCTTGACTAAATGAGTAAGCTTTAGAAGAGACTGTGTCTGAGTCCCGAACATTAACTGGAAGGCTGTTCCATAACTGTGGGGGTTTGTAAGAGAAGGCTCTGCCCCTGCAGTAGTCTCCACTATTTGAGGTATCAGTAAGTAGCCTGCTCCTTTTGATCTATTTCTTCTTCACAGCCCAATGTCCTCTTATGAGGACATAATTTTCCCCTCCAACAATATTGTATGTATGTCCTTGTAAGATCCTCATATGAGAGCCATTAGGTATTACTCTTTTCCCAAACCACTTCTTGTTTTAAGACATTGTTCAATTATTGGGTGGTGAGAGACAGAAACAGTGTGAAGAAATGAGAAGACACACAACTAATAATTTTTGGGTCTCAGGAGGTTAAAGCTGTGGCAAATCATAAATGACAAGTAGTGTGCCAAGGTAATGTGGCACGAGGCCATCGAGTGCTTTATAGGATAAAGTAGTATTTTATATTTGCTGCAAAATTGAATCGGGAGCCAGTGCATTGTGGATAATATCTGAGTGATGTGCTCATATCATCTGAGGTTTTAGCAAGGACCCTTGCCGCTGCATCTGGACTAAGTGGAGCCTGTTTATGGATCTGTTAGAACATTCAGACAATAACACATTAAAATAATTAAATATTGAAGTAACAAAAGCAAAAAAAAAATTATTTCACAGAAGAAGGCAATCAGAGCAATATTATTTACATGAGATTCAAATGAAAGACTGGGTCAATAATCACACCAAGAACATCCAAAGTTACTACAAAATCAGAAAGCTTTTTTCTAGCTGCCTGTGATCCAAACACAAGTAGTTCTGGCATATTCATTAGCACGTCCACCTCACATCCTGGGTTCAAGTCCTGGGCTCAGGCATTTTTGTGTGGAGTTTACATGTTCTTAATGTACTTGCATGGGTTTCCTGCCATAGTTTTTCTCCCATAGTCCAAAGAACATGCACATTAGGTTAATTGGCTGTTTTAAGGTGACCCCAGATGTGTGAGCTGGACTCACTGTTTGTGTGCATTGGCCCTGTGATGGTCTTGCAAGCTGTTCAGGGTGTAACTTGCACACATCCAGTGTCAGATGAGATAGGGTTCTGCCTTCCTGTGACCCCAATAGTATTATGTGGTTTGGAAAATGAGTGCGATAAGTGAGAACTGCTAACAGTTGGTTAAATAAGACCTAAACCAAGAGAGGGCAGTTCCCATTGTTGCCAACATTTTTTAGTCTATTGTGTCTATGTGTCTAGTCAGACACAGCCCTGATCAGAAAC
Organism: Neosilurus hyrtlii; assembly: GCA_028564935.1. Classification (NCBI taxonomy): domain Eukaryota; kingdom Metazoa; phylum Chordata; class Actinopteri; order Siluriformes; family Plotosidae; genus Neosilurus; species Neosilurus hyrtlii. Next base: position 24,138,414 of record JAOUQZ010000041.1, on the reverse strand, counting down.
AAGAAATTATCCATTTACCACCTTAACACAAGATATCTCTGTATTATGATGAGGCCTTAATCCTTATTGATACATTTCATGAATGTTAGTCCTACGTAGATATGAATGTAATTGCTAAGTTACAGCTTTTTCTCAAATCCTGTGGATATACTGTATATAAATTACAGTAGGATGTAATTCAAATTTTGTCACATACAAAATTATACACTGTACAAGAAGTAGTGAAATGCTTATTACGACTGTCCTATATTTGAGGAAGAATAAAAAACTATCATAGAAGAAATTAAAACATAAATTATGAAAAACCATTAGGTAAATGTTAAATATAAATGTAGTGACGATAAATAACGCAGTATGTAAAGTGTCAGTGCAGTATGCACACAAAGATGTCCAGTGAGTGTGGTTATTGTGTGAGCAGAGTAATGCAAGGTACACAAGGAGTGCAGTTTGTGTGTGCAACAATCGGCTGAGGTAGAACGTAGGGTAGGTCTAGAAAGTCCAGGTACTAGGAGTTCTGGTTGATGGCCCAAATGGCCTGCTGAGGTCCTTCATTATCTTCCTGGCCTTGGTCCAGCACCCCTTGCTGTATATAGTGTCCAGTTCAGGAAGCTCAATACGGATGGTTGGCTCTGTTGATCGCACCACCCTCTGGAGAGCTTCCCTGTCTTGTTTGGTGCTGTCTCCAAACCAGGCGGTGATACTTCCCGTCAGGCTCCTTTCAGTTGTGCAGGCGTAGAAAGTCTTAGCAACCCTGAGGGCAGTTTAAAGTCCTTCAGGCATCTAAGATGATGAAGACACTGCCAGGCCTTCACCAGGGTGTTCACATGACAGGACTATGTCAGGTCCTGCTTGATGTAAACACCTAGCTGCCGGAAACTGTCCACTCTCTCCACTAGGGTCCCATCGATAGTCAGGGGCTGGTAATTCCTCTCATGCTTTGTTCTGAAGTCCACTATCAGCTCCTTAGTCTTGTACCATAATTCAAGGTTTCTAACCTCCTCTAGGTGGGCTGTCTCGTCTTTGTTAGAGATCAGGCCCACCACCACAGTGTCGTTCACAAACTTAATGATGTTGGTGGAGCTGGAAGTGGCCACACAGTCGTAGGTATACAGAGAGTACAGCAGGGGGCTTAGAACACAGCCCTGGGGGGGCTCCAGTGCTGAGGGTAAGTGAGGGTGAGACATGGTTGTCCAACCGTACTACCTGTGGTCTGTCTATAAGTAAGTTGGAGATCCAGTGACACAGGGTTGGGCTGAGGCCCAGGATCTTCAACTTAATGGTGAGTATGGAGGGAGTTATAGCATTAAACGCTGAACTGTAGTCAACAAACAGCATTTTGACATAACCCCCCCTTCTGCTGTCCAGATGGCTCAGGGCTGCATGATGGAGGTGTGCGATGGCGTCCTCAGTAGTTCAGTATGCAAACTATAGCGGGTTCACTTCACTACTACTGAGGTAAGGGCCACTGGGTGGAAGTCATTCAGGCACGCGGGCTGGGATTTCTTGGGGATCAGAACAATGATGGACCGTTTGAAGCATGTCGGGATTATAGACTGATCAAGGGAGACGTTGAATATCTCAGTGAACACCGGAGCAAGCTGGTCAGCACAGGCCTTCAGGACCCGACCCGTGATGCCATCTGGTCCTGCTGCCTTCCTTGTATTCACTCTTAAGAATGCCTTTCTCATGTTGTGCTTCCAGATGATGAAAGCGTTTACCTCTCCAGTATGCTCCACCAGTGTGAGTTGCAGCCTCAAAGTGAGCTGCATCCTCGAAATGAGCATGAAAGGTGTTAAAATCGTCGGCCAGAGAGGCGTCTGCATCTGGAAGATAGTGTTTTGTAGACCATCATAGTTCTTAATCCCTGCCACAGACTCCTACTGACTCTAGTTTCTGTCCATAGTGCTGCTTCGTCTCCTTCACCACTCTGGGCATGCTGTAGGATGTAGTCTTGTACTTGTTCATGTTTCCATTGGCGAGCCCTGTGTTATACACAGCAGAGCGGAATCTCAGAGCATTGCAGATGGATTTATCCACCTACAGCTTCTGATAAGGAAACATTATGATGATAGTCATGTGAACTGTGTCATCCACTAGTTTCCGTAAACATGTTGATGTCATCAGAGCTGCACCAAAGTAAGTCCCAATCTGTGTCATCCAGAGCATGCTGCAGAGCGGCATCGATTGGCCCGTCAAGCGTAAAACCTCCCTCCGAGCCAAAGCTTCCTGCTTGAGCCTTTGTTTATATTTTGGCATAAGGAAGATGGCAGCATGGTCAGACTTCCCAAATGGAGGGAAAGATTGTGCCTGGTAGCTGTCTTCGACTGTTGTGTAGAAGTGATCCAGTGTCCTTTCACCCCTGGTGGAGCAGCTGATAAAAGTTTGGCACTGCGTGTTTGAGGATGGCACTGTTCAAGTCCCCCACCACAATAAGTGCAGCATCCCTGTGTTGAGTCTGGTGCTGTATGAGTGCTTCATGCATCTCGCATAAAGCAGGGTCTGTGTCCCCCTGAGGTGGAATATAAATGGCGCTGACTATAACTGATGTAAACTCCCAAAGAAAGATAAAACGGATGTTCCAATAGTTCCAAGATGGGTGTGCAAGAGCATGCGAGGGGAACAATGCTCATGCTATTGCACCAGCTACTGTTCACCATTAAACACACACCGCCTCCCCTTGACTTCCCTGATTCCAGTGTTCTGTCCGTGTGGTGGACCGAGAAGAACTTGTCTGGCTGGAAGGCGTGGTCCGGCACCGCTGGGTTCAACCATGTCTCGGTGAAGCAGAGGAGACTGCAGTCTCGAATGTCTCTCTGGAACTTTGCCCTGAGATCATCGAGCTTATTCTCCAGAGACTGGACATTGGCAAGCATAATGCTAGGCAGAGGTGTGTGGTGTGCACGAACTCTCTGTCTGTTCTTGATGCTGGCTGTTTGCTCGTTTTGGACCTGCTGCTTCAGATCCCATCCTTTGTTCTCCCTCAGAATCTTATTTGGCCAGCTAGGATCCCACAGGTTAAAAACGTTGAATTGTGAGTACATTGTACACCAATAGGAATAAGAGTATCTCTTTTGTAACGAATGCACTCCATGTTGAAGAATTTGCCGGTTTCCTGAATTAAAAATTAATGTGAAAAACAAAAACAAGGAAAAACAAGAAAAAAGTGGTTGGAGCAGTCGTGGCGGCAGCCGACCACGCCAGCACCATTTTGTCATTTTATAAGCCTAGTATATAGCACTCAGGAACATTCGTTTATTCATTCATTTTCTATGCCGCTCAATCCTAATAAGGGTTGCAGGGAGGCTGGTGCCAGACAATCGCAGATTCAGGAAAATAAGAAACCTAAATTAAGAATTTTATATTTCATTCATATTGTAAGCATGATAATGATAATTAGAACTCATCAAACTTGCCCTAATAATGGTTTAGATATGTACATGCACAGTAACAGCTATCTTGCCACCTGTGCATAAATTTTAATTAGATAATTTTTTTACAGTGTTTAAATTCTAAGCCTTTATGAAAATGGGATTATACCGCACTGTGCGTACTCATTTCTTAGAGTTTCTGTTTCGATTGTACATTGTGGTAGAATCCCTAAACACACCTATAAATAATGAAGAGTTATTATTATCAGAGTTAAAAAACAAGAGAAAACAATCCCACACTGTTGGGAGGCAATTTTATCTACATATCTGTTCCTATTTTAGCAATAACTTTCAATTGAATGTGTGTGCACTGAAAAAAATGCAGTTTCTGAGGCTCATAAACATGAACTTGTGGCTTAAAAATCTTCATATATTTATCAGGTATATTAAAGATGGCGCCGGTGAGGGTGGTTGCTGTCGCTTGGCGTCCTCCTTAATTTTGCTTTTTTGTAGTGTTTTTTGCGCTATTTTCTTGTTTTGTTTCAACGTAACGCAGTGGTTTGGACCACACCTATAGACTTTTTTATGAATGGAGGCAGTTTAGTTTGGCTACCTGAATGGAAACAATGCTGTAGGAAAAGGGGGAAAAGAGCTGGACTTCTGGTCAGGCTGAGAAACAGACAACACCATACCTCACTTCCCAGCATTCTCCTAGCTAACATGCAAAATTTGAGAAACAGGCTGGATGAACTACAGTCCAGGATGAACTTCCACCAAGACATTAGGCACTGCAATGTCTTTATTTTTATGAAGACATGGCTGGACCCCTCACTCCCTGACTCGGCTATTGTTCCTGAGGGCCTCTCCATTTACCACCAGGACCAGACAGAGGAATCGGGGAAGTGGAGGGGAGGCAGCGTGTCCATATTTACTAACAATTAGTGGTGTGTGGATGTACAAACAGTTTCATTGGGATGATCTCCTGACCTTGATTGTCAAATGCAGACCTTTTTACCTGCCCAGAGAGTTTTCAGCGGCGTTCTGTACTGGAGTTTATACCCCCCCCAACGCCGACACAACGCGGTCACTGGGTGCACTGTATGAGGTTATCGACCGGCAGGAAGCACTACACCCCGAGGCTGCTTTCATTGTGGCTGGTGACTTCAACAATGTGAACCTGAAGAAAGTTCTGGAAAAGGGTGGAATGCACCCTTTGGGTCTGGAATGAGGTGCCGCCCCAAGTGTAGGAGTTTAAGTATTTCGGGCTCTTGTTCATGAGTGAGGGAAAGATGGAGAGGGAGATCGAATCGGTGCAGCCTCTGCTGTAAAACAGAGTTCGTACCAGTCTGTTGTGGTGAAGAGGGCTCTGAGCCAGAAGGATAAACTCTCAATTTACCATTCAATTTATGTTCCTAACCTCACCTATGGTCGCCATTTTTAGATAATAATCGAAAAAACAAGATCGCAAATACAAGTGGCTGAAATTAGCTTCCTTCACAGGGTGGCAGGTCTCTCCCTTAGAGATTGGGTGAGAAGACTGTCATCCGGGAGGAGCACGGAGTAGAACTGCTCCTCCTCCGCATTGAGAGGAGCCATTTGAGGTGGCTCGGGCATCCAATTAGAATGCTTCCCAAACGCCTCACTGGTGTGGTGTTTCAGGCATGTCCAACCGGGAAGAGATCATTGACACGCTGTCTCTCAGCTGGTCTGGGAATGCCTTATTGTCCCCCGGGAAGAGCTAGAGGAAGTGGCTGGGGAAACGGACATCTGGACCTCACTGCTTAGGCTGCTGCCCCACGACCCGACCCCAGAACAAGCGGAAAAAGATGAAGGTGTTGATGATGATCTGAATCTAAATATGTGATCACTTTCGTTAAGGTTTTTAAATAATTTTTCTATTTTATTTGGTTCAAACAGAGATATTTAATGTAATTGTTATATTTGGGGGTTATAATAGCATGGAAGCTATGAATGGTTTTCATGTTAATTGTGAATGTTTACATTTCTTATAGAAATCTAGTAATCTTTATAAATACAATAAGGCTAGGCCTCAATACTTGAAGCAAAGAGTAAGTGAATTCACAAGCAGAAAAAGCTTTGTTCGCACTTTCCGACTTTTCCGTATTCATCCCAACGATGTTCTATAAGAGCTTAAAACGTAAACTATCCCAGGCAAAAACAATGCAGGATTTGTTCTCAAGGGCCTTAATTCTAAATAATTCACCAAACCATATACAAAGATGTTGTAGGTCTGCATACTCTTTCATTTGTTTTGCCATGTAGAAGGAGCTCACGGTACGCATTCAATAGATGTTTATCCACATTCAATGAAAATTCATACTTATTCAGCATATATGGATTGATACTATTATACAGAGCAAACCTTTGCTAGTATCATAATCCATTAGCATCTAAAGCATTGAAATATTCTAAAATGATTAAGGTAAAACCCTGTATAACAGCAGCCACTGTGATTTGTTTGACCCCCAGTTCTTTGATGGGAAACAAAATTGCAAGCAACCCAAATAATTTTTTTCATTTCAAACCCACAAAACTAATTTTGGGTGAAATGGTGGTGTCATGGTTAGACACACACCTGGTCTCACAGCAAGATCCTGGGTTCAAGTCCCGGGCTCAGAGAGTCTTTCTGAGTGGAGTTTGCATGTTCTCTCCATGCTTGCTTGGGATTTCTCCAGGTACTCGGGTTAACCCTGGTAGTCCAAACACATGCACTTTAGGCTAACTGGCTGTTCCAAATTACCTCAAGGTACAAGTGTGAGTGGTTGATTGGAAATGTTTGCTCATTTTATGGAGGTTCCAATAATTTCCTAGTGCAGTATGCTGTTAATGAGGCACTATAAACCAATACAGAGAATTGTAGCTAATCTCTGTACACAGGGTTTAAATTATTCTTCCTTGTCAGTTTTGCTGACCTGAATCTGGGTTTAAAAAATAAAACAATCAACCCCAGCCTTATTGCTCCTAACTGATGATAGAGTTCTTCAATATGCCATTTTAAGCTGGTAGAACTCAATCATCGTACTTTTTCTTTTCCAGCTGAAAAGCAGCAGATGTAGACCTACCACAGTTTATTAAATTTACTGTGGCATACTTAATATATCAGGCCAATAAACACTGAGATGACATCCAACTGAAAATCTCAAAATAAAACATAGTGAAAACATGATAATTTAGATAGGATTTTGTTCAAAACATAACATCAGACCTTCGGCACCAATCATTATACAAAGTATGACCGCTTTGGTGTTTTGCAGACCTTCCATAACAAAGTTTGTTTACAGCTGGCAGTGAGGATTGTGGCATAATACTTCACAAAACTCTAAACAAGACTCACCTCACAAGACTGAATGCAGTGGATCTGTGCAGGGTTGGGGTGCCACTTCATTGTGCCTGTACATACAATGCTCTACAGATACAAACACACATATGCACATCCACACAGACAAAAAGATACAGATTATGTAAATATTCTTTAATACTCTCGTGACTTATATCTGTGTGGACAGATTCAAAGCATCTTTGTTTCCCTCTGACTGATGCCACTCTACCTAAACTTGACTAAAATCCTATGTTCTCTGTGAAATCATTTGTAATAGTTTTATTATTACTTATACTATATTAAGTGTACATAGCAATGATATCAAACTGTAAAGGGAATAAAGCTATAACATAAACAGAAACACTATTTTAATCACTACTGTTCTGTTGTTTGGTCATGCATTTTACTGATATGACACATTTGGTGTCACATATGGGAATTGTATCTCCGCCCAGCATAGTTTTGACTTTGAAACCCTGGATGTCAACACCATATCCGCTTTTCTTAATGTGATATTTCCTTCAGCATGCTTACCTAATTTGTAAAAGATTGGATATAGTTCCTGGAAAGCACACTTTATTTTAAAGGTGTTGAAGTACGAATAAAACAGTGGGAACAAAATGCCTGAAACCTTAAAATACTTGTGCTTTGTGTGTTGTTCTGTATAAGCATACCCATTAAAATCAACAGTTACAAATTGGTATGGAAACAAGTTGAATAAATTGGCCTTTAAAAGAGGAAATGATTTTGCAGAAAAAATAGGAAAACAGGGCCAACTGATCATTCAGATATAACAATAATATGAAAATGTTGTTCCTGTTTACTCCTATTGTGATGCTAACTTGCTTTCAAACCTGAACCAAATAGAATACGAAAGTAGAAACCCTTTAAAAAGCAATTTTAAGAGTTTTACCATCTCAAATATTAAACATTTATCAAAGCTCACACTTGATTGTGTGTGATGCTCCTTTCACAAGTGGATCACATACGATGTTACTGTCACATCTGGTTGTTCTAAAGAACATGGCAGAGAAAGAGATGGGCATAAATTCAATATTTAAAGTTTTTTAATAGTAAAAATAGACCACAAGGTTCCAAGATCAAAGTGACCCATAATTAATCCTATTCGAGGATGAAAACAAATTTGGAAATCATGTGTCATTCCTTTCAGTGTTATCCCATTAACAAGCCTTGACAAGCAGTATAAAAAAAATCATTAACTTGACTCCTGGGACCTTGAAAGAAGGTTAAGGGCACCTGTATAAAATTCCAAGACCTTCCTGAGGGGAACCCATCCACCAATTTTAGTGAACCTATGTGATTTCCTTCCAAAGTTATCGACCAAGCTTCAACAAGTCAAAAATAGAAAACGTGACATTGCGACCTTGAAACAAGGACAAAGTGACCCATAAACAATCCCACCACATTCACCCCTGAGGGGAACCCATACACCAAAGCTGTTGATCCTATGTCATTTCCTTCCAAAGTTATCGCACTAAAAAAACATAAAAACAGACAGAACCCTACAGCTCCTGCTCCACTCACCTTTGGTAATGGAGGGAACTAATAAAAGAACCAAATAGGGAGCTGAGCTTGCAAACAAACAAATTTGCACATACCATTTATACAAGTTTTAGGCTTAAAGGGAATCCAACTAACGAACAGAAAACACAATGCTATGCAAACAGACAGAAAGACGCTAATAACTCTCACTGAGGCAAGGCAAACTAAGTCTTTAAGTAGCCCCTATAATCAGTCCTTTTCGATGCAACACCAGCTGTGCATCCCTAAGCCGGGACCTCCATCATTGCTGCTGCTTCCATTGTGGTTTGTAGGCATCCATCCCGAAGTCCCAGTCTAGCCACAGTCCGAAGCATGCTGTTGTGTCCCTGCACAGCGCGAAGATACAGAGGCGGGCATGCCAGTTATTAGGCAGGAGAGACAAGATGAAGGCTAAAAAAATCCTGGTCCCTAACTGAAGGCCTTACTTCCAAAACCTGATATAACCCCAGGCAAAAATTTTGGAATAACCACACTTAAAGAACCCCAGCTTTTTTTTTTTTTTTTTTCTTTTCTTTTATTAACTCAAACCAATTTTACTTAATAGCCCACTTCATCAAGTATACTCTAAAAAATTTTGTGTTTAAATAAAAATAATTTCATATATTTTTTCCAGAGAATAAATTTGGAATCTCACAATATTAAGGGGGGAAATGGAGTCACCTTTCACACTCGTGATAGAAAATATGTTTTGTGATAACAATTGCTTAGAGAAGGGGCCGGAAGGTTGCTGGTTCGATTCCCAAACCGCAAGAAAAATGTGTGGTGGCAGGGGAAGTACCTTTCCCTTCTTCCAACTTTATTGCTGAAGTGCCGTTGAGCAAGGCACCTAACCCCCAGCTGCTCCCTGAGAGCTGCAATGTGGCTGCCCACTGTTTCGTGTGTGTGTGTGTGTGTGTGTGTGTGTGTGTGTGTGTGTGTGTGTGTGTGTGTGTGCATGTGCGTGTGCGCACGTGTGTGTGTGCGTGTGCGCACGTGTGTGTGTGCGCGCACATGTGCTCACTTTGGATGGGTTAAACACAGAGGCAAATTTTCCTTGTGGAATTAATATAGTTTAACAAAATCAAATGAAAATATAAATAAATAAAATAAAACAAAGCATTGTTTTTTCAGGAATACAATAGATCTTGTCTGCACAAAGTGTGTGAGTGTTAACGCTTTTATTCAGAAAAAACATTAAAAAGTCACAGCTAGCAAACTAATCCAGATCTCAATTTGATGAAAAATTAATTTTGTTACTTAAAAAATGCTTCATGACAAAGCTTTATCCTGCAAAGTGGATCTGTCCGCTGCTATTAGTGAGGTCACGTGGCATGGTAGCATAGTGGTTAACACTTCTGCTTTACTGCAAACAGGTCATGGGTTTGTCATATCCAATTCCCACCCATCAACTATTGCCTTCCCTATCACAAGACCACCACCAACCAGGGAAGCATGCACATGCCCCCTCCGTAACATGCAATGCTGCCACCCACCTTTTTTCAAACTGCTCATGGGTATTTGGGTGCAGTCTAACACACTCAGAGGGAAAGCGCTATCCGCCCCCTTGTACAAATGAGCTCACAGATGCCCATGATTGGCATGTGATCACTGTGAGTGACAGGGTAGTGAGCGTGTGCCATCCTTCCCTCCCGTGAGAGCTCGGCCAGTTTGCTCCCATGGACTCCTGGTCACGGATAACTGTGGCATCAATCTGCATTCAATCTGCGATCTCCGGGTTTATAGTTGCGCACCTTGTTAATACGCCACTTGGGAGCATAAAACCCTTTTTCAAACATGTTGGCATAGCTGAAAACTGTTGCGCTGATTAAAAAAGCAATAAAATTGGCCTTCATTAGGCTAGCTAAATATCTTTTAGAAATGAATACAAAACAGCAACAAAACAACTTTGTTGACCATTCTGTCACACATACTGTCGATAGGATCATTTCCGATAGTCTCGCGCGCCAGATGTTTACACGCACACATTAAATGTGTAGATCACTAGATTCAAAAAAGCAGCTGAGCACTGCGAAACTTCCGACGGGCAAGTACGCATGCACAAATGTAGTTACAATAGCTGCCATGAGAGGGCGAAAAAAGGACCAGGCTTGGAAAAAAAAAATTGTTCCTGTTTAAAAAATCATTACACACTTGGCAAGTTAAGACTGGCGGGAATTAAAAAATGTTTTTCCAGTTGTATATTATATTTTTTAGAAATCATGAATATTAACACGGACAGATCCACGAAACAAGGAATAAAAAAAGAATGGCCTGGGTTGCTACTTGTGATTGACTTGCAATACTAAGCATATTGATTAATGGTTAAAAAAAAAAAAGAAAGATTCTCAATAAGGTTTACATAAGGAACAGAAAGACAGCTATAGAAATAGGCTTTCAAGGTAAAACAGCAAATGGTTCAAGATAAAATTGTTATTTATGGATCTCAGAGAAGTTCGTATTCTGCAAGAAGCAGCCGCAATCTTCTCCCAAGCTTAACATATTTAACACTGAATCCGGTCCATTAAACAAATACTGCCTGGACTAAATTGGTTGCCTAACCAACGCAGTTATCGTTCTTTTACTGCTAGGCTGTCTATCTTGCACCCTACCACATTAGCCATTGTTGCCTACTTGGTCTTGCCATTTGAAATGAACATGATATGAAAGCACAGTCTTTGAAAGACATCAAGGATTTCATGTTATATATCATAACCCATGTCATCCATAGAGCAATACAATAAGAAGCCAGACTTTAAACAGCAAAACTTTAAGTTTGTTGTTAACTGGGGTTGATGTCAATGGTTCGGAAGGAGCCCCAGGTATTGCTTTTCTGCCTCTTAAGATCTGCATGATACATAAGAACCAAGGTACTTTTAATACTCAACAAAGTACCATTCTAAACCATTGGATTGGGGTTGTGGGTTACACTGTGTACTTTTTTAAAATAAATGTGTACCTCAGTTTTAGTTGTACTGATAACTAGACCAAGCTTCTTAACTGAGGAGTCTAGGAAATCTAGTTCCTAGTCTAGTAGTCTAGATGTATGTTCACTGTTCTAGTGCAATGAAATCCGCAAATTCCATATCACAAAGCTTCACTTCTCGGCTGCTCTTCAATTTTGTAGGCACTAAGGTAAAGCCATGAGCTTCTGGCCTGCTCTACTTGAGAACAAAATCTACTAGAATTGCAAGCAGTTATGAAAGGGGTCCAAGCCAGTCTGTTCATGTTCCTCTCGTTGAACTGCTGTTGCATATGTGCCAATTTTGATAATTACTATGAAATCTTATGAAACTTTCTATGTGTTCACTATAAATTGATGTTATTTCAACTTTATTTACTAGAATCTTACTGGTGAATTTTAAATATTGTAATTGTTAGTGTAATCGTCCATGCACAGTTTAAGAACTCATAACAACATTGTAATGGTGGCCAGAGGAGTGACACGAGATTGTACCCACCAATTCTCATACAATTGGATGAATCACAATTGAGATGTAGAGTTGTCATATTTGTAGCACCCTCTAGTGGCCAGTGACCAACAAATTTGATCCAGACTATTAGAGTACCATCCCAAACAAGTTTGTCATGTTGACAGTATTCACTATGGCTAAGATATAAAGTACAAAGATCAAAATAGATAAATAAAACAAAAATTTGTATTTTGTATACTAGCTACAAAAATGTGTTTGGTAATAATTTGCACATTTGTGAACAAATTTGTTGCAAGATGCATTTTTATTTTTTATTGCAGTGTCCCCTGTAGGCTGACATTTGTCTACGAGGTGCCTGATGGAAACTTTTCCCATTCTGTAAATAACACACAAAACCATAAACAAAAAAGAAGGGTACAAATGTGTAGAACTCGGGTTGTCACACTAAGCTCCACAGATGTGTCATTATAAATCATCAGTAAGCTTGTATATTTCTTACACACAACATAATTCAATCAATAATGATAATACTATATAATAAATTATTTCACCTTAACCCTGGTGGGAAGGACCCAATGTTTGAGTGTATCAGGCATGGAGTTATTGGGCAAAATTACGGGGTCACTCAAGGGTACAACACATACAGGGTAGCAGACAGCACCTGCCATATAAAAAAAAGAAAATTATATGAACACACTAACAAATAAAGAGAAACAAAATCAGAACCAGATTTGAGCATTTATGCTCTGGAAACTTAGCTGTCATTATAATAGTGATTTATTTCACCTTGTAGCATAATAAATGATTTAGTGGTCATATTTATTATGCTACAAGGTGAAATAAATAACTAACTTTCTAGCTTAGCAAGTAGAACTGCCACATCGTAGCTACAGTGTATCCAGCTTAATCCTGAACTCAGGTTACTGTCAGTGTAGAATCATACAGTTTGCAAAAGTTTCTTCCAGGTTCTCCAGTTTCCTCAGTGTGGCAGTTGCCTTTAGAGAGATTTCAGGTAAAACCAGCAGGTAAAATGATAAGTCACAACTGTACCTAATTACGGGCAGTTTATTTTTTTGTGTGTCTCTTGCTTGTTTGCACTCTCACTCGCTCACTCCTTTCCCCAGAACAGCTCACCAGTCCATCACAGGGCCAACACACACACATAATCATTCACATGCACCTTCAGACTTAGGGGCAATTTGGAACATTTAATTGGCTTAATGTGCATGTCCTTGGACTGTGGGAGGAAACCGGAGTAAGCAAAAGAAACCCACATAAGCAAAGGGAGAATATGCAAATTCCACACAAAAACACCAGAGCATAGCACTCAAACCCAGGACCTTCATGCTGTGAGGCAGATGTGCTTACCACTACACCACCAGCTTGTTTGAAGAAGAGCTAATAACCAAAGAAAGGGAAATACTTGATAATAAAAAAAAAAAAACACAAATAGAACAGATATTGTGTTTTGCAGTTCAGAGCTGTATGTGGGTTTGAAGTTTGGATGTGTTTAAGTCGCCATATGGGTGTCTCGGAGTATGAGTGTAACAAAATAAAGCCGCTGGAATGTGCAACCTTAACGTGAAGTTAAATAAACATCAGTTGAGTTCTCCCATTATCTATGTGTTTGCAGTCTCCCCGACCGCTGAGATGTTACATTCAACAACAAAAAAGCACCAACAACAATCCACCTAAATCATACAGGTATATGGAATGGCTAAGTTAAAAATTACCTCTAGTTGGGGATTAGCATGGAGTTGGTATTTACTGTTTTTATATCTTTATTTATTTATTTATTTTATATCTAAATTAATTTATATCCTGTGATTAATTGGCATCCCATCAGGGGTGTGTTCTGATCTTGCCCCCACTGTTCCCAGGAAAATGTTCCGGAGTGTGCCGTGTGACCATGTTAGTAAGATGAATTAATGATGATACTGCATGCTTAACTCCAAGTACTAAATTAAATTAAAGACAGATTCAACTGTCACAGCAATCATGTGAAACAATCTGATTAAATTATTCCTGAACACTTAGGAACAAGCACAAAAAATCCCACACAGTGATCTAAGCTCAGGATTGAATCAGGGCCCCTGTAGGTTTGAGGTGGCAGTGATACCAACACCGCCACTGAGACTCGTTGCTTCAAAAATAAACAAAAATAAAAAGGTCCCTGAAAATAGATATTCTAATACTGTGCTGAATAACTGAACCTCTATAGACTTGAAATGTGAAAATTTTACACCACATTAAAACTTTTTATTTTTTATTTCACTTAAGGCTACAAATTTAATTGAAATGTGATTTAATAAAATAATTATTAAACATATTGTGGTGGCAACACAGATATATTTAAATCCTCACCGATGCCATAACCCTCTTCACAGGTATACTCCACCATGTTTAGTTCCAAAGGGACCTGGCACAGTCCTCCCATTGTCTTACACATTGAGAAATCTTCGGTCCATTGGCCATCTTTTGTACAACGAATTGAGTACTGCAGTCATAAGCCAAGAAGATTATTTGAAATGTATTATGCTGTTCACACATCCAGCTGAGCTGCATAACACCCCAGTAATTTCTACATCATCTACTGTATTGTCTACTGACAGCTTACATCGAGAACAAGAAGTGCAGAATAAGTGAAAGGGGATAAAACTGCACTATTAAAACAATCTTACCTTTTCAGTAGGGACTGGGCAGTGTAAAGTGCACACACTATCATAGTCCAGATGATTTGTACATGTGTACATGCCCTCAAACATGGCAGGTAGAGCAGGGCATGAGACAGGAGAACAGCCACCCATCTGCCATCTTCCACCCTCTAAGCACTCCAGATTCAAAAACCTCCTACACACACACACACACACAATTTTGAACTATTCATTCAACAAGTAACTAGTGAGTCAGTCCGTGTTTTTTCTTTTCCTGTACATTTGTGGCATTTCAAAGCACTTGATGGTTTTAAAGCATTTTAGGTAACTAACATGAATAGAGAAAATATAAGTTGCATGTTTTTTTATTATACTGGATTATTTGCAACATAAAGTGCACACAGAGAGGATTACGTGTGGACTATTATAGTTTGCCATCTACTTACATTCCAAGCTACTTAACTCCCCAGTTAAAATGCTTCCAGTCTAATGAATAATGTACTCTTTATGTCAGTGAACATTACAGGATGGATTCATAGATGCATACATATTTATGCTTTAAAATCATTTGTTAGGACTCATGAATGTTTTTAGCGTAGAAACACAGAGAAGCAGTGAATGTAGCTATGATAAACTTTTATAAATGAATGCCTTTTAGACTAAAGGTGTTCACGTTATTAATTAACAAGAGCATATAAAACTATTTACTAGACCTTCTGGCCATGACTTGCATCATCAATGAAGATTAAAAGAGCTTTAGAGGTGTTTACATATTTTACCAGACATTTTAATAACTCATAAAGCCATGACAGATGTAAATACCAGTCTCCCCTGACCTTATAAATAGTAATAAGTTGTTGAAGTTGAGGTACGCCCTGAAAAGCTCGTCAAATCTTGGCAGAACCAGTGATAAGCTGCATTGTATAATCAAATTGGATTAACGCAGCTCAATAACATAGTATATGATTAGCCATTTTGTGTATTCATTAAAATGGTATTACTGGAAAATTATTTACAAAGATGTATAGTAAAATTTTGATCTTTGTTTAAAAAAGATGTCACACATAAACAGGTGAGTGTAAAAAAATGCTAAATAACAGTACTTACCTCCTTGGCTTGTTGTTCAGGGTACCTGTAATGTAATATCCAGGATTGCATTTGTAACGACACACAGTCCCTACATCATGTCTCCCGTTATGACACTGTGGCACCATGAGCTTGGCATTAGGTACAGTGGGTGGATCCTGACACTCAATCTTGCAATATGCTTCAGGGAATGACCACATTCCATCCTCAAGACAGGTCAGTGTATTGCTCTCACCTAAGTAAACAAAACATCTGAAATGTCACATCTGGAAACAGAGAAATAAAAATGCAATACTGAAAACCTGTAAAGTTTTGCTAGTAAATTCAACTTCATACAAACAAACAATGAATTTTAGCATGAAATCCTTTATAACACTATTTTCTTCAAACATAACTCTGGATTTGTACATTACATTAAAATACATCTGGTATCTTGCACCTTGCTATGAAAATGTAATGTAAGCATATCAGAATCAGGTGAGAAATATGACTTAAGGAGAGATGGAAATCCTAATCTGTTTTCTTTAAAGATTAATGAAGGACAACAGAACCTCATGGCAACCTGTACCTTATGTTGGATACATGCCTAAAATATGCCGGAAGCCATATGACACTGGTAAGGTAAAAAAAAAAGCTAATTCGACAGAATGAAAACTTCTAAAGCAATTTTACTGGTCAATTGAAATATAGTGAATCTCTTATGCAACATTAAAATAAGAACTGAAAGCCGTATAAAGGGGAAGCATATTTTTCAGTTCTGAACAAATTCAGCCACCAAAAAATGGTGACTGTTTAATTGGTTAATGCAATTGACCTTAAATGTTATAAATATGTTTTAAAGCCACCTGAAAAACAGACAAATATTGTTTACTACATATTTAGAGCATATTATCTTGTGGGCTGAAGTAATATCATCAGAAACACCACATAGTATAGACCATCAACAGATGATTTGGTTCTTTCAGTATACCAGAAAAACGTTAAAAACACATTACATATACAGTGGTGTGCAAAAGCATAATTGAACAAGCAAACCTTTTATCCTTTACAGATAAAACTGATGTACTTCAACAAGCTGCAAGGAAAGGTTTTTAAAATGAACAAATAAACATATTCCATGGCATGTACTTACGTTTTCACAAGACTATATGAGAAAAGGCTATGATAAAAAAATACATTTGGAGTTGACATTTTTCCTTTGTGTGTCCCAAAGCCTGTAAATAATTCATGCATTCATTCATTCATTTAGCTATTTGCTGAAATGTTAATAGTACTTGGGTTGTGGAAATCGTTGGAGCCTATCTTAACTAACTTGCATGGGCGAACACATATACGCAGGGCGAACACACATACAACCACTCACACTCACACCTAGGAGCAATTAGGACGCAGCCAATTAGCCTAATATTACTTAGACTGTGAAGGAAAACGAAGTCCTCCTTACTCCTTGATAAACCATAAAAACACAGGGAGAACATGCAGACTCCACACAGAAACATCTATGTGGAGCCCGGAACTCGAACCGAGGACCTTCTTGCTTTGAGGTGGACAAGCTAACCAATAAGCAAAGCATGCCACCCTTAATGATCTATAATTAATTTTTCTCACTAATTATTAATTTAATTAATGTATTTTTCACTAAGGACTTGATTCTCGAAGCAAGTGAGTCATGTAAAGAGCACAGCTACATTTTTTTCACCTCCAGTTCAGGCCATGACTTGCATACCATTTATGCAGTTATGCCCTTCGGGTGAAGCAGAGTGACAATCTTACAGTTTCTTATACCAACACCATTGGCACGCATTCTGTCCTTGTAATTATTCAAAGCTGTGAACACTTCAAGGCTAAGATAAATAAATTATATAT
>JAOUQZ010000041.1:24107887-24121027 GCA_028564935.1 Neosilurus hyrtlii | reverse complement strand
GCTTTGGCGACACTTAGAGGTGATTCTGGGAAACTGTTTATAATGTGAACTTTAGTCCTCAGAGTTGGTTAAAGCGCTGGTCTTTATAATGTAATCGGCGCTGTCACTGCTCACACATTGCTATTAAAACGCCATCACAGGATGAATTTAAATCAACAGGAAGCATTTTCATTCCATCACTGTACAGATCACATGTAATGCAAAAATGCAATCAACTAACATTATGGCGAGGTTTCCTGGTTCAACGATTCCTACACCCTGAGTAACAGCATGGTTGGGAACTACAAGCTGGCACTGTGCGCGATGGTGATTTCCACTATTCACCAATGCATTTACTGAGTCACTGATATTTGTGTGGACGCCTGTGAGCAGACGGTCATTTATGCCACCGATTGCACGGCACAGCACGGGGAGGACATGGCCAGTCAGGCGGGCAGCAGGAATCCCCCGTTTCTGTGACCCAGAGCCGCCGCGGATGGTGGAGGAATCCCTGAGTCTGTGGCTGCGTGTCCTCCATCTCACTGTCTGTTTTAAAAAATAAATAAACCGCACTTAAACATGAGCTAAGTCTTGTATTTCCTTTCCTGTATTTCGCCTTTCTGACATCCTCACACACACTCTCTCAGACCTCCTGCGTTTGATGTTAATGCTGGAGGACAGCGTGCCAAACACTACATTCTTGCGCGCCTCCCCGTCTTCATCATATTGTAAGGGTTTTCTGCTCCTGCGAACACGAGAATCTCCGGTGTAGGGTTAATTTAAATATGATTTGCATATTTAAATGTGCGAGTGGACAGGGCGGGGTCGGATACTCCTACATGTGCACTCAATTTCACGATGATTCGGATGTTCAAAGGAATTGTGCCTGGATTCATGCGTTCGCACAGATTCATACATCTGAATTTTTTTGTGCGTACGACGTTTTCTGGATTTAGGTGTACGCCATTTTTCAGTAAGTATTCCATGCAAGTCTTTGTACACGAGGCCCCTGGTCCGTGTTATGTCTGTGTATTTAAGTGCCCTGCCCATGCTCTGTCTTTGCTGTGTTCTCCAGTCACTGTGTGTGAACTGCCCTGAGTCTGCTCTCTGGATTAACCTGTATTGGTTTGTGTTTTAGTTTCTGTTTTCAGTGTTAGTAGTTTGCCTTCCAGTTCTTTTTTTGTTTCTTCCGGTGGATACTTTTTGCTCCTAGAATTTTCTGGGGGGTTTTTTTTGTCTAGTTTGAGCCTGCCTTTTACTACTGGACTCAGAAAGAACTTTTCTTTGTTAAGTCAAACGTGACTGTTTTTGTTTCCTGAGTGTTTTTTGTACATGGACCGTTTTCCTGAGGCTGCCAAGCTTGTTGCCTCCCCCCCACTGCTTAAAAAATATTTGGAATCACTCTTCCTTTTGCTTTTGTGTAAGTGCCTCTGTAAGTGTCCTTCTCCATAACCCAGTGGGGTGCTACTGGGTTCAGTGTGCTGGAGACCCGGGTTCAAGTCCCACCTCAGGCAACCAACCTTCTTTGACCAGCAAATATTCTTTATGAAATTTTGGGTGTCTATTTACTTATGTCCTGTCTCTGTACATACCATTTATACAGTCTTACATTTATTTAAGTTGATGTTTAAACTTGAAAATATCTAAAAAGTAATTAATACATTTAAAAACTTAAAGTGGTATCATTACAAAGCTTTGTCAGTACCTGCTGAAGCCAAAAGCCCTGGCCACTGAGCATGTGCAGAATGTACCCGCGGTGGCAGGTAATGGAGCAGTGTGTGGGGTCCAGAATGGGGGTGCAGCTAACTGAAGCATGCTGTATTTTCACAGCAGTGCAGGAGTCCATGGTCCATGGCCTATGCACAGCCCTAGTAAATAAACATAAAAGGATTTTATGCTTCAGTCCTATGGCTGTCCCTAAAACAACATTTGGATAAAAGCAAAGTCCAGTAACGTGTGTTTTCTTTAATCAACCACAGCATATTCAATTCACCAAAGTCTAACCAGTGTAATTCCTAATAATAAAAACATGGTTTAATATGAAACATGAGCATGGTATGGTGCTACTTTCTTTTGTACCAGCCCACCAGGGTAGTTTCTTTCAGAACCAGGGGATGCCACATATCAAAGTCAAAAGGGCTCGTAATGCACAGCCTGCCAGGCAATAACAGAAATCCCTTATAAACAGTGCCAACAGCACACATTATTGAGAAAGAGAGATACTCAAGTGCTGACAATCACTTTGTAAAGGATCACTTAACATTCTGAAATTGCTTATCCGAGAATAAGAATCACTGTAACTCATCACAAAGCACCTGGGCTTCAATGAAGCGACATCTGTAAATGATCTGTGTAAATGGTACTTGATGATGATACTAGCTGCATGTCACCACTTCTTAAATATCTGAAAGTTACACTCATCTCAATACCACCCAATAGGTAGACATAGCATAAGGCAAGGAACATGACATGGAGGTAAATTGGCATTCAAGTTTGTTCTATACCATTGTTTTATACCTCTTAGCCCAGTGGTACTCCATTTTGCCCTACTTAGGAGCCACTGTGACAAATATTTTTGTAAGTGCTGTAATTTGCAAATGTCCCTTATCGCAAACCACTATGCATTTGAGAATGAGAAATATATATGGAGGAACAGCATAATTCATTCATTCATTTATTTTCTGAACTAATTAGGGTCCTGGGGATGCTGGCGCCCATCTCAGCCAGCTCTGGGCAAGGGCAGAGTACACCCTGGACAGCACGCCAGGCCATCGCAGGGCAGAAACACACTGATGGCAACCCAATGGCCTGCTCTTTACGAACAACAGAAATGGATCTTTTGCATGCCTCTCAACAAAGACAGTGAGAAACATGGCTGGCCATGATAACCCAGTTAGCTGCACTGGGGGACAGCAGTGATAACTTGGTGATAACGGGGCTTGAACCCTCGACCTTCAGATCAGTAAATCAGTGCCTTACCACCAAGCCACCACTGCCCCGAAAAGAGTAATGTAATGTAATTTATTATTATCACTGCCACCACAACTTTACAAATCACCTGGCAGTGTTTAAACATTACCATTATTAAATGATTTGTAAGTGCACATCACAAAGTCCATAACAGCAACAGACAGCATTGCTGATCATTACAGCCCACAACATTATAACAAACAACACTGCTGATCATCAACCAATTCTCCATCAGTATATGGCTTAGTCTTTTTCATCAGTTTATGCATGATTTTGCACATCAATTGATGAAAGCAGTTCATTTATGTTTAAATATCAGATGGGGTGGATAATTTTGGGGCAGACCCAGGAAGAGACACTTCCATTTTACACTGCACAAACTCACACAGTGCAATTTAAATGAGCTAAGCCCAATGTATCACACAAAATTGTCTATTTTGCAAGCAGGCAAGTATACTGGGTTTGGGCTAAGATTAGAGCATAATTACACAGACTCAGAAAATTCTAAAACACAGTTTTTGTAGATTGTGAAATTTTTATACTCATTTTAACTGTACATTAAGAAATGTTGTTATTAAAGTTTTGGATTACTTGTCTGTGCAGTTTTTCAGAGTGGTGGACCCTAACAATCCGTGCTTGTGAATAACTGAGCCGTCCAAGGATGCCATTTCATATACAGTCATGACAATGTATTATCACCTGTTGCTAATAAACCTGTGTACCTGTTGAATGTTTCAAAAGTATGCTTTCTGAGCATTTCACAAATTTGACAGTCTTTTGTTTAGCTGTCCCAACCATTTTGAAATATGTTGCAGAAATTGAAGCAGAAGCAGATTGGGTATGGACTTACAATAAACAATAACGTTAATTAATTAAATCCAATATCCAATGAAATAAAGGGCTAAAATGGTTAGCTAATCATTACCTTGAGATTTCATTTACATTTTACAGAGTCTTAGTTCTTAGCCAATGATTCAGATGGATCAGAGCTGGAAATTTAAAAACCTTTTTATCAGGATTTTAATTGGGAAAAACGTGTTAAGATTGTATACATATTTTATACATTCATTCAAATAAAATCAAGAAGGAGTATTATTGTGAACATAATTGTATGGCTGTGTATAAACAACTAAATTAAGCTGCAGTTTAGGACTGAGATTTTCTGAGGGTGGCATTTTAAATGGATTGTATATAAGCATGTGTAAAGACATGGAACCCTCCATCAGCGCACCCAGTCAGGACGAAGGGACTGAAATGGCAGTATGTACGCAATTTCACCCCTAGCACAGCCACATGAACAGTAGAGAAGTTCAACAACAAAGCAGCTGTCTGGAAGAAGGGCAAGCTTAGGTCGTGAGACACGTTCACCACCAAGGGGTTACGTTGGCATGACAGCTCATAGGTACCTGCACACACACACACACACACACACACACACACACACACACACACACACACACCGTTAACTACTAACAATTTTAATATTTAGAGGTCCTAACCTATTTTGCCCATTTTTTATGCCTATTTTTAATAGTAAAAAAAAAAAACATAGTATAAGTAGCCATTAGGTTCATAAGTATCTGAACAGTAATTTTTTTAGTTTTTGTCTCTGTACACCAACACAATAGATTTGAAATGAAACAGTAAAGATGTGATTTAAGTTTAGACTACCAATTATTGCAGCCATTTTCAGAGCCGTAAAAGTAAGTAAACCGTTGTCTTAGCCGAGTTTGGCCTGATCCCCTATTAAGTCAATGCAAAAAAGTTCTCAAGATGATTTCAAGTGTTGAATTTGGATTTGATAACTATTAATTAAAATTCTAAAGAGGCATCACATTATGAAGGCAATCATTAAAATTAAAAAAGGCACAACTGTTTTAGTCTACCTTTACTGCCTTTATGAATGGAAATACAAAAGAGTTTACATAAAGGTTTAAACCACTGGTAACACTCAAGAACAGGAAGTCCAGAATAGAAACTCAAAAAAGCCTGCCCAGCGCTGAGATAATACTCTTTAGCAGAAGAAACCATGATTAACTCGTACCAGAATGATGAGGAAATTATCGAAAAGTAGCAGCTCATGGACCATATCACATCCTTTGTCAAACATGGTAGGCACTGGTGACTGGTGTTTACTGATAACATGAGTACTAATAAGTAGCAGGATGGGATCTTAAGTGTATAGGACTATAATCTCTGCACAGATTTAACCAAATGCTGCATACAGTGAATGTCATTTAACTGATCTAAACCTACAGCATGATTTTTAGCCAAAAGTTTTGAGCCCCACATTTTTTCAGTTAGATAGTACAATGCACCACACCCAATGCACATCAATGTCTTAGCTACTGATTTCATATAGGATCATATTACATAGGACAAAGAAGTTCAAAGCCACCAGGTCTACCAAGAAGGTTATGGCAACAATTTTCTGGGACAGCAAAGGAGTGATCCACATTCACTACCCGCCCCATGTAGCCACAATGAATGGGGAATATTATAGTAACCTAATGAAGCAGATGCGCCAATCCATCAAGGAGAAACTCCACAGAGAAAACTGTCGTGGGATTCTGCTTCACCAGAACAACGCAACAGTCCACACCAGCCCAGTTGCGATGGAAGCTGTACGCAAGTATGGCTACGAACTCCTCCCTCAGCTACCCTATTCTCCAGACCTAGCCCCAAGCGACTTCCACCTCTTTCCCAGGCTGAAAAATCACCTTCGGGGCCAGAGATTTGAGGATGATGATGAGCTGACTGCTGCTGTAGAGAGCTGGAAAAGAGATCAAAATGCTGAGTTCTACTGATCGGGTATTAATGACTGGCAAACTAGATGGAACAATTTGGAAGTGGACTATGTTGAAAAATAAAGCAGTATATATCCAAATATTTTAGGCTTTATGTGTGAGGCTTAAAACTTTTTGATATCCCCTCGTACATCGCACAAAAGGTATGCAACAAGTACACGATAAAAAATTGGGCAGATTTCTTGGACAACTGTGGGTGTATCATATAAAACTTACTTATGAACAGAAATTGCTATGAACCTTTGCCATGAAGTTCTGAACATGTTAAAAAATCTTCTTGTAGGTAACACTCAATGTCAGTTCTATTTCCTAGATCTGCTGTCCAATGCCCTATAACATCATATGGCTGTGTTATGATGTTATTTCTTACAACAGTCCTATGATTGCCAAATTTTTTAACCCAAGAGACCTCCTTACATATTTTCATGCATCATATATTTTTATTACAGAGCTAGGCTTAGCTATACGGCAGTCGTATGTCAACCAAGTATCACAGGAATATCATTATGAGATTTCTTTTTGTCTTGTAACATTGTTTCACTTTTCCATGAACATCGTAGAAATTAACTTACAGTCCTGACCTATTTTCACAACAGACTTATATATCCTACATGTCATTGCAGCTAATCAGGTTTCATAATCACCTAATCCAAACTTACTTGAGTCCCTTTTGTCCATTTTGTTCTGTCATGTCTTAAATTCCTACTACAACAACAATTACAGGTTGTTTGTAAAAGCTTGACTAAAGACAAATCTAAAAGCAGAAGGACCCACAAACAAAAAGCAATTGAAGGCAGCAAAAATTTGTCCAATTACTTTTGAGCCTCTGAAAATGGAGGGGCTCTCTATTTTTAAAAAATGGATAATTTTTAAATGGTTAATGCATTTTCTTGCAAGACTCCTTGAATAGAAAATGAAACTATACACTTCACAGTCATCTTCACTGTTTCATTTCTAATCCATTTTAGTGGTGTACACAAGCAAACATACAAAAATTGTCACCCTGTATAAATACTTTTGGAACTAACTACAGTGATGTTCAAACTAGTGAAAATGCTTCTGTTTTGGACTACATTCCAAACATGATAAGAACTCAGCTGTATAGATGCATGTGGAAATCCTTTTTTATTTAATCAATAATGCAATTTAAACTATGTCTCTATCGCAGATATTTCCTCAATTAGTATGCAATGTATAAGGCAAGGCATATTAAAACAGTTCTAAAAACACTGCACTAAACCAAATGCTTGTCTTATGAAATGTAAGATCTTATCTTATTGGTTTTCCAGTAACAGTATGTCTATTGGTGTGTTTCGAAGCTATCAACGTTCAATATCCTTTAAAGGTCGTTCAAGTTCAAAGGTAACTGTGTCATTAAAACATGTAAAACCTGTTCCTCACTGCATTTATCGGTGTTTGTCACTTTGTTTCTGAGGAGTTCAGTGGTATTTGGTTTAATAAATATAAAGTTTAATAAACCTTGAGAATTGTCTTTATTTCTGCATAAATCTGATTCAAAATGTCTTCAGATTTTTAAACAAGTCCTAAAAGTAGATACAGGGAATCTAATTGAACAAATAATACAAAAATATTACACTTGGTTATTTATTTACTGAACAAAATTATCCAATATTCCATTGGATTGCAATGCTTTCCTTCTCCAAACATAACACTTCTTATTTAAACCAAAAAGTTGTATTTTGTTCTTAGCTATTCACATCATTTTCCCAGTAGTCTTCTGGCTTGTCCAGGTTATCTTTAACAAACTGAAGACAGGCCGTAATGTTCTTTTTGAAATTTCAATGGCTTTCTTCAAAAAATAAAATAAGATACTGTCAGAGAGACCTTTAGCTGCTTAAAAGTTTGCCCATGTTTCATTTTAGACCTCCTGGACTATTATAAATTTTGTTCTTGGACTAAGCTTCGTTGGTTGACCACTCCTGGAGAGGGTAACTATGGTCTTGAAATTCCTCCATCTGTCTGATGGTGGACTGGTAAAATTCCAACTTTTTAGAGATGGTTTTGTAACCTTTCCCAGTTTAACATCCATCAACAATTTCTTTTCTGAGGTTCTCACAAAACTCCTTTGTTTATGCCATTATAGAGTTTCAAAACATGTGTTGTGAAGGTCAGAATTTCTTCTTCAGATTCCTGTTCTTTAAATAAAACAGGCTGTTTACTTACACATGATTGCCATTTAATTGCTTGAAAACAGAGAGGTTGGCCACCCAGAGATATTATAGGAGTAATATTGGATGATTTTTCTCAATAAATAAAGAACCAAGTGTACGATTATTGAATCCCATTTGTTTACTTAGGTTCCTTTGATTTACTTTGAAAACTGTTTGACATTCCTTTAACCTTGATCTGTGACCTAGGAATTAAAAAGTCAAATAACCTTTGGACTCAAAAAAATCAGGCATGGATGTGGTCAAAATTTTGTTTGCACAAACTGACAAACAGACTCATAAATGTCAATGATTATGTGCCTCCACCCAAAAGAGAGTAATAATTAGATGTTCCACAATACTAGGAAAAAGGAGTGATACTAAGAATCAATGATATGTTTTTCCTGCCCCATCTTTCTTACTTGTACTCAAATTAACTATCAAAAAGATCACCATGTTTGTGAATACGTTTAATGCTGCTAATAGTTAAAATTATATATCTTTTGCACACTTGTTTTGCATTATTGAATCTGTGACATGTACCAAGTGTATGATGGTTGTTACTAGTGTCACAAAGTTGGATAGACACTGTTTTCTTGTATTGTTCTCCAGTGTTCTGCATTTTTCCATCATGTGCCAGATAGATGAAAATGGAGGCTGCTACCCCAGGGTGCTCAAACTCCACCTGATAAAAACACCAAAGAAAGGGGAAAAAACTAATATGAACATTAATTTTAGTGTTTTATGCTTCACATCAATCTTCAAAAACATCCTTTATTTGCAGTGCATACCCTGAGCCATACAGGCTGCTCCTTGACATTGTAACTGCTGAAGCGAGACAAAGCTGTGCAGGGGACCCATGCATCGCACATTAATGTGTCGCTAATTTCCACATGGCGAGACCTGCACATCTAATAAGGCAAAAATTATTTCATTTGATAATTATCTAACCATACTACTACTACTACTACTACTACTAATGAATATACTTTGTATTACATCAGGCACAACTTCTTAAACCTGGTCCTGGAGACCCTATCCTACATATTTTAGTGTTTCCAAAGCTCAATCATGACAAGCTTAATTTCAGAAAGGGCTGTCAATTCGCTGATTGGTTTGGGAGCTGAAATGTTGAAATTTGCAGGCCAGGAGGTTCTACAGGACCAGAGCTGAGAAAATGTTGTAGAAACCATAATTTCATACAATGTTTTAACATTCTATATTGTAGAACCCTCTTTAGAGTTGCAAAAGATTTGGGACTCAGACAAACAATGAATGAATTTGAATTATGATCTAAATATCAAGTAGTTCCTATTAATCTGGTTAAATCATCAGAATAAATTAACAGGTATATAAATATTTATATGTTACAAACAGAATAATGTCAATCAATTGTAATATTGATAGTATAATATTGACATATTATGCCAGTAGAGTAGTGTGTTGTGTAGTTCAAGTACTTCTCAAATACTATATTAGTGATTTGGAGCTCGACTGCCTTCATCCAAGTATTACAAAACTGTTGAGAGATGTGTATACCATTGTACGTTACCAGACTGAGGTTGGGCTCCCCTGTTGCAGACAGCGCAGGACAGCGCCAGTTCTGATGAGAAGCTGTTGCTCTGGAAGCCCACTGGTCAGTAAAGCCATCTGGGGTAATGAAGACACAGTCCTGAACACTGAAGCCACTCTCAAATTCCTCACACACACCATCACCCTCAAAAATGTAGCAATGGCTTGGCTGACCTGACAGAACAAAAGAGCACAAGCCTATTAAAACCATTCTTGAAACCAAAAACTAATTTGGTTCTCTTTGACAGAGAAATGAGGTAGGTATACAGAAAGGATTAGGTATAAGGGGTAAAGCAGCTTCCACATTATAACAAAATGGCTCCATGCGTATTCCAGCAAATGGACAACATCTGCTACCCCCGCCCCCCAAACTTTTTAGGCATCTTCAGAGCTCACACAATGCGGCGAGGAAGAAAAAATGTTTAGTCAGTGTGCAAATGCTTTATCCCTGTGTACAAATGTGACGTGATCGGTTTACATTCACGGATCATATGGAGAGCAAGTGCAGAGCTTGTTAACCATTTGTTAATATCCAACATTTGCTCTGGTTTGTTAATGATACGTTATTAAACCATTTCACATTTTGTTTTGATTTTGTTTAATTATTTGTCAGTTCATTCTGTCCAGCCCTTGGGAATCAATTCATCAGTAATTTTGTGCATAATTGTGCGTATTTTGAGTTTTGCAATTGGTTCACGTTTGTTTCTTCAAGTCATTATAGTGTGAAGGCTGCTTAAGGTAAGGAATAAGGTGTAGGGATCCTTTACATGGGAGAATATTTATACCAGTTTGGAAAACCAATAAAAAGTGAAATGGGGTTGAAATTTCATTAAAGAACTCTAATAGGTTTCTACTGTATAGTAAAAGAAGGTTCACAAATGCAGTTTTAATATTTGAAGATCGAAATTGCTTTACAATAAGGTACATTTCTCGTAAGATGTCGAATTATAAATTAGGTGTTTGATGAATGGACACTATCAACCCAATAGCAAATTAAAAACACATCCACAACATGAACTTTGGCAGATTATCGATATAAACTGCTTATATGTGTGGGACGGGACTCAGAAATTTCCAAAGCATATCTCTCTCTCTGTGTGTGTGTGTGCTCGTGTGTGTGCGTGTTCTGCCGTGGTACACATGATCCTTATGAGAGACCAATAATGCGGATTCTCTCCATACCTGCAAGCTTTAATGAAACCGTCTAGCCACTTTGTGGAGTGGTTGGCTGGCTGCTTAGCTGGTCATAGAAGTGATAACTGGCTATGACAAAACATGGCTGGCTAGTGGCTAAAGTTAAAATGAATATACAAGTGCATACACAAAATTGTACACACTCTAAATAATGGAATAAGGAATTTATGTAATCATGGCATGCAATTCACACTCCGGGTCTGGAACAAAGTCCTGCCCCAAGTGGAGAATTTAAAGTATCTCGAGGTCTTGTTTACAAGTGAGGGAAGAATGGAACGGGAAATCAACAGGTGGATCACTGCAGCCTTTGCTGTAAAGCAGAGCTTGTACTGGTCTGTTGTGGTGAAGAGGGAGCTCAGCCGAAATACAAAGCTCTGAATTTACCATTCACTTTACGTTCCAACCCTCACCTATGCTCATGAGCTTTGGGTAGTGACCGAAATAACAAGATCGTGGATACAGATGGTTGAAATGAGCTTCCTTCACAGGGTGGCAGGGCTCTGCTAAGAGATTGGGTGAGCACAGCCATCTGGGAACGCCTCGGTGACCCCCAGAAGATATCTTCTCTTATTCTGTCCTCCTCTTTTGCGTCTACAATGTGTTTTTCTCCAGATTTCGGCCAGTAAATCCATGGGTCTGATCCCTACTCTGGCTGGTCCCTGGAACCAAAGCACGGGGTGTGCTGGTGCTGCGCTGCGGTCCCAACACTCCATGAAATTAAAAGTTCCATAGCAATAAAAAGTCCAAAAAATGCTCTCAACCCACATATTGAGAGGGCAGCTACTTATTAACAAAAAAATTAAGTACAAGAAAAAAAATTAAAGCAAGTGAGGAAAAAAAGTTAAAAGTACAGGAAGGGCAGGAGCAACTAAAAAGGCTGCACGCCTGTTAAGTCCACAGAGGAACAATTTAAGAATTACTATATGTAATGTACATATTTAACACATTCTTGTAAGTTTTAAATACATTTTGAACTTGGAGAAGACACTTTCTTACAAATTTCTTACAGCTGAATCACTTATTGTTAATGAAATCATGACTGATCAGGAATTTAGTGTAATGTGTTTAACAGAAACATGGATTAAACCCAATGAGTAAATGAAGTGAGTACTCCTGCACACAGTTATATATACCAACCTTGTCTAACTGGTAGAGGAGAAAGCATTGCAGTTATTTATTCTGATAATCTAGGCCTTATACAAAAATGTAGACATAAATTTAATGCATTTTAAATTCTATACACTAGCATAACATACGTTCCCGGAAAAAAAATATGCCCACACAGCCAATTCCTTATATATCCAATTTATTATATTTTAATTATTTACAACCCCCCAGGGCCGTCCTATGTGAATTTGCATACTTCATTTCAAGCCTGGTTGTTTCTTTAGATAAAGCTTTAATTGTTAGTGACTTTAATATTGATTTTGATAAACCATCATTTAAGAACAGCGTTTCCTGTCTATTCTAGATTCAGCAGGGGTAAATCAAAATTGAATAGGTACCCACTCATAATGCTGGCCACACTCTACATTTAATGCTAACTTATGGATTAAATATTGAAAATATAGTTGCAGTTCCACAGTCAAAAACTATTTCAGACAATACAATGCATCTTAGTACTAATTTACACCTCGACCTCAACCCGTATCAGCTGCCCACTATAGACAAATATCAAACCTCCCTTTGATCTCCAAGATCTTAGAAAAAGCTGTAGTGCAGAGGTTATGTTCATATCTTTGATGGAGTAACATTCATGAAATGCATCTGTCAAGATTTAGGTGTCATCACTGCACAAAGACAGTACTCGTTAAGGAGGTAAATGATGTCTCCCTGCTTGTGTTACTTAATCTTAGAGCAGTGTTTGACACTATTGATCACACGATTCTCCTTGACAGATTAGAAAATGTTGGAGTTAAGGAAATGGCACTCTCCTGGTTTAAATCTAATTAAACTGACCATTATAAGTTTGCATGTAAATGGTGATTTCTCTATACGTTCTAATGTTAAGTTTGGTGTTCCATAAGGTTCTGTCCTATGCCCGCTGCTTTTTTCTTTATACATGCTCCCTTAAGGTAATAATATTTGTAAGCATGGTATTAGCTTTCATTGTTATTCTGATAATACACCGTTATATATATCAGCAAAGCCACATGAGAGACACCTGCGTAATAAAGTTGAGAATTGTGTAAAGGACATTAGACACTGGATTATTACTAACTTCTTGTTAAATTCTGATAAGACAGAAGTACTTTTACTCGAATCATGCACCATTCAAACGTTGATGACTGTATATATATATACTGTGGTAAAAGAATGCTCTTAATAAATCCCCTGATGAGGGGGCAACCATGAAACAGGCTTGTTGGGATAAAATTGTAGTACTGTTATTTTTCCCCCACATACAATATATTTAGCTCTACTTCGACGTATCGAGCACTGTTCTACGG
>JAOUQZ010000041.1:24096315-24107787 GCA_028564935.1 Neosilurus hyrtlii | reverse complement strand
GGTTTGCCACTCCAGAGGCACTGTGCCCAACCTCCATGCAATGTTGCAGAGGCGTGTCAGCCAAGACAGCCCCACAATATCCAGAGACTTGAGGTACTCAAGGCGGATCTCATCCACCCCCGGCGCCCTGCCACTGAGGAGCTTGTGAACTACCTCAGTGACTTCGGCTCGGGTAATGGAAGAGTCCACCTGTGAGTCCCCAGCCTCTGCTTCCTCAATCGAAGGCATGTTGAGGAGATCCTCGAAGTATTCCTTCCACCGTCCGACAATATCCCCAGTTGAGGTCAACAGTCTCCTTACACATGCACTGTAAACAGTGTTGGCAGAGTACTGCTTTCCCCTTCTGAGGCGCTGGACAGTTTGCCAGAATTTCTTCGAGGCCAACCGATAGTCCTCCTCCATGGCCTCACTGAACTCCTCCCAGGCCCGAGTTTTTGCCTCCCGGACAGCCCGTGCTGCGGCTTGCTTGGCCCGCCAGTACCCGTCAACTGCTTCAGGAGTCCCACAGGCCAACATGGCCCGGTAGGACTCCTTCCTTAGCCTGACAGCATCCCTTACTTCCGGTGTCCACCACCGTGTTCAGGGGTTGCCACCACGACAGGCACCAGAGACCTTGCGTCCACAACTTCGGGCAGCCACGTTGACAATGGAAGCAGAGAACATGGTCCATTCGGACTTAATGTCTCCAGCCTCCCTCGGAATCTAGGAGAAGCTCTCCCGGAGGTTGGAGTTGAAGACCTCCCTAAAAGAGGGTTCAGCCAGACGTTCCCAACAGACCCTCACAATATGTTTGGGTCTGCTGGGTCTGTCCAACTTCCTCCTCCGCCAGCAGATCCAACTCACCACCAGGTGGTGATCGGTTGACAGCTCAGCCCCTCTCTTCACCCGAGTGCCCAAGACATGCGGCCGGAGATCAGATGAAACGACAACAAAGTCAATCATCGATCTCTGGCCTAGGGTGTCCTGGTGCCACGTGCACTTTTGGACACCTTTATGCTTGAACATGGTGTTCGTTATGGACAAACTGTGACAAGCACAGAAGTCCAATAACAAAACACCACACGGGTTCAGATTGGGGAGGCCGTTCCTCTCGATCACGCCCCTCCAGGTATCACTGTCATCACCAAGTGAGCGTTGAAGTCCCCCAGTAGAACAATGGAGTCCCCAGTCAGAGCACTGTCAAGTACCCCTCCCAGGGACTCCAAGAAAGCCAGGTACTCTATACTGCTGTTCGGCCCGTAGGCACAAACAACAGTAAGAGACCTATCCCTAACCCAAAGGCACAGGGAAGCAACCCTCTCATGGGGTAAACTCCAACACATGGCGGCTGAGTTGGGGAGCTATGAGCAAGCCCACACCAGCTCGCCGCCTCTCACCCTGGGCAACTCCAGAGTAGTGGAGGGCCGGTACCTCTCAACCTCCCACACAAGTTCAGGCTCCTTTCCCCCCAGCGAGGTAACATGCCATGTCCCTATTGCCAGAGGTCTGAGTTGCCGCAGCCCCCCACCGCGACTGCTACCCAAACCACATTGCACCAGCCCCTCATAGACCTTCCTGCGGGTGGTGAGCCTACTGGAAGGCGGGCCCATGGCGCCGTTTTGGGCTGAGCCCGGCCGGGTCCTGTGGGCAAAGACCTGGCCACCAGGCACTCGCCTGCAAGCCCCAACCCCAGGCCTGATATGCTAACCTGTTTGAATGAAACCCAAATTGTGAGGGTAGCAGAATATGCTCATTTGCCTCCCAAGCTCTCTCCACAATAATCCCGGATACAACTTTTGATTGGTTAGCATTGATACTTCGACCTCAATAATTCATCTAGTTGGTATGTGTAGAAATGTCCATACCATCAGTAATATAATATACTTTAGCATCCTTTCAGATGTTGCATAATTCAGATGTTCAGCATACAGTTTATCTGTTTCTTTACATTTGCTATTCTTCAGTCACTTAAACCCTTTCTGAATTTCTGAACAGTCTGGTACTGACGTGTCCATGGTGGGTATGTGCTCTGGTGGTGGGATGCATGTGTAGTTCTCAGCATGCTTTAGTTTTGGTTGTGGTTCATATTTTCTTGGACAAAAGTGCTTGTAGAACTGTTCATCAGTCTAAACTCTTGTTCAGTTTTCCGTTATTTTATTGCAAGGTTCAGCTGGTCTGCCTTAATTCTGTAATAAGTTCATATTTATTTTTTTAGTGTGTGGTAAAATGTTTGTTTGCTAAAATCAGTTACTACCTACTGGGGTGCCCTTTCACCCTCTGTTTGGATCATACCCTGCTCCAATGTTACCATCGTATGAAGAATGTCAACAAGCAAATCACTTGTTAGTATCTTGCTTTACAACCATTTACATTTACAGCATTTGGCAGACGCTCTTATCCAGAGCGACTTACAATTATCATTTTTATACAGCTGAGCTTTAGAGGGTTAACAGTGGTGATAGTGGGAATTTGAACCGCTGACCTTTGGATCAGTAACCTGTCGCCTTATCCACCAAGCCACCACTGCCCTTTTAAATTTAAAGTGGTCCACAGGCCAGGGGCACAATTGGTTGTGGCTGTTTACCCCTCCTGCTGGGAGGTATGTAGGCTGGAGAGCTCCCTGGGCTTAGTCAGGTGGTGGGGGTGTGTGTCAACAAGGACAAGATGGAGCACCCTCTTCTGGGGCGAGAATTCAAGTTAAGCTAGCAGGTAAATAAGTAAATGAATCAGTAGCTAATCAGTAGTGTTATTTATGTGTGTTCTTGTTGGGTGTTTTCAGATACAGAGAAGCAGGAGCAGTAGTGTCTCTGTTTGAGTGTGCAGTGTGTAGTCTAGTGCATGGATAAATTTTTAAACTAAAATTAATTAAACTGCTTAAAAGCAGAGGAAAGTTGTCCCTTTTGTCCTGAACTGAAAAGTTATTACAGTATGTTTAACATAGCCTCAGTCTGTTATAAAAAAAATATAGTTCCATAATTTATCAAGCAGAATCAAGTATGCACACATAAGTAATCAGATAAGTCATTATATTGATTATTTTATGAAAAATTCTACATAATTTATTTATTTGTGTTATTACTGAGCGACATGATAATGTAGTAAGCATGTCCACCTCACAGCAAGAAGGTCCTGGGTTCGAGTCTCAGGCTGAGCGAGGGTGTTTCTATGTCAAGTTTGCATGTTATCCTCATTTTTGCATGGGTTTCGTACAGGTACTCTATATTCCTCAGACAATTAAAATATATACACATTATGCTAACTGGCTTTTACAAATTGCCCCTTGGTTAAAATGTGAATGGTTGTGTGTATTAGGCGCAAGGTTCAGTGGAGTACTCCCCACATCCAGTGGCATATGATGCACAACATGTGGCCACACCATCTAGATTCTTACACATCAAAGACCATATGCTGTAGCTTTAAGCACCACCCAAGGTTTTGAAGAATCTCTAGGGAAGCATACTAATCCATACATTTATCCATCCATTTTCCTCCATATATTCGACTACAGGTTGCAGAGGCAAAAGGTCAACGAGGGAAACATGTTCTGAAGCAGCCAACAGAACAATATAATCTGCAAAAATCAGGAATGCATTCCTGAGGTTTCCCAACGAGCAACCCTCCTCTACATGACTAGGCCTTTAAAATTCTGTCCATGAAAACCACAAACAGGATCAGTAACAAGGTGCGGCCCTGGCGGATTCAAACATGCACTGAAAATGACGATTGCTGAGGATGTGGATGCAGCTCT
This sequence comes from Neosilurus hyrtlii, assembly GCA_028564935.1. Taxonomy (NCBI): domain Eukaryota; kingdom Metazoa; phylum Chordata; class Actinopteri; order Siluriformes; family Plotosidae; genus Neosilurus; species Neosilurus hyrtlii. The sequence continues at coordinate 24,104,060 of JAOUQZ010000041.1, read as the reverse complement.
TGCTTTGGTTATATAGAGACCTGATGGCTTACAACAGCAACCCAGTACCCTGTACTCTCAGCACCCCCCACACAATCCCCCAGGAGACACGGCCATAGGTCTTCTTCAAAACAAGAAACACATGTAAAATGGATGGACAAACTTCCATAACCCCTTTTTTCAAAGATAAAGAGCTCATCCACTATTCCATGACCTGGATGAAAGCCACATCACTCCCCCTAAATCAGAGGTTAAATAATCTGTCAGAGCCTCCTTAAAGTGCTACTTACACAGCTTAACTATGTCTACAGATTGGGTTAGCAGTTCTCCACCCAGACATAGCACAGCCCAGGATGGGCCCTGCTTTCCCTTTCCTAAACCACTGAACAATTTGCCATAACTTCCTTGAAGCCAACTGAAAATGCTTCTCCATGCCTCTACAAACTCCTCTCGTAGCTTAATCTTTCCTTCTGTGACCACTGAAGCAGCAGCTGTTTTGGTCACTTAATATCTGTAAGTTGACTCAGAAGACCTCTGGGACAACCAAGCCTGAGAGGCCCCCTTAAGCTTGACAGGTTTCTATACCACTGGCATTCAACAGTACGTTCTTAGGTTCCTGCTGCAACCTTCTAGCCAAAGCTCCTGAAAGACCATCCACAACAAAGGCCATGAACCCATGTGAATTCCATTTCCCCGCCCTCCCCTGGGATGTGCTCTCCTGGAGGTGTGAGTTGAAGAACTCATGGAAGGGGTTCTCCATCAGACTCTCCCAGTTCTCCCTCACTACACATCTGGGTTTACCTGGTCTTTCCAGGAGTCTTCCCTCACTACTGAATCCAACTCATCCAGGTGGTGTTCATTTGACAGCTCTGCCTCTCTCTTCACCCAAGTGTCCAAAACATATGGCCGCAGGTCTGATAATAGAACTACAAAGTTGATCATCGACCTTTGGCTTAAGGTGGTCTGGTACCAAGTACACTTATGAGCCACCATATGCTCAAACATTGTGTTTGTTATGGACAGTTCATGCCTAGCACAACAGTGCAATAATACAACACCACTTGGGTTCAGATTGGGGAGGCTGTTCTTCCCAATCATTCCCACAAGGTCACTATATCATGGGCATTAAAGTCTCCAAAGAGAACAATGGAATACCCAGGTTTACCCATTCCTACATACTCATTCCTACAAGGACTCTACCTTGAGAGTACAAGAAGGCTGGAAAATCTGAAATGCCATTTGGTGCATAAGCATAAACAACAGTCCTGCAATCCTGCAATTTGCAGTCACGGAGAGGAAAACTTCATCACTGAAGCACTCAGCACCTCAGGGGTGATTATCTCTCAAAGCTCTCCACATAATTTCCTGAGTACAGTTTGAGATTACCCAGAAAATAATTTACCCTAGTCTTACCCAGGAGAGAGATACAGACAGGGTAACTTTAACAAGAAAATGGCATTCATTAACACTTTAAGAACGTTATCTAGGCTCCAAGCTTTGTATTGGACATTAACTCCAAGTATCAGAGATGAGATGACCAAAGCTCTCCACACAATTTCCAGAGAACAGTCTGAGATTAAATATATAAGAATTATTTACACCCCAGTGTCCTCAGACAGGAACGTGTCATCACGGCAATGATGAACTCTTTCAAAACCTCCTCAAGGGCTAAAAGTTTTTCAAGACAATTTGATAAGCACATTTCAGAGACCCCATGGAATCGAAGCTGAGGAGTTGTAAACAAAAGGCAAGAATGTGATCTTTCATTTTAAGTGTAAATGTCACAAAAGCCATTGTTATAAAAGTATACCTGGAACAAGTTATATTTCTTTAACTGCAAAAGCATGCAAACTATCATTTTAGAGGTCATAAATTGTCATCATTTAAAGATAACACTTCTGGCTCAAGGCAAAATGGCTGGTCATTGGCCAGAGGCCCAAGTACCAACTCATTAATATGCATTAATTCTGGATTCAAAGTCAACATATCAGAACCCTAGAATCTGAGAAGAATTGAGCACGCATCATTGATTATCAAGCTTCAAGCATCATTAAGTCTTTAATTTTTGCACTCCAATCTTCTACCCAACTCTCAAGAATTAACAAACTTTTCTCCTAGCCAACCTCAGCTTTACTGACTGATCATCAAAAATCCATCTCAATGACAATAGACAGTCCATATAACTTCATTTCATGTATTCTGAATAATACAGGCTTATCTGTGTGCTTTAAACAATTGTTATGTGCTTGCACTCCTACTTTTAAGGCTCTCAGTTGCTGGTTACTGTAATACATGGGTTCATCCTTTGTGACACCATGTATTCTTCTTTTTTACCATAACCTCTTAACCATTTAGGCTATCAAAATGATATAAATTGCACATGACAGCACAGTTGTTGTTTTTTAAGTATATGACTCATTACAGTAGTCACAGGATCTGCTCTACTATGACTGTGACGTGGTGACCAGAGCCCTCTGGTGGTGATGAATGTTGTTTGTGATACTGCAATGTTCTTTGAAATGTAACCTTTCAACCATTTAAAAATAATTTGAATTGCTCATGTAAGAAGACAACCAAGACTTATATCGTATAGCAATATACATTGGGGTAAATAAAAAAATATATATAAGGAAACAGCATGCCTTGAAGTAGCAGTTAGAACAAAAAGGAGAACAAAGGTGGAAACATGGGTGGAGTCAAAATGACTTTTAAGTCAGGCTGTAATAAGATTACAAAAAAAAGAAAATAAAAAAAAACAAGGCACAGAAGGAGTTCACACAGAGAAGGTTTTGAAGATGATTTCTGAGCATTTGTTACATGGAAGATGGACTGGAATTTTCCAACGTGGAAGCATTTTGGAGTATGCTTAGAAACTGCAGAACACAGAGCAGTGGAAAGTGGATCCAGGATCTTACGTATATATAAGTGGTACAAAAAGGCAATTTCTTTTTCTCAGCTGTGAAGCTGTTCAAAATATCTGTAAAATAAATTTCCTGTTTTATCCAATCTTTACTTAAAATTCCAAATTACTTCAAATGACAATTTTTTAAGGCATGGTAAAGAAGGGGTATACAACAGAAGAGGCAATGAATATGGTTTTGAGCATCTTTGGAAGGAACTGCTGGTTATTGACAAGCTCATGAATTTATGCATGAATTTGTGACTTAAATCCACCATCTCAGAACCACAGAATCTGAGCAGCACTGAACACTGAACTTCAATCACAGAGTGTCGAGCTTCAAGCATCATTAAGCCTGATCTTCATGCTACATTCCACTATCCAACTCTCAAGAACCAATAACAAAATGTCTTGACCAGACCAACCTCGGCTTCACTGAGTGATCAGCTAAAATCCTAATTAATCACCACAGACAGACTAATTAACCAATCATTGTTTTAATCATTCTGTATAATCTGCATGTACTCACACTTCCAAGGCTGTCTTACTGGCTCCTGTATTGTTGGGTGATAACTCATAATTAGGTCACAGCATTTCCATTTCCCACACTGTTCTGTTTGTTTTATAATATTGTTTAATAATATTTTTTTCTTAAAATAATACTTTTGTCCTTCAATCTTTGCTCATGTCTAAAATCCTCCTTTTCAGATATTACTGCCTTGCAAGCCTTAGTCATTATAGCTGTAAATTTGTCGAGAAAAGAAATTCACCCCATGCTTCCTGAAGCACCTCCCACAAGTTGGACTGGCTTGATGGGCACTTCTTCTGTACCACACGGTCAAGCTGCTCCCACAAGGGATCAATCAGGTTGAAATCTGGTGACTACACAGGCCACTTCATTACTGACAAAATACCATCTAACTGCTTCTTCTTTAAATAGCTTTTAGATAGTTTGGATGATTATCCTTTTGTAGAAGAAATATAGCTTCAATCAAGTGCCACCAACAGGGTGTGTGTGGCATGGTGTGGCAAAATGGAGTGATTTTTTAAAAAGTGCTTTAGACTGCCAGGCTTTAACTTTGCAAGTGTGGGATCGATCAAGATTGTGTCAGCTACAGTGTGACTTAGCCTCAGCGTGCAGAAATAGACCACAAGTAGGAAAGTGAGGTATAACTGAAGGGCTCTCGAGTGTTATGCTGAGTTACAGGACAAGTACAAGCTGGCCGTCAGGAACAGGTTTCAGCTCCATTTCAATGATATTGCTGAAAGTTTTTTTATATCTCTGCCTAGGAGGAAGAACGAAAGACTCTTTCCAAACAATGAATGTGTGTGTCATGTTTGCAAGGAAGAGGAAGCATATATCACATTCACTGAGTACAACAGGGAGGATGATTGGGGATTATACTGAGAAAAACTTGTTAAAGTTTCTGATGAAGGTTTGACAGAATCCAATAAAATTTAGTTGGCTGAAGCATTTCACTTAAATAATTGACACTCTGAGGGTTGGACACTGGTCAGAGGCACAGCTGCTCTGAAAACTGACTAGAGCTGGGGAAAAGATGGGTTTGTCCTAAAAAATTTAAAACAGGTGAATATCAACAATATAAAATTGCACATCATGAACAGGGCACATGTGAACCAAACACTTCCTGAGGTATGATCTGCCCTTAACATTATTTTATACCCAAGATGGCTGATCTCAGGAAAAGTTACAACTAGAGGGGAATTAGTCTGAGCTTTATCACTGCAAAGGTATATAACAAAATGATACTGAATATTATCCAGCTACCTTTAGACTCAGTAAACCACATCATTCATACTACATGCAACAAAAGACAGCTGTTAATAAAATTTCAGCTTACGTGCAGTACACACTCCTTACATACACTACACACCCCTTGCATATGTTAGGTTTGACAGACATAATAGTATGCATTTTAAACATCAGTTTTTCGATAACAAATTGAGGCCTGCCCTGTAAAATCTTAAATCTGAACTGCAAATGTTTGCTGCTTCAATATATATCTTACAAATTTTTCTGATCTGTAATAATGCCATAAAAAGTTAATGATAACTCTTCCACGAGCCTGACAGACATCCTAACTTATGCAAGAAGTAATTTGAAATATGAATTTGAAAAAAATTGTATCTGACAATTAAGATTTTTCTAATGTCTATTCATATATACTTTATACTGCAACACTGTTTTTGTGTTCCCAGCAGTTACTCTTGGTGCATTTAGGTGTACAATACAGACTTGCTTAGGATATTACAAGATCAGACCTCAAAACCGGGTATGTTTTAAACTTCTATTTCACCTATAAAGAACATGTATCAACAAATTTAAGTGATACTCCCCATGCTGTCTCTTTATTCAATAACCAACATTTCTTCAAAAGAATATATACCGTTTCATGACAATTGATGTAATAGTTTGGGCAGTGCTTACACAAAATCCCTGTTTAGCATACTGTGACTCATTCATGTACAATAGACAGGCTGAATTTACCAATTTGTTAAAACCATCTTGATTTCAAGTTTTCTACTACTGACTTTGCGTTTTAGTCACAGGTGCTGCTCCAAGGTGTGGAGAACCAGTGTAGGAAAACTGGCCTGACACTAAATGTCACGAAGATCAAACTGGTGCAATTCAACATCTCTACAGAAGTAAGACTGTCAACATTAGAAGAAGTACTCAGGGTGAAGAATGAGAACAATTTAGGCTCATACACCAGCTCCTCAAAATAAGACATCAGCATAAAGAAAGCACAGGATCTCACATGCTGAACAACATATGGCAAGGTTGCAGAGACTCTGAAAAGATGCCTCTCTGCAGCTGCCATGAAATTCATGCTTCTGTACTGCTCTTGGATCTGGATCCTCACTGTTCAGGATGAAGTGAGGCTCGTGATTGTTTCACATGAATGCTCAGAATGGTTCTCAGCATCTCCTCACAGAACTGTGTCTGTAACTAAACCCTGTACATGGGTTTTCCACCACTATAGGTGAAAATATGGAAAAGAAAGCTAAAATATAACTGTTAAAAAATAATTAATCTCTGAACAACTTACTAGAAATGCTTAAAATATTCTGTGTGCAAATATGTGTGTGTGTAAGCTTTTCAGCATCTTACCTGTCTGTATATGTGTACTGTTCAAGTGTGACAGGGCTCCTGCCTTGCTGTATGGGTGGATTCCGTAGCACATGGTAAATGAGTGGATGACAGACAGAGCAAAGTGGATTCTTAGGTTGTGAATTTAGCAGAACAGCATCAATTTCCAACTTCTTATCAAAGGTGGTGAGCTTTACAGCCTTTACTTTCTTGCTGGTGGTAGCACGCACTGTTAGAGGAACGTCGCAAAAAACATTCTGGGAGCCAGTGTGCACTGATTCCCCTGACTCCAGGATAAATTCCAGGTCAGAGATTGCCTGTTTGCCTATTAGCAAAAAAGAAAATATTCCAAAGAAAGTGACTTAAATAGAATTTTTTTTTCTCAAACACAGTTTTTAATTAAACATTAACATTTAACAATGTTTTCCATTAACATTAACTACAGAAATTTAGTGTATAAATGTTTATAAAGTTAAAATAGATTATTTTTATTAACAAATAATGTGCATTTCTGGATGAACCATATGTCTGTATTCCATTAAGGCAATTATTTTTTACAGGGTAGGCTGCCAAGTCTTTTCCCTAACCCTCCAAAGCAAATGAGAATGTATTCCCAAGCAGTCTCCCATCCAAGCACTAACCAGGTCCTACCCTGCTCTGCTTCTGAGATCAACTGGGATTAGATATTCACAGTCTAAATGGGGGGATATTAAGGGAAAAAATCTGTTCTTTTTAAGGCATGAAACATTCATACGAGATCATTGGAAACTTTTGTGAAGGGTCAAGAAAAGTGTCAATGAAATTACCAAAAGATTGCAAAAGTTTGCATAATAATATATAAAAATATCTGAAGATAGCTTTCAGTTTAAAACTCACTGAAGGAGATGTATGTTATCCACAGAGTTAATGTGTCTGGGACTACTGCATGCTGAAAGTATAACTGCAGAACACATCCTCCAGTCTGAAGACACTGAGAACTCATATTGGCCTCATATAGGCTGAATTCAGGGCTCCAGGAGTGCATGCTAGGTTCACATGGCTGATAAACATCAGGAGCACCTATTACACACAAAAAGACACATCCATATACTTTTTAAAGTTTCCCATTCCTACTAAACTATAAACATATTTTATATTAGAATGAGTACAAATTGGCACATTAGAATGTTCTTGTTTCCCTTTCACAACACACATACACACCATGCTGAAAAAAGCCAAAACTTTCACAGTAATAATAGGATGCAAGCTTAACAATTTTTGTTTAGTTTTGTTCCCACTTTAAGTGGACTATTACACATTTATACTTAGAGAATCTGATGAGATAAAGCTTAGGCAAAAAGTTAAATCACAATTCCTGCCAGTTTTAAAAGGTTAAGGTTTTTTTTTTTTTTTTTTTAAATGACAGGGTGCCAGAAGCAATCTATAAAGGAGATATGAAGAAAGGGTTTTGCTAGGTGGGGGAAGAATCCTAAAAGCTAGTTTAAGGTAGGATAGGTAGGGTGAGGTTAAAGGATACCAAGTGGTGATCATAGATTTGATGTACGGTAGCAGTGATGCTTGTAACTGGACAAGTATGCCTTAAAATTAGATCCAGAAGATTCCCTCCTTTGTGTAGTGTGTGAGCAGGATCAAACCACTTTTGTGAAATTGCAGGACAAAAGTGTAGCTCTGCAGTGAGATATTACTGCTACACTTCTTCTTCCTCACTTATGCCCCTCCTTAGACCTCTGCCCACTATATATATATATATATATA
>JAOUQZ010000041.1:24026024-24038908 GCA_028564935.1 Neosilurus hyrtlii | reverse complement strand
TTTGATGGCAGTTATCTATCTATCTATATATCTATCTATCTATCTATATATCTATCTATCTATCTATATATATATATATATATATATATATATATATATATAGATAGATAGATAGATAACTGCCATCAAATACTTTAATTCCATATTTTCTTATATATTTTCATGGGATTTGTCCAGAATTAAGTAGCATGTAGCACTTTCATCTGACTCAAACCAGCTAGCATGCGCTTTAGTCTGGACTTTTATTTCGAATGAATAATAAAACACTTTGGCTTTTGTATAATATGAAGAGTTATTGAGATTTCAGAGTTTATTTTCTGTCTCGGTTCTTCAGCTTTGTTAGATAAAACCCTCAAAATCTTTATGATTTTCCATGTCGTACTTCACTACATTCAATAATTGCCTATTATCCCAAGATAACGAGCTGATCAGATCCCATGTAGTACATCTAATTCCTGTATACAGAAACCCAGAAAAAGCATGTACTAGTTCGTCACGTGCCATCAGGCAAGATATTCAGTGATATTGAAAAGATATGCTATTTACCAAACTTTATATTTTGCTTCCCTAGTCAGCAGTCGTAATTATACATGTTCTATATATACATTTTATATCTTAATTGGCATTGTTACTCTTGCTCCCCAGGAAGTGAAAATAATTCCCTATACCTGTACTACAAGGGGCTCTCCAAAACTTTGTTGACCTTCAAGTTCGATACTGTGAAGAGCGTTTTGGACAAGGACAAGAAGGAAGACGACACCAACGAGTTTGTCAGTGCCGTATGCTGGCGGGCTTTACCAGATGGGGTAAGGTGTGCGGGTCCGAGTTTATTCTTGTTTAAGTTTGGGCTTGTGTGAATGATGTATATGTGGTAGCTTGTGGCTTTTGTGTGCCAGTGGAGCAGAACTAATTTTGCTGTAATCCCTGATTCAATGACAATAAACTGACTGACTGATCAGGGTTTTCAAAAGCAGGTTTTTAACAGCAGGTAATGGCAAGTTGAAGTGGAGCCATTCTATTCAATAAGTTTATTAGAAGCATTAGTTGTAATCTATATATTTATATAATTCATGTATTTATAATTATTTTTGAAACTCAAGGTGAGCATATAATTTTGATGACAGTATTTTTTCTGGAGAAGGAAACTGGTCCTTGCCAGAAATATCATGTTTCTTCCTGGGATTGCTATTTTGTTATCATTGTTCTCTTTACACAGGAATGCTAAGAGTAGTGATGAGCAGTAACACAGAGCATAAAGAGCAGTGATAGGATGGTATAAAGCCTCACCGGTGTTTTTGTTTTTTTTAACATAGCATCCCCACATTCCAGGACCAGAGGCATGCCATACAATAGTGGAGCAATGGTGTCTAGTGTGCTTATAAAATACTATGTGTCACATATATGAATACACCAAGCTTACCTTATCTGCTTTCAAATCCGTGTTGTGGTTTTCCTAGCCATTCACATTTGTATCACTCTTCAAGCACTGATGCTGTATGTGATCAGAAATATACTGGAGGAGAAGTTGAATAGAAGTGGAAAGCCATCTAAGGCAGCAAAGGGCATAGACTTTGTACTCTATAGGCAGAGATATTTGAATTCCCAGTGGTCTATTGGTACCACATTTAGCAGACGCTCTTCTCCAGAGCGACTTAAAAAAATGCTTTAAAGTCACTATCAGTAAGTGTATTCTTATACTGGTTTACTAGGACATAAACTAAGCATACTACCAGTCAAAACTCAGTGGGTTGATGATGTGTGGGGTATTTCTTTTTAATTTTTTTTGGTGTGTAACATAGTGCTAACCCAAGAACTGCTGAAAAAGGTAGGTCTTCTAGTGGTAGTGACCTTCCAGGTAGGAAGCAGGCCATTTCCATGCTGAACCGCAAATTCCAAAACTCCCAAGGATGGATGAGAGAGTCTTGTGGTTGACCGTGTCATATGCTACTGAAAGGTCAAGGAGGATGAGGACTGATGACATCTTGGCTGATCTTGCAGCATGTAGCTTCTCACACCCCTGTCCCCTTTTATATGGGCATCAATTCCAAGCCCTGTTACTACGAGTAAGCCAGAAGTGAAATCTCTGTTCCGTGTTTACATTTATTGCATTTGTTAGTTGCCTTTATGGAGTGACTTATATTATTTATCTTATTTATACACCTGAGTAGTTGAGGGTCAAGAGCCTTGTTCAAGAGCCCAATAGTGGTAGCTTGGTGGTACCAGAGTCTTAACCACAGAGCCACCACTGCCCAGCATTTTTACTTTTTACACAGAACAGTGAGAAGAATAAAGGTGCAATATTGCTTTCTTGAACAGACTGTATAAGAGGTGCTTCTGTTTTTTTCCTCTTGCAGTCTATCATCTTCTCTGATAACAAGACTGTTTCTCAATTTGCAGGAGTCCAATGTGCTGATTGCAGCCAACAGTCAAGGAACAATAAAGGTATGTGAAGTTAAATTATAGTAAATGTTTTCTTCTCATTTATAATAATTCAAAACACCTATATCTCTTATAGGTGTCTTATTATATTATTGTGCCATAATTTAATTCATAGGTGTGCTAATATTTGTTGAAGGGACAGAGCACTTTTTAATTAGTTTTATAAAGGATATGTTTAAAAGCTGTTTCATTACACTGTTGTATGTGGATGTATGAAGTTAATCAGTATGCTCAGATGAAAGGGCAAGTCAAATTATTTTGCTGTTCTGTTTAAAACTGAATTTGTATTACATGTAACATGTTAGTTTGACTGAAACAGTACTAAGTTTTCCCAAATTAGGATTAACACACCTGGATAGCTAGATTTGAAGTCAAGCTTCACTTTCATGTGCACGTCCAAAAATAAAACTTGTTTGGCTTGGGAAATCAACTTGATTGTGTCTACTTAGGTTTTCCTGCCATTGAAACGGACTGTTTCAGGTGCTTGCAACGATCATGGATTTGCTTGCATGTCCTTTTAAATCCAGCATCATTCTTGGTTTTCCAGTTATTGATGTATTTCAAAAATATTTAACTCTTTTAGCTGGCACCCTCTTCTTCAGTATAAAAATGAACAGCTCTAGAAATAATTTCTTGCTCTGTTTGTCTCATTATGTTTCTTCTTTTGTTACTTCAAGTTCACAGTCAAAATGGAATAAGTGCAGATTTGCAAAAAGTCCAAGTTAAGTCAAATTAATCGGTTACATGCAGTACAAAGCTTGGCTACAAATGAGCTATCCAACAGTCTAGGTATGAACTTGAGAAAGTTGGTTTGGTATGTTTTCAGTTGGACTAACGTGTACATGTGTTTTAGAAGTACAGATTTAGTTGGTCTAACAGAGTAATTCGACTTTCTCTAAATTCATGTAAACATACTGACTGTGCTGAAAAAATTGCACAGATTCTGCCATGCCAATTGTTTTTTGTATGTAGGTTCATATGAGCAATCTAGTGAATGCTCTCTAATTTCATATGGAAGTTCTTGACAAAAATTGAAGATCTTGAAAAGTGATGGGTCCTTCTGGAATTTAATGTAGGGAATTTTTATGAACCCCGTTAAACATGTATACCTGTTTGTTTTATATAACTGTTTCTTATTCTTAAAGGTACTCGAGCTAATTTGAAGGTCTGCTAGAACAATCAGATCCTTTTGTCAAGCCATGGGGATATTTCTGAAACTGAGCACAAAGGGGAAAGAAAAACGCATCCCTGGACTCAGACACTATAAAAGGTGTGTGCTCCAGTATCAGGACCATTTGAAACCTCCAGAGTGTTCTTCACCACCTTCAGATGTGGACTTTTTTGGTGGAAAAGGAAAGAATGTTTTTCTTTTTAAAAGCCTCTCATGGAGTAAAATGCTTAATTAAAGGCATTAATAAGCAAAGACTGAGCCTAAAATAGAGGCAAATGTGACAAGTTAGAACTATGTGAGTAGAAAGCCAAAGCACAAGACCAGAACACAATGAAATGGTTTTTGTTGTACAAATAATCAATTACTACATAACTGTTTTGACCCTGTAGTATCCATGTATTCTTTTCATCTGATACAGTTTACTTTCATTTGATTTCCTCTTAGCTTGGCTAATGTCTCTGGATGCTCCACAATAATTACTGGGCCTTTATATGTTGCTTATGTTAAGGGACCTCAAGTCTTGGCTGCCTCATGTAAATTAGGCAGATTTTTAAAAAATGCTTTGTAAGTCATGTGGAAAAGAAACTAAACTAACTTTTAACTTTAATGTCATTAGTTGCCATGACATCCTTGTTCTTTTCCCCCTTGTGGACATAATTTGTCAAAGCTAGGGATGAATAAGATGTTATGACACTATGTATTCTCTGTTGGGATTATTTAACAATCACCCCAAAATATTGCTGCTCTTTTTATCATTAAATTTCGGTACAAGTATTATTTATTTTTGTAATTTATAGAAACCTTGTGAACTCCATGTTTTTCAGTATAGGTTTTTTTGGAGCTTGGATTCAGTGGCATCCCAGTAATTCCCTTTTTGTGTACCCATTCTATGATTTTAACCCATTCGTTTGAATGAATAAATGATTGTCTTTGGGTCTTTGCATTGATTATATTTTTGTCCTAACCATACTCATCTCCCAGACCTGTCTTTTTTGGGTGGATCATGAAGAAAACCTGTGATTTTTGTTAGTGGATGCCCTATATTTGGACAGTCTCTCAGCGCACGTGTCTGAGTGTCCCCATCCTTGTCAGGACTATAACTTTTGAATCGTCAGCGGCACCCTCATGTAGAGTGGTAAGGTGGCATGCCACATACCAAATTTAGGTCACTGTGACCTTGGCCCTAACCTTTGACCCCTCTTAATAATAATGTTTTTCTGGGCCATTTTTCTTATATGATTAGTCTCACGTATACCAAACTAAGCATACTTGCACATATTTGGAAAAGGGAAGGTTGCATACCATCATTAAGTCTTTGTGACCTTGACCTTTGACCCCACTTAAAAGAAAAAACTTGTCTGGGCTATATTTCCTATATGCTTATCCTCACATATTTCAAACTAGACGTACAACTTGGGAAGGGGAAGTGTTGAGTACCAAAATTGGGGCACTTTAAGAATCAAACAGAGACAATTTTATTAACATCTAATCTAGTCTGCGGAATCTGTATAAACCCACACCCTAGGAGCAGCGATTTCCTGTTGTCACCTTTTTATATAGTTTGAGACTTCCTGTCTTGATGTCTTCCTGTTTTTGTCAAATGAAAAATTTCTCATTTTATTGAAGACAAGGACGGCGTGAGTGGAGTGAGACGGAGTTGAGTGGAGTGTATAAATATACCATGTATAAAAAAGAAAAAAGACACCTAGAACACACACAGACATAAGCAGATTATATAAGGGAAAAGACATGAAATACTTGACCAATGATTTGACCAATTTCAATAATTCCACTACAATTCCACTTTTATCGATATTGATAACATACTGTAGCATAATAGTCTCTCCGTTCTGCACTCTGTGCTGTTCAAGTTTTGAAAGGGTGAGTCATGGTCTCCATAGGGACTTGAAGGCCAGTCCTGAAGCTCATTTTTTTGAGTTAGAATGAACTGCTTCCTCGTGGCTGCTCATCATCCTTTGAACCTGCAATGACAAACAATAGCATGCACAACAAATACGTATTCACATTAGTGGGGCTTTCAATTGTCTTCAGTTGACAGAAGAGTTGCTGGGTTAAGAACAGAAAAAAGTGTAACTTAGGGCTGCTGGCCTTCCCCTTTGTCTCAGAGCTGTGGCTGCAGCTGAAAAGGCAGTAATGTCCTTAAGGGATATAGTAGGTACTCTGAGCTGACCCTGTTAGTTTCTCATGCCACCTCAGCATTGTTATTGAAGCTGAAAAACTCTCAGCTGGCTCACGTACGTTACTGTTTTCTTTTAGATGCTTAACATAGTAGTGTAAAGCAAAACTGCACTGTAGCTGAGGCAGCAAGCAGCCGAGAAGTGAGCGGTCTTCTACTCCGATAATGCCGAGACAGTATTGGGAACAATCAAGTACAGTTCAGACCCAGTTATCCCACAGCTGCCTTTGCATCTGCAGCCACTGCTCTGACACAAATGGGGAAAGCCAGCAGCCACTGGGTTAAGCTTAACAGAGTGACCATGGGCCAAAGCTTATCCCCATGCTTCTGGAGCAGGACAGAGGTCATACCTCTAACATAAAAGCCCCATGAGTTATCAGAATGTAAGAAAGCTGTGTTGCCCCTCTCTTTTCTGTGAACTGGGTACCCGTGCTTTTTTTAAATGAGTCACATGTTGAAATGGTGTGGCTCTCTGCACTGTGTCTTTGGCCTGATCCATGGGGAGTGGTGTCTTCATGGGTTTTGTGTTGTGTTGTGTTGTCTTGGCGGCAAGCTGTCCTGGCATGAACCTACTGAGTCCTTCTGGTGAGTTGCTCCTTTTTCCGATCGCTGTGCTGATCTTAGGCTTTGTGCAAATGTTCACTCATTCTCTTCTGTATGATGATCCTTTTTTTGCTGCCCGTCACTGCGACCTGAAGTCCCTCTCCTGTTTCTCTTCTATTTTCTATTCCATACTTTTTCCTGTTTCTTTATTTTCCCCCTGTGTACTCTTATGTGTTTTTGGATGGTGAATTGAAGTCCAAACTGTATGCATAATGATGAGTTAGCTCCAGGGCCTCTGGCCAGTAGCCAGCACTTAAACCTTGAGCAGAGGTGTTGTCTTCAGAGGATCACGATCATGCTTTGTGTGCTGTTACAATTAAAGTAATATAACTTCTTCCAGGTACACTTATGAGTTTACAAACATACGTGTGATCAGGAGAACATGAGCTTCATTTTAATATGAAGATTCTTATATTTGACTGAATAGATAACAGTCTTCTGGCTGATAAATTAATTTACAACATACAAATACATTCCTTTACCACACATTAATTATATACATTGACACCGTTTCAGGATAAACAGTACTTGGTCATACCAATATACATTCTAAGAAATAACATCCGCTTTTTCTTTTGTGTGTGTGAGGGGATCCACACATTTGTGGTCCTCATGACACTTGAGTTAGAAAAGTTTAACAGGGTTATATTATGAAATTGGTCATGGTTTTATAAAAGCTTCTATTACATTCAGTCATTGTGAGAAAGGATTTGTCTTCGTACAGGCTTTTAAGTTCAAAGGAAGGACATTTAGGGTAAAATGAGGATTGACAACATTAGGTCACTGTGACCTAGACCATTGACCCCTCTTAAATGAAAAGTCTTGTCTGAGCCATATTTCCATTTTGCTTTCCCTCACATATACCAAAATTGGTATACTTATACATATTGGGAATGGGGAGTATCAGATACCAACATAAGTTTACTGTGACTTTGACTTTTGATCCCTGTTTAGAAAAAAATGTTTACCCATCAAAGAACATAAGGTTCATATATCTGTTTACTTTATTATACCCATAAACAGGAATATAAAGCCATTTATTCACAGAGCATTCACACTATGAAAAATTTTGTCTCTCAAAATTGTCACAGCATGGTTCAGTTTTGCAAGGAGGACTTCAGTGCAGAATAGTTCCCAGCTGTTGCTCATCAGAGCTTAACTAACACCAACAAGGACTAATTGTCAGTTGGAGTCACTTTAAGTTCACCACTTTAGTTCACAAGGCATTTACGTTATTTGTCTATTTGTAAGTTTTTAATCTTTGTCATCCTGCTAGTATTCTCCTGTATTGATTATCCTGAGACCAGAATATAGAGGGATTAGTAACTGCATTGTTTCTAGGCATTAGTATTGCTTTTTGGTTCAGTTTATGTAGCACTCTGGGACACGCTCGGGGTGAAATGTATTTCTGGAAATGGCTATTGTTAGCTTCTGGCTCAGATTAAGAAAGCTTTAGTTTCTAATCTCTAAAACAGTAACTTTCCATTACTACAGACTACGCAGGAAGTCAACTTCCCGTCTCTCACTCAAGTTTCAAGTATGTTAACATCGTAAACAGAAATAAAAGGCAGAGATCATAGAGTTAGCTGCAAGGTTTAATTTGTAATACTTTCTTGAGGGACACTATGATGCACTTGAAAGTTACATATAGCAGTCATCTCACTGAAGAATCACGTTCACAAAAGAAACTTTGGTACAGACAAAAATTTTTTTATTATTACTCAACTGCTGACTACTTATGAGTCAAAAAAAAAATATATATATATAGATATATATAAACACTTTCTTCAAATAAATCATATTCCAAAGGAGGATGTGTAGAGATATATTTTTTTGGGTAAATGCCCAATATGTACATGCATTTAGCCTTGCACAACAGTCGAAGCTCGTGTATAGAGCTCAGTGGTCTGAACACAAAACATGCCTAAAGTGGGCATATTCCTTAAAAATGCTATCGGTTTCAGTCATACTATCATACCTGTGATTCTTCATAAGTCTGCTGACCTTTTATAGCATTCTGTTGTGATTACTGGCTAGAAAAATGTCATATACAATCCGGAAAACCCAGCATGAATGTGCCAAAGTCTCCCTGCTGATCAAAATGTCATGTTGTTGCCTCAGTGAACAGGAGTTCATCGCAAGATTCTGATTTCATGATGGAAACAATAACATTATAGTTCCTCTATGCTGGTATGCAGGTTTATACAGCTCCAGAAGTATTGTTTTAAGTTAGGTACATTGTGTTAGACTTTCACTCATTATGCCCTCATCTCGCTAACAAAATCCCAATCTTTGTTGGCTATAAAGGTTAAAATAAAGGGAAAGCATAAACTGCATGATAACCAAGTTATGTCAAATAGCAACAATCTTGGTTTGCTGCAAAGAATAATAAATAACATGACGTTCCCTTTTTGTAAACACAAGAAATAGTAATGTAGTAACACAGGAAATAGGCGTGACCAGGGGTGTCATTCAAATTCACAGTCAGCCAAAATTAAAAACTGGGAAGTCGTGGGGCAAACTCAGTATTTATTGAAAAATTTCAACACTTGTTTTCCATTCTCTCCAGATATATAATGTTAATATTTTCATATGGAAACAAACTTTAGTTTTGCTGAATCTGGAACAAGCAAAGCTTAATATTATGAACACATGATAAATAAAATTTGAAATAAAACACACATCAGTGGTATTCATTTCTCTTCTTAGATGCAAGTGCATCAATTTCTGGGGTCAGGCTCTGAGCTGAGGAAATCCTCAGGATTGAGGGGTGTTAATCTAAAAATGCTTTCTTGTTATCTGGGCGCATGATGTCTCAAACTTTGACCATACACTTTTTGAGAAAAACTCCCTCATTAAAGAGCCCGGCTGGTTTTACAGTCTCAGCTACCACAAAAAAACATTATTTACAGCAGCATCACTTTGGGATTTTGCTTTTGTGAGCATAGTCTGTCGTCAAACCAGACTTCTTTTCATCTCCTCTACCTTCTGGAGTTTCTGCTTTACGTCCAGATCCTTGTACTCTTTCGTTGCAGCCATCGTGGCTCCACATACAAGACAAACAGGTCTGTCCTTTACATTCGTGAACAGACACCTGCCTCCCACCTGTCTTGAAAGCTTCGGTTTTCCATCTTTCGTTTGGCCATTTTTGGGGAAGGGTGGATTACATTTGCCCGAGATGGCTGGTAGAATGGTTTGCTAATGACTGTCAACAGAAAGACAGGGCGTTTGCCAGTTTCGACTTACGCACCAACACACTAGCAAAGCATATCTGGGATATAATTACACTGCGGGCCAGATTTGGCCTGCAGACCTGAATTTGACATATGTGGGCTAGACTTTCTAAAGCTGAAGATACTTACAAAGCCAAAAATGTTAAATGCAAATTTTATCATTCATAAAGCAGTTTAGAAAGCATCAGGCTAGTCTCACCCTCCACTTTTGAGTTTTTTACCCTTCTTTGCTAGCTCAGTGAAACAAGGAGTGCTTGTTCTAGTGGAAGAAACCTATTGGTTGAAATAGAATTCAGCTCAGGTCATTTCATCACACAGTGTTTGGACTTTTGAAAGGAAAAGACTTTTAGATCTAAAAAGATAGTTTTATGGTGTTTCCATGTTTGGAAGTATTCACTCAATTACTGCTTTCATGTATATAGAGGAACAGGCTTGTTTTGGGCCAAATACAAAAAAAACAAAACAAAAACTTAGGGGATAAATAAGGTGACTGTCGAAGCCAAAAGCTTTTAAAGCTAAGTGTACGTAAAGTGACTGAAGCTATACAATACACTCTAAATGACCAATCATCGTTCACATGTACATTTAACATGTATTAAACTCTGAAACTCTGAACGACTGTCTATAAAACCTGCCTTGCAGTTCCAAAAATCTTCAGAAAATACAACTATTTCAAACAGAACTAAACCAATCTCAGAATCACAATCAAAGCATCTAACAATTGCCTTCTGTGTCATCTTTATGTTTTCTGAGGCTTTGAGTGTTTATTTTTAAAAAATATATAAAAAGGTTTGATGTGCCACCGATTTCCGGGTGCGAGCGCTGATGAGAAACCAGGAATTTTTTTTATTCTCGCCTTATGGGTAGAACTGTTCAGATTAAATGTTGGTGAATGAAACACTGGTTGCTAGGGCAATAGGATTTATTTGAGATAACTGATGCACTGAGAAGTCTTAGGTGTATGTACAATAAAATTGTCTAATAGCATGCATAAAAAGAGTAAACATGTAAACACATCTATCTATCTATCTATATGCACACAATTTTGATACAAAAAAGATTCAGGACTCATCATTTGCATACATCATAAGCAATATAGAGACAGCAAAAATAAAAAACTGCATATGTATCATCTTTCCAACTCTCAGGACAAGCAAATGTATAATAATACAATGAATAAATGTGTAATATTATCAATTTACAGTCTACACTACATGGCAGGGCAATATTATTTGAATGTGTAGAAAGGAATTCAGCAAGAGATATTAATGTTTGACATCTTTTTCTTTTTTTTTTTTTTTTAACTTTTACTGCATTACTGCAATTTTATTGCAGAGGTGATATTGCTTAACACAAGACCCTTATTTAAATGTTAAGGAAGCTCCTTATTTGCTCTGTCAGCAGTGTTGTATTAAGAAATAAGAAAGGGAAGTCTGCCTCTATTGCACAATTAACTTCATCTTTAGCAAATTTATGATCAGGTCAAGGATTAGCTGTGTATTTTTTTTTTTTTTCCACTTAAACAATTATCGCTTGTTCAGATTTATACAGTTTCATAAAATTAGGTTAATTTCAGTTCTTAGTCAATATGACAATTTGGAACCTAGTGTCCTTATTAATCGTAAGTCTATCTTATCGTCTATATTATGATCATGATCAGTATTTTAATAGGTCTTCAGTATAATAATAGATCCATTTGGCTCAGCTTATTATGCAACATGCATGCAAAGCATATTTAAATATCCTACCCTCACTTCAAAACTTATCATTGCACAGCTGCGGAGTGGTAAGGGCCAGTATATCTGGGGACATCGGGTCTTTTTTGACTGAAATCCATAAGTCTTCCTCAACCTGGCCGCCATGATTCTTCTTTTTCCTTTCAACTTGCGTTCCTCTGGCAGAATCTCTACAACAACAGCAGTCACTTCCTTTGCAAAGGGACAAGCAGCAATGACAGAAAACCACCAGAAAAGCGAAGAAAACAGTTAGAGGCAGCAGGAGGAGCACACCACCACACACTGTGTTGTAAATGCTTTCATTGTGTTTAATGACCAGCTGCGCCCACAAATCATTCAAGAATTGAGTAATCTGCTCCATCATGTTTTAACAGCAGCCTGGTATCTCAGGAGGTCATATGCAGATCAGATCAGAAATATTCTTTGTAACAAATGGTCAGCAGTTTATACAAATAGTTTTTTTTTTTTTTTTTTTTAAATAGGATTTCAGATTTGTTTTAAGGATTTCTTTCTTTTTTTGTTACATGTTTGTAAAGTCACAGCCTTGTTCATTGTAGGCTCTTTCTAAATTAGGGATGACCCACAGTAGACTTAATGCTGCTCAATCCTCCAAAGACATGTTTACCTCTGGATGTTCAAAATACCAGATCATTTGTATGTGAAATCTGCCTTTGAAATCACAGAAGATTCTGATGGGAAGAACAGTCGCTGTATTGGCTCCAGGTCAGAAACACGTAGAATCAAATATAGACCCTCCGCTTAGTCCCTTCTGCTGTGTCTCTCCAAGAAGTGATAGAATGCTGGCCTTCCTCCAGTCAGTGTTAGAATTGTGGTGGATTAAAATCTTAGGCCCATGCACTACAGGTTTGGAGAATAAAAGACAGGAAATGGTTTAAACAGGTGAATATTTACAATAAGGATGCTAATGAAATTAATACACTTAAAATATAATCAAAAATATGCACAATACATATGATAACAGTAAACCTCTATGGTAATAGGTATCAAAAAAGACATGTTCTTTAGGATAACTGGTTATTCCAAATTGCCCCTGGGTGAGAATGAGAGAGTGAATGGCTCTGTGTGAATTGGCCTTGATGGTCTCAGTGTACCCTGAGTCGACTGAGATTGGCTACAGTCTCCCCATGACCCTGATAAAGAATTAAGCAGTTTAGATAAGGAAATGAAAGCTCATGATGGACTGTCTTTTGGGTGTTTCAATACAGGGATAGTGTCATTAAATGTATAGAAAAGCTATTGATATTTTTAAAAGGTATAATAAATAAACAGCCAAATCCAGATTAGTGCATTTTCTGGGTCACTTTTAATGTCCTATCCACAAATTATTTATTTACTTGCTTAATTTGTGTCAGAGGTTATTCATTCATCATTCATTCATTCATCTTCTTCTGCTTGTTCTGGGGTCATGTCGCAGGGGCAGCAGCCTAAGCAGTGAGGTCCAGACGTCCCTCTCCCCAGCCACTTCCTCCAGCTCTTCCGGGGGG
>JAOUQZ010000041.1:24014267-24025924 GCA_028564935.1 Neosilurus hyrtlii | reverse complement strand
GAGAGAGAGAGAGAGAGTGTGTGTGTGTGTGTGTGAGAGAGAGAGAGAGAGAGTGTGTGTGTGTGTGTGTGTGTGTGTGTGTGTGTATGTGTGTGTGTGAGAGAGAGAGAGAGAAAGGTCTTCTGCAATGGACTGATGCCTTGCCTTGAATGGATTCTCACAGCACCCTGTATTCAATGCTTCAGATCTAAGACCCCTATGATTAGAATCATGTGATTACTGAATCAATATTCATTCATTCATTTATTTGCCCAAATGTTTACGTAATCATACTAGGGTTGTGGGGAGGCTGGAGTCTATCTCATAAGGTTGTGTACACTCAGAACAACTCACCAGTCTATGACAGGGCCTACTGAATGAATAATAAGATTCTATCTTCCGTTGACTAGTGAATAAAAAACAAATTTTTTTATCATGTAACATGTAATCAGATTAATATGGAAGCTTTGTTGAATTCCAAATGGACTTTTAGTACTTTACCGATTCACCAAATTTCAAAAAGTCAAATTTTTAACACCTTAGATGCTCAGGTGATTTTTGTCTTCCCTGTCAATTAATCTGCCATCTGAAATTTTTGAGGGTAAAATGATATGGATCTTTTGATTTCTTCTCACACTGGATATTCTGTTTTGTGAGAGTCCGTTCATTACAAACACAGAGCCAGCAAATTTCAGCTGAACTAAACAAAGATATGCTGCAGTTTATTATTGCTGGACTCTGGCTGTATTCTCAAGCAGTGCTTTTCTTGCATATGAACAAGTGACTACCACTAAAGTCACTGTAGATCCTAGAGTACAGAGAATTCCCCTGTTTCAGAGTGCAAATGTAGATCAATTGATTCTGTCATGGTTTTAATTAGTATTGAGCAAAGTGGTCACTTCAGCATTTGTCAGCAGTCTTCATGCTGCTGTATTATTTGTTTAAATAGACCATAAATAAAGCTTAGAGAACTGTCTTTTTTTGCTGCTGCTTCCACTCCATGTACACTATGCAGAAAAATAATGGTGTCACAACAATGACCTAATGGTTAGAGAAGCGGGTTTGGGACCAAAAGGTCGCTGGTTCAATTTCCGGAACAGCAGGAAAAATGTGTGGCGGTGGGTCCCCAACCTAACCCCCAACTGCGTGTGTGTGCTCACTTTTTACATGTGTTTGTGTTCACTTTGGATGGGTTTAATGCAGAGCCAAATTTCAATCGCGGGATTAAAACAGCATTATTAAAAAATATTCTTTTTTTTTTTTTACATGGAATAACAATTGATGTTTTGATTTGTTAGTCCAAGGGACTCATACAATCAATATGTTTTTTTTGAAAACCTAAAAATGTATAACAATGCATCAGCAGTACAGTTGGTTTGGGATGGATTTATCAAGCAGAGTAATGTATCTGACCCTTCTTCTCCTGCATAACATACAGCATCTTTGGAGACATAAAAAAAAATTCAGAGTGATGCGTACTTAAACTCTGGCATGTGTGTGTGTGTGTGTGTGTATGCTGGATTCAAGTGCAAATAAAATACCAAAAGAGACTTTAATATCGAATCAAAAAGATACAATAAACACAATCCACTGGCTAGGATAGGAAATAGGCAGTGGTCACATGATCAAGCAGACAGTCAATCAAAGACACAACAGGAAATGTGGTCAACAAAGAGGCAAGGATCATACACAGAATTCCCTCTATGAAAGGTGCAAGCAGGTAATCAGAAATCTTCTGCAAATATGTTTATATACAATATTAAACATTAAATCAAGATGGTAAGTCTTGAAAAAGGTCATGGAAAGAACACCTCACAAGGTGCATAAGCACAGAGTCATTGTTGTTGGGTTGATTCTAAGCTGTGGTGTGCTTCACAGCACCGATACACCAGTACATTGCAAATAACCAGTCCTTGCTTGTCAACTGGGAAGCGCAGTGAAGCACTGCCCTTTCTATTGGAGTTTGCAAAGACATGCAAAGACTCATTGGTTGTTTCAAATTGCCCCTAGGTGTGAATGTGAATTGTGTGTAATTTGGCCCAAGTTTAATTATATAAATGAAAAAAAGCATAGTTTAATAGAAACAGAAAACAATGCATTCAAGCTTTTATTGGGTTTGGGTTTGATTTCCTTTTAAAACCCTTAAACTGCATTCAATTGGTGATTATAAATTAAAGCTTATCATGGCTGTTCATGGTGTATCCTGCCTTTTCCCAGAGTTAATTGAGACAGGCTCCAGCCTCCCCACGACCATAGTAGGATTAAGTAGCTCGGAAAATGAATGAATTAATGAATGTTCTTCAAGGTAATTTGTACTGAAGACCAAAAGCTCTTCCTTTCTTGCGTAAGGATTGTTTTTCCTTTAGAGTCTGGTTCTTCTAAAGGTGGGTTCTAGGTATTATTCGGTTATAAACTAAAGACTAGCTAATCATATAATAATAATAATAATAATAATAATAATAATAATAATAATAATAATAATAATTATTATTATTATTATTATAGTAATAAAAATAATATTATTGTCAAGTTTTCTTTTTCTTTTTTTTATAAACCATCTTGTATTTTATCTGTTCCATACAATATTAATATAAAGAATTAAAAATCTAAACCCGACCATTAAAAAAAAAGAAACAAACATACAAACAAACAAAAATTAATTTGATCTGTTAAGTATTTTTTGTGTCACTAAAATGTCACTTATTTACCACTGCAGAGATGATTATTCTTATTCTTATTATTGTTCATTGCGCTCCAAATGGGATTTTATAATACCACTGTTACTTCTTTATGACCAAATAGTGCGTAGCATCATCAGTGTTTCAAGGAAAGAGCCCTTACAGCTCGTTCTTTATGATTTTTTTTTCTTTGTAGATGAAATGTCTTGGTCTGATTCAGGCTGCTAAAACTATATACCTGTTTCAGTGGAATAGTGCTATTCAGAGAAACACAGGAAATAAACATGCCTGTCATTCATTCATTCATTTTCTGAACCGCTTAATCCTAATTAGGGTCGCGGGGAGGCTGGCGCCCATCTCTGCCGACTCTGGGCGAGGGCAGAGTACACCCTTAACAGCTCACCAGGCCATCGCAGGGCAGAAACATGCTGACGTCAACGCATTAACTCAAGTTACTCTTGATAAAAATCAGCAATGGTTCTTTTACATGCCTCTCACCATAGACAGGTCTTTGATAACTCAGTTAGCTGCACTGGGGAACACAGCAGTGCTGACCCGTTAATAGTGGGGCTTGAACCCCTGACCTTGGGATCAGTAATCCAGCACCCTGCCACCGGGCCACCACTGCCCAGATCCTCTCATTTTTTATATATATTTATACATAGATATTTACCAGTTGATGGACATACATCACAGCAATGCTATGACTTACTGGGAGTTTCATCAGTTACCTTACAATGGTGATTCTCTTAAACAGTCCACTTGACAGTCCAAAAACACCTGTCAGAAGGCCCAGGTCAATCTGTGCAGGATGCTGTTGATTCCTTGCCCTTGATGGAATATTGTACAATCACTCTATTGACTTTTGGCAAGAGGAATCCCAAGGAATCCCAAAATTTGACCCACAATATGCGCTCATTAAAAATCAGACAACTCTCTTGCTCCTGGTGTTTTCAGCATAGCTAGTTGCTGTAAACAATTTACATACAACATGATATACTATACTGTATAGTTTATACATGGTAATAGTCTTTTTATTTTTTTTTTTGAAAGGCAATGCATTTTGTCCCCACAAAGTGCGTAAAGTTTTCTTAAGGAAAGACATAATAACTCACTGTCATGGTGGGAAACAGTCCAGATCTCAATACAATTTGTGATACATAAACGTTTGGTGGTAATATCAATAAAAATCGACAACAAGGCTCCATTCAGCAAAGCTGATCTGTCTACTGCTATTGATGGAGAATAGTTTTTTACACATACATACATAAATATGAGTGGATGAGAACCAAAATCTACTATCTTAGTATGTGGTCAAAAGGTATTTTATTTTTACATTTTATTGCATTTTTGACCGTATGGTTTGAAGTTCATTCATGCTATGCAAAAGTAAAAAAAATTAAAATAAAATTTGTGACACCTTTCAATTTTTCTTTCAATTGGTATTTTTAGTGTTTTTGTTTATCAGTCATACTTTTACCTCAATATACTTGTCAGAATTATTATTATTATTATTATTGGTTCTCATTGCAAGTAATTTTTTACATCTTTTTATTAGGAGCCCTTTTAGACAAAAGTGGTGGTGTATAATTTTCACTGCACACTACTGTATTCTTGTCACTATGTGGATCCAGGCATTTGAAAGAGGGAAAGCTTCCTATCTGAGATAGCTGTACAGAGCAAACAGGAAGGGGAGCTGATGTAGTAGTCATGTTAGCTGTACGTACTTTAACTTAGTGAAGAAAGTGAATAAAAGTTTTTGGATGCATCCTTTTCTTTACAATACAACAAACAACCATTTTCAACCACAATCATGTTGCTAGATAGTTGGCATCAGGAAGCTCTATGAGGTTAGCCAGTGCTAGCACCTTTTCCAATTCATCCTAGACATAAACAACAAAATATGACATTAAAGTATTTAATGGTAAAAATCTATTTTTATTTTCATGAACTGTTTTGTCTCCAAGCTCAACTTTGTCGACTTTTTGGTATAAACAGGAAGTCTTGAGAACGAACAAGCGTTTTCTCTGGGCAGCTTCTCTGGGATATGTAGAGGAGAAATTTACAGTAGATAACATGCAGGCTAACTCATCTGGTTTCTGTTTCCTCAACCATATTATCACATTTTGTACCATGTTCTATTGTCCTGGAAAGCCACCTCCTCTCCAACACCCTGGAGTAAACTTTTAAGAGGCGGAGCGGTGTGAACTTCGGATATGTTTTAAAATGAGGACCACACGTCAGTCTGCTAATCTACAGGCATCATAAAGGACCTCCATGCAACATTGAAATCCATGCAACATTGTCATCCAAAATAGCCCCACAACATCCAGGGTCTTCAGTTTCTCACGGCAAATCTCGTCCACCTCCATCACTGTCACCAAAGAGCTTTTTAAGTACTTTGGCGACCTCTGTCAGGGAGAAGCACTCATCATCCCCCAAGTCTTCAAATTCTGCCTCCTCAGCAGAGAACATGGCAACTGCGCTAAAAACTCATTTCATTCACATGCCCAAAGTAAAATACTAAACGTAATTTATCTACAAGCTACAATGCTTGAATATATATAGTACCATACTTACACTACTAAGAAAATTTAACTGGCAACTGAGCAATGTACCAAATACGCAAGGTCACTTAACCCACTAAAAAGATAAAAATGCCAGACACAGATAGTTCAGACAGCAAGTGAAGTATTGCATCAATCTACTCCGAATAATAACTACAATAAAAATTAAATGAGTGCTTAACCTAGAAACCAACCACTAGCGGGGAAAAATATTTCATCACTACAAAACAGTTTTAAAGTGAAAATTTTGAGAAAGAATCTCTGGCACCAAACTACCTGTGATTTTTTGAAATTTGAACTAAAGATTATAAGTCGGATCTTTAGATATTATAACCCTTTCTTTAGAATGATTATAAACAATAACCAAACTGCAATGAAATTACACCAACAACCTACTAACAAGTATGAAATCTTTATGTAGATCATAGTTGTTGTGCATCAGCAGCATTGGAAATAGAACTTTTTTCTTAAAAATAAATGTTTTAGAATAACATTACAAATAAAACTTTTATTTCTTTTTAAAAAATAAATGTTGAAGAAGAACACCATCAAACAGCAAAACTTATATAAAACTTATATCAAACTCTTGCCTTTATGAGTTTAATAACTGTAACTTGGGACTCCAAGTAAATTATTTAAAGTCATGACATGGATGCCATGTGAAACCTAATAATGTCACTGAAAGATTGTGGGTCAGTTTGGCAATGATTGCAGTTACACAAAGGTAGTGTCTGGCACTTAAAAGTAAACAATGACACAATTCCCTTGATATACTCATTTTTGACCAGATACTGAGATAGTAAACTCTCAAAGTGATGGACCCTAAAGAAATGCCTTTACCTGGTCACAGGTATGCTAAAATTAAAATAAAACGAATAAATAAATAAATAAAAGAACTGAGTCATCTGAAGAATTATAACAAAAAATGTAATACTTTTTGCTTGCACCTGCTTATATTATTAAAAAAATGAAATCAGATTTGACCAAACTGTAAATAGCTGATCAAAATTGAAACAAAATTGGCAGTAGGTATGGGCTAGACATCACAGTGGTGTAGTGGATAGCACTTGCGGCTCACCGCAAGAAGGTCCTGGGTTCAAGTTCTGGGCTCTTGGGGTGAATGCATGGGTTTCTTCTCTGTACTCCAGTTTCCTCCCACAGCACAAAAACATGCAAATTAGGCAAATTGGCTCTTCCAAATTGTTCCTATGTGTAAGTGCGAATGGTTGTGTGTGTGTTGGCCCTGCAATGGTCTGGCAAGCTGTTCAAGATGTACACCATCTTTGCCTAGCTTTGCCTGAGATCCCGTGACCCATATAGGAATAAGTGATTTAGCTAATGAGTTAGTGAGAGTGAATGAGAGGTATTGGCTTAGAAAACAGATGAATAAGAAAATGCATTTGTATGTAGCAGTATAAATATGTTTGGTATTTTATTAAGGCTTATATAATACAGGACCTTTAAATAATTAGTAGTTTCCTTCCAGTTGCTGTCTGGTGGCATTAGCTGACATTTAATGCCTGATGCTTCCCATTCCGTACTGCTGTACTTTGGTGTGTGTTTGTGGGCATGTCTTCTGAAACATTATTTTGTTTACCATGCTTAGCTGTATGCCTTTTTATTTCTTTTTGGCTGACTTGTATTAATAAGGAGAATTTATTTTTAACTGAACACATACCCCATTCTCCTCATTTGACCCTAGGTAACCTGTCTGGGTAATGTTATTGCAGGAGGTGATAGTTTATCCTGTTAATGCCAACAAGCCCTTAAGTTCTTAAACCCACCCCTCTTCTGCCACATTAACTTTTAACCATGATATCTGTATGGTGATGCAGTGATTAGCACTGTCACCTCACAGCAAGAAAGTTCTGGGTTAAAGCCTCATGGCCCACTGTGTGAAGTTTGCATCTTCTCCATGTATCTGTATGGGTAAATACTGGCGATCTGTCCAGGGTGTCC
This sequence comes from Neosilurus hyrtlii, assembly GCA_028564935.1. Classification (NCBI taxonomy): domain Eukaryota; kingdom Metazoa; phylum Chordata; class Actinopteri; order Siluriformes; family Plotosidae; genus Neosilurus; species Neosilurus hyrtlii. The sequence goes on along the minus strand of JAOUQZ010000041.1, from coordinate 24,018,741 downwards.
ACTACCTCTTGTCCGAAGTCAGTTTGTCCAGCTTCCTTTACATCCCTGACAGATAAGCAATATAAAAAACTGGGGTAGACTTCTAATATTATCTTCAAGCAAAATTCTCAGAAGCTGTATACTGTACACTACATAAAGACCCTGATTACTGGGGGTCAGTATGTGAAATTTGTCACTGTCATTATATTTTTTCTTTATTCCTCTTAGACCCAGAGCCATGGTGTGTGGGTCCATAATGGCATTGCGTTTTCTGGTGAGCCTGACATTGCTGTGCCTCATTGTAAATGCCCTACCAGCCCACAAGGACAACATCGTATGGACAGCTAGGATCAAACGTCAAACCACAGAAGATAGTGAAAACATTAAAAATCAGAGCCGGCCTATGATCTTTAACCATGTGTACAACATCAATGTTCCACTAGAGTCATTGTGCTCAGTCGATCTGGAGTCAAAGGAATCCACAGAGAGTTATAAATCAGTTGAGGAATATGAGGAGCAATCGGAGGACTCGGACAGCCAGGTGACTTTTACTCACCGCATCAACATTCCCAAGGCGACATGTTCATACCGAATTTCAACCATGCTGCAACAGCTAGCCAGTCGCATCGAAATGCTGGAGAGAGAAGTTTCACTGCTCAGGACTCAGTGTAGCAGTGCTTGCTGTGGAGAAAACTTAGTCCTGGGTGAGTTTTGTTTACGTTTTTACTATTTTTTAATGTTTGTTCTTAAGTAATCCTAACAAGAAATAACATGTTTTCGTAGCTTGTAAAGGAATATGGGGACAATTCTAATACTGTAACTATGACTCATTGCCATGCTACCCGCAGTTTTACTGTGTGCTTATAGAGTGGATGGTTTTATAGTTTATGGGTGATGATGATGCAGGGGGAGGATTTTAGAGAAAAAAAGCATAAAAAAGACAATAGAGTTACAGTAATTACGTGGGTAAGTAAAGAGATGGAAAACTGCTATTGTGTGTATGCTCAGCAGCAGAGAGTGGAGCAGATGCAATATGCAGTAAAATGGGGTTTAAATTACCTTTATATGGTTTTCTTTTTTAAATATTGTTAACATGTCCTTATCATTCATTCATTCATTCATTCATTTTCTGAACCGCTTAATCCTAATTAGGGTCGCGGGGAGGCTGGCGCCTATCTCAGCCGACTCTGGGCGAGGGCGGGGTACACCTTGGACAGCTTGCCAAGCGATCATTGGGCCAACACACACACACAACCATTCACACTCACACCTAGTAGCAATTAGGAACAGCCAGTTAGCCTACTGTGCATGTTTTTAGACTGTGGGAGGAAACTGGAGTACCTGAAGGAAACCCACGCAAGCACAGGGAGAACATGCAAACTCCACACAGAAACATTTGAGCCCGGGAATTGAACCCAGGCCTTCTTGCTGTGATGCGGACGTGCTAATCACTGTGTCACCATTCTGCCTTGTCTTTGTCATATTAAAGTTAATTATTTCTTTTTAAGAATTTTTTTTTTTTTTGGGGGGGGGGGGGTGTTTTGGCCTGTCTGGTCACTGTTTTCACATTAGTTTCCATTCCTACATTTTAGTTTCCATTCCTACATTTTAGTGAGAAGAAATATTTGCATTTAATGTATTGTATTTAAAATTCTTACATTTAAAAATCTCTATTCTTTTTATATGGTTGAAATTTTAGTGTTTTTAATTTACAAATTTTATTAAGTCAGACACTGTTTACCCCTTCATTTACACAAATTTTTTTTAAATATGCATGACCTGGACTATTCCAGGCATTACTTTTTTCTTACAGAGAAAAGTCAAGTGCAGATTCATCATCAGGTCACCAGTATGAAATGCGCTCTGTTTGGTCAGATTCATCCTCTAAGCTGGACTTTCTTCCATCAGACTCCAAACACAAACTTTCTTCATCAACTTTCAGAGATTGTGAGAATTACTCACTAAGTAAATCAGATAAATCTGATGAATCTGCTGCATTTAAGTTTAACAATTTTGCAACATACCTGCATGTAAATTGAAACCTAAACGAGAGCGTGCAGCAAGGTTTGTGTACACCGAAAAATATTTGTTTAAACTGACAAGGGCTTAACAGGGGACTTTTAATTTTTGTGCTTTACTGTGAAAATAATACTTGCTAACATTAAATGATCCAGTATTGGAATTCAAAGTTAAGTTTTGATGCTACACATGAGAGGGAAAATTCTCTAAGTTCACACCATATGGATTTAGGATTTTTCTATTTCAAATTTTTTTTTTGCCATTTTTAGATATTTTTTGAGAAAATTGGTAACGCATTTTCCCATTAGAAATGCAGGCTTTGGTGAATGTTTTGATAAATTAAAAAAATTCTAAACACTTGACTGTAGCATTTTATACTAAAATCTATAAAATTATTATTTCGACCCACTCATGCAGTAATTAGCTAAAAATTAAATTTTATTGAGGTTCAAGCCCTGTGTCTGGTGAGGGTGTTTTTGTGTGAAGTTTTGATGTTCCCCCTGTGCTGCTGTGGGCTTCCTCAAGGTGCTCCCGTTTCCTCTCATAGTCTCAAGACATGCACATTAGGCTATATTCTCAATTGCCCCTAGGTGTGAATATGTAAATTACTTGTGTGTTAGTCCTGCAATGGTCTGTTCAGGGTGTAACCTGCCTTTACCTAGAGTCAGCTGTTATGGGCTCCATGGACTACAAGGAAAGTTCTACTTCCTCTAGATTGTCACTAAATATTTCATCAAATAAGTACTGCTGTATTTACATTAATATAACAAAAAGAGTACAACACATTTTGTGTTAGACTTCATGGTTAGTTCATTCAGAATCAGGAGTAATGTCAAGTGGTATAACCTTATTTATTTTCTTACGCCATTAGTGGCAGAGCAATCCATTATTATCCATTTAAGCACAACCCCTCTGGATTTCTAAGTAATTTGGGATATGCTCATCGTTCAGCACAGCAATTTATCACTATTCATTTTTTATTATAATTACTTGTTTTTTTCTTTGTAGGTCGGCCGGATTTTGGCCTTCACTGCAGTGACCACAGCACCTTCAGCATGGATGTTTGTGGCTGTGTGTGTGATGACGGCTGGACAGGGAGGGACTGCTCAGAACCACAGTGCCTGGGGAACTGCTCTGGCCAGGGTGTGTGTGTTGAAGGGAAGTGTGTATGTGACATTGACTTCACTGGAGAAAACTGCTCAGAGCCTAGGTGCCCTGATGACTGCACAGATCATGGTGTATGTATTGCTGGAGAATGTGTGTGTGATGAGGCCTACTCTGGATATGATTGTTCCTTGAAGAGATGCCCAAATGACTGCTCTGAGCAGGGACTTTGCAACAATGGAACTTGCCAGTGCAGCCTGGGATTTCTAGGAGAAGACTGCTCACTTCTTTCCTGCACTAACAACTGCAGCCACAAGGGAGAATGTAAGGCTGGACACTGTTTGTGCAAGGAGGGCTACATGGGAGATGAGTGTGCTGCAGGTGGGCACTGTTTAGAAATCTTCCTACACCGAGAACAGTCAGAATATGAAGAAGTTTCTAAAAGTTGTGTTCCATGAGTGCATACATTTTTTAAAAATCAGGTAGCATGGGACTCCTGAGTGGCGCATCGATAAGGTGGCAGTATCAACCCGGAGAATGCAAGTTCTAATCCAGATCGATGCCATAGCCATCCGTGACCGGGAGTCCATGGGAGCTAATTGGCCGGGAGGGATGGCATATGCTCACTTCCCTGTCACTCACAGCGATCACCAGCCAATCATGGGCGTCTGTGAGCTCACTCGTATGAGGGGGCGGACAGCGCTTTCCCTCCGAGTGTGTTACGCTGCCCCCAAATACGCATGCGCAGCAGTTCGAAAAGAGCCGAAAAGGCGGTAGCATCGCATGTCACGGAGGGGGCAGGTGCTTGCTTACGCCCCTCTCTGGTCGGTGGTGGTTGTGTTGTGGGGAAGGCAAAAACTTGATGGGTGGGAAATGGATATGACTAAATTAGGGGAGAAAATTGGGGCGGTGGGGGGGGTGTCAAATAAATAAATAAATAAATAAATGAAAAATCAGGTAGTATTAATAATATAAAATAAAGTTCTTTAAGTGGGTAAATTAATTTTCCTTTAGTGCAATTTGTATAGATTTAGAGATAAATTAGAACAAAAACATTGTCCCTCTAAAACGGTAGGCCTTACAGAATGTTGTTGGTATGTAGTGATGCATAGATAGCAAAGGTGGCCCAAAGAAGGAAAACCAGTGAACTACAAGAGTGTTATGCATGCCTAAGGCTCACTTAAGGGAAATTAAGGCTAGTACATCTGGTCTAATCCCACAGAAGACCACAAACAAACTGCTGAAATTATCAATGCAGGCTATGAAAGAAATATAAGAAGGGGGTCAGAAAAATTAATAAATAAACACACACACACACACACACACACACACACACACACACACACACACACACACACACACACACACACAC
>JAOUQZ010000041.1:23978450-23997060 GCA_028564935.1 Neosilurus hyrtlii | reverse complement strand
GAGGAAGTGGCTGAGGAAAGGGACGTCTGGGAGTCACTGCTTAGGCTGCTGTCCCCGCGACCCGACCCCGGAACAAGCGGAAGAAGATGAACGAATGAATACATAAACAGTCTTTACAAATCTCAGTATAAGACACTAAATTTACTCATTAAGATTACTTAAAAGAAGAAAAAATCTGTGCATTGCTGAGGTTTAAAACATTATACATTGTACTTACAAAAGCATTTAATCCTTAATAATGGCAAGGTTATTTTTGGATTATGTTTATTAGAAAGGAGTTATTTAACAAATGATCTGGTGCAATGTTACTAAAATATCTGGGGGCCCACCGTTTGATAGGTTACACTGTATATCTTGGGCAGGTGAACAGTAAGTTCTCAAAGTTGATGTGCTGGAAGCAGGGAAAATGGGCAAGCATAAGAAGCTGGGTGACTTTGACAAGGGCCAGAGTGTGATGGTTACACAGCTGGGTCAGGGCATGTCCATAATTACTGATCTTTTGTAGTGTTCCTGGAATGTATTAGGTGTGATCAAAGAGTTTCAGGACTGTTCCTGTAGTGAATAAACAAAAAAGAGTGTGGTTTGGATATGCGCATACAGCAGGTAATAAAGGCAGTAAAGACCCGTGAATTGAAATAATGAGATGCCCAAAGTGTTTTGAGTGCCATTTGTGCCTTAAGAGTGTCAGAACATCACTGGTGGATGACTTTTTTGCCCCTCTTGATATATACAGTGTCACTCAAAACAGCTCACCTGGCCTGTTGATTTTTTGCCATCTTCACAATTTATACAGAACTTGATGTTTGCTCTTTGGACCATTACAAAATCTTAAACCACTGTCACAAAAGTGTACTGTATACGACTGCTCATGGGCACATTAGATGAGGGCGACGGAGATCCACCTACCCTCAGCATATTGCTAGTCTTGTATCCAATGACATCTCAGTTTGCCACTGCAACCTTCCATTTCTTCTTTTCATGAGATCGAGCAGACCACGAGAGTCCCCAGGGAAACTGCCTAACACACTGATGAACAACCATTTACACACCATTTAAAATCACAGTGGATAGCATTAAGTGGTTTTATGTTTTAGCAATAAATAAATAACTAAAAATAAAAACCCTGATTGTCTATTAAAATATGGACATGACCAGATGGGTTTTTCAGCATGAAAATCACTAGAAACAAGCTTCCAAATCAGCACAGTATTGTATTTGTGTTATAGAAAGCATATTTAGACCTATTTTTCAGAGTTCCTAGATGACTCTGGGGTTTTTTGTTTTACTGTTTTGGTATGGAGGTTTGGAGAATCTTCACAAGATTACAGCTCAAGGACGCTATGAGCTCCGCATTGACATGAGAAATGGCCAGGACGCAGTATATGCCACCTATGACCGGTTCTCTATTGGAGACTCCAGAAACCTCTACAAATTAAGGATAGGCGAATACAATGGCACTGCTGGTGAGTATTTTTTATTTTCCCTTGGAAAAATAAGACTGGACCTGAATATGCCCTGGGGTTTGAAGGAAATTGAATACTATGTCATTCAGTAGTTAATTTGCCATCCTCAGTGCATCCTATTCATATCATATAAAGTATAATTCTTTATAGCAGGAAACGTTTTGTGTTTTATTTGTACTAGGTGACTCCCTGAGCTACCACCATGGTCGTCCTTTCTCTACTAAAGACAAGGATAATGACAACGCCGTGACTAACTGTGCACTTTCCTACAAAGGAGCGTGGTGGTATAAAAATTGTCACAGGGTTAACCTAAATGGCAAATATGGTGAATCCAGACACAGTCAGGTAAATGTTAAAAATCTCAGGATATTGAGTACCTGGTTTTAACTTTTTGTTTAATTAGCTTTTTTAATAATAACTTAAAAGTGCAGTTTATATATAAATATACACTTTTTATTTTTACAGTATGATAAATAAGAAATATTTTGAATGTCTACCTGTAATTTTTACCACAGTGGGTATGGAGAGAGATATGTATAGATTACCATAACAATTCAAACAGATGAAAATCAACAATGCAGGCTTGTGCTGGTAAATTGTCAGTATTCACATCCATGTGTTTTGACATAAAAGCCATTTTACTAATTTCTGATTATATTTTATTTTCATTCCATCCAGTATATAAATTTTTAAATAAAATAATACAGTTTATAATATTCAATAATTAATTCATTTGACAAGCTGCTTATCTCAGCCAATTCTGGGCAAAGGCAGGGCACACCCTGAACAGCTTGCCAGTCCATTTTAGAGCCAACACACATACAGCTATTTACACTCATACATGGGACAGCCAAATGTGCCTAATGTGCATGACTGAACTGTGGAAGAACATGCAAACTCCACGAAGAAACACCACCCTTAGATATATTATAGTATTATAAAATTATGGTATTATGTGTATGTAGCTTTGCTATATATGTTACTTTGCTTTATATTCAATCTTTACTTTTTAGGGTATCAACTGGCACATGTGGAAAGGCCATGAGTTCTCCATCCCGTTTGTGGAGATGAAGATGAGACCTTATAATTACCTCAGCATCAGTGGCAAGCAAAGGAGGTCCACTTTACAATAATCAGCTGTTTTATCCCCATCTTACTAGCTGTTCCTATTTTTACATAAAAAGGATATGTAAGGCTGTGTAGTTTATTTGATCTCTTTTGAATAATTGTATTAAGATTATGCCTTTATAGGGTTTATTCCCTTTTCTGTTAGATTTCTGATTCCTGAAGGTGTAAAAAAGTTCCTAGCCACAGTATGGTACAGTGTTATTTTCCACACATTGTTTGAAGGGAAGGGCATGAATAATAAAAAAACAAAACAAAACACATACCTGACAGTGTTACTTCAAGTTTTTAGAAGAAAAAAATACAGTATAGAGAAATAAGAGATGTATATTTTTATAACTGAAAACAGCTATGACTGACTGATTTTCATGCAAAATTTGGAAATGTTTTGCTTTTGAAGTAAAATTGTTTTTGAGTACTTCCCTTTAATTTATTTTGCTATTTGACATCTAAAAACTGTGTTGGATGAAGTTTCATGTGTGCAAATGATAATAGTTTTTTTTTTTTCATTTACCTTTGAAACGTGGGCGGTCTTTGGGAGTCGCCCTATACAATGGGTAGCTAGAAAATCCCCAAAATGATTTAGACTCTATGGGCTATCTCTATATCTATCTTTATATCACAGACATAAACCACCATTCACATTCATACTTATGGGCAATTTAGAGTCGCCAATTGACTTGGGACTGCAGAAAGAATTCGGAGTACCGGGAGGAAACCGACACAAGCAAAGGGAGAACATTTCCACACAGAAAGGCCCTTGACCAAGATTCAAGAGCTCCACCATGCCTGCCTATGTAGAATATATAGGCTAAACTATAACTGAATACAAAATATATTATGGAGTGGAGTTATGGTTTTAAAACTATTGTTTATTTATTTTTAAATTATTTATTCTCTTATTTATGGAAGAATTAGCTCGACTCAGACCAGCTTAGTGGTTAGGGCACTAGGTCACTGATCAAAAAGCTCAGGGTGAAATTATACAGAGGGATTTTTAGTCTGCATACCATCTCACAGGCCCGATCTCATTTGGGTGATTCTTTGGCAACTGGTCAAAGAATGATTTTATGAGCTGGCGACTGTCTCAGACCAACTACAACTGTGTATGTGATGTCCTGAATGACTCAAAAAAAAAACATTTGGGTCACAAGGGTCTCGGACTGTCAGCAGTATAATCACGGATAGTTGGAAACAGTCACCGATTAGTAGATCATCATCCAACATTTGGAAACAGGTTTCAAAAAATGGAACGATCGTCCACAACAGGTGGATTCCTCGCTGACAGTCAGTGATATCAGTTGCAGACTCCTCATGCTTGCTCCTGACCTAAAAATTTATTAAACCGTGGGCTTTACTGGGCATTATCGTCCAAACGAGATCAGGGCTTTACTTTTCAAACTCACATTCAATCACAAGACAGCCTGGGACTTTGAGCAGCAATGATCATTTACTGAATTCATGCTGGGATTTAATGAGGACATTTATTTTTTTTTCTGCCAGTAATCACAGCCAAAGACCATAAAAGGTAAGTTGACTTATGCTGTAACACAGGAAAGATTGTGTTAAACTAAAAACCTCCAAGATTACCACCACTTTACGCATTCAGGCAGGGACGCCAACATGGTGGTGTGTTGTGATTTAGCGCTTTCTATGGAAAAGGTTTTAAGTGTGAAAGAGACATGTACCTATTCGGCATACAATAAAATGAGTAACTTTCATTTATCGATTAAAATACTGAGTTGGATGAAGTGCTGTTTTGTGTTCTGGGTTGAGCAGTTAGCAGTAGAATAAAGATAAAACTTTTTTTCTGTTTTGGTATTAAAGTTGATTTTAAGAATGCAATTCTTCAGTGAGGGCGGCACAGTGGAATAGTGGGTAGCATGTCCACCTCACAGAAAGAAGGTCCTGGGTTTGAGTTTCAGGCTCAATTGCCTGGGTTTCCTCTGGGTTTCCTGAAGTTTCCTCTCACAGTCCAAAAACATGCACATTAAGCCAGTTGGCTGCTCCAAATTACCCCTTAGGTGTAAATTTGAGCGTGAATGGTTGTGTGTGTGTGATCCTGGCCAGCTGTTTAAGGTGTACCCCGCCTTCGCCCAGGGTCAGCGGAGATAGATTTAATTTTGAATTGGAACAGTATTTAATCGGTCCCATGTTCGACAGATGATAGCATGTGAAGTCAAAGCTACAACTTTTACTATTAGGGTTGCGGGGCTCAGCTGACACTGGGTGAAGGCAGGAAACACCCTGGACAGCACACCAGAACATCACAGGGCCATTCACACTCACATCTACACCTTGGGCAATCTGGGAAAGCCAGAGTTTAGAGGATTAGCTGTTATTAAAGCTAATATCTGCTTCAGGATACACTTATGACCCTAACTTCCTAACAAGATAGGATATTAAAAAAATCTAATTAACTCTACTCACTCAGTGAAAACCATCATTATTGTTCATCAGCTGTTAAAGACATAAAGAGCACACGATGCACCCTGTGCTCAAGCCTGCCCAAAGTGTTTAATGATGTATATTTAAGTGGAAAGCTATAAGCCGTCCAATAACTTATTCTTCTCATTTACCCGGTACTGCTGAGAGTAAAAAAAATGAAAATAAATCTGGTGTGTGAAGTCAGTCAGGCCACACAATTCCACCTACTGCTGCTAGATGTCACCGTTGTCTTCATCTACAAGACTTCTACATCCTCTACAAGCGAGTGTTGGCTGGTAGACAATATGCATCGGAAACGTACAATTTACACACACACATTGTGCTTCATAGCGGAAACTATGTACGCTCATTAACTTCCCGAGAAAGTAGTAGTATCTATAGTACTAGTAGTACATATATACAACTGAATGTTCCGGGGTGCTCACGAGGGATGATAGCTCCGCTCAGCTCCTCTCTTCACCCGAGTGTCTAGAACATGGGGCTGCAAGTCTGATAACACGACTACAAAGTCAATCATCAAACTGCAGCCTAGGGTGTCCTGGTGCCAAGTGTTCAAACATGGTGTTTGTGATGGACAAGCAATGACGAGCACAGAAGTCCAACAATGAAACACCATTTGGGATCAGATTGGAGAGGCCGTACCTACCAATCACACCCTTCCAGGTCACACTGTCATTGCCCACATGGGTGTTAAAGTCTCCAGTGACAACACGGGAGTCCCCAGAGGGGCACGCCTTCTAGCACACCCCCTAGGGATTCCCAAAAGGGTGGGTACTCTGAACAGTCATTTGGTGCATAAGCCCATCCCCCCACCTGAAGGCAGAGGGAAACTACTCTTTCGTCAACTGGGGAGAACCCCAACATGTGGGCATCGAGACGGGGGGCAACAAGGACGCCCACACTGGCTTGCTGCCTCTCCCCACGAGTAACTTCAGAATGAAACAAGGTCCAGCCCCTCTCAAGATGAGTGGTTCCAGAGCCCAAGCTATGTGTCAAGGTGAGCCTGACTACATCTAGTCGGTATTTCTCAACCTTTTTCTCACCAGCTCAGGCTCCTTCCCCACCAGAAAGGTGACATTCCATGTCCCAAAAGCCAGAGTAAGTAGCCAAGGATCAGTCTGGCAGAACCCACACCTTCGGCTGCCATCCGCTCACACAGATTAAACTGTTTGAGTGCTTATTATTTTATTCGGTATGGTGTTGAAGGCCTACGCTATATGCTTATATATTCACAACTGCATTGTTTTGGTTGAAACAGTGAGAGTATTGTGCTGTACATTCATGTCTTTGTTGACATATTTGATAAGGAAGCAGCAAAAAAAATAATAATAAGTAAATAGTTTTTATCTTTTTTTAGTATTCATGGTGTTTAAAAAACTTCAGATGAATAAACACACATACACCTGTTAGAGACTCTCCACTGATTCATCCTAAGGGCTGCTACACTGAGCAAAGCCCAGCATATTAAGTGTTAAGAGTGTGTGTTTTGCACAATGACTGATAGGAAATGATGGTGCTGGAGGAAACTTTTAAATCTGAATGATTATGAACAGTGTACGCACAGAACCATGTGGTCGATTTATTAGTTGTCTCCCCTAACCCGACCGACCGATCCGGCAAAATTGTGTAATGAATGGAATAGGAAGTCTAACATGGGACGTCTGGAAAGTGCCCAGCATTCATTTTGTTATTTGTTGTGACCATTTTACTGAAGATTGTTTTGAGCCTATTCCAGAGCCTCAGTGTGAAATGGCTGCAGGTTTGACAGCGGTCATACAACCGGCACTGCCACAGGTGTCCACAGTAACACCGCAATGTACAGAAGCTGTCAATAAATTTGAACAGAAAGTGTAAAACTGTTCTAAAAAAATTGCTTTAAGTTTGCTTTAAAAAGATCTGTTGTAACATTCAATCTGAATGATCGAGGTTGCTGTAGCATAGCGCATCTGCTAATTTCTTAAAGGAACTTTGAGGTTGTGTCCATATTACAGTGTTTCATATGTTATACTTTTGTTTGTAGTGGCTAACAGTAGTGCCAAATTTTACATGTCTTGGAATAAAATACATTGTTAGACAATTTGTGCTATTTCTTATGCATTTTTGCCCCTGAAAATGGATGTACATTTATGCACCATTTGCAATTTGTTTGGACCAGTAGTGATTCAGGTGACCAGTAGCAGTTTCAAATTTCAAAGTTTGCAACACTGGCTTAGGACCAGTGACAGTTGCAAATCTTCAGCCATAACCTTGTTAAAGTATAATTTTTTCAGACAAAATGGCTATGATAAGTGTCTTTGTTATGTGTGTGAATAGTTATTAATTCCCCGTGATTTTAAAGCTTTCAGAATCATCTTTACCCACTATCAAAGCCCTCAATTTTGAACAATGTCTGTACATATGTGGCGCGAAGCATTTTCTCATGTTAAATATTGTTATGTTGTTGCATTTGATCATGCTCCATTTATAACATATATGTAGATATGTCACAGTATCAAAAAAAGTTATAGCCCATCTACATGAGTTTTTCTGCCATAATAGGTCATTCCTTTTATTTTTCTACCTATAGTGATATTCAGGAATGACTGAAAGGACATAAGATCATGGGTAGACGTGAACTTTATGCTTGCAGACAAACTTAGCTGGACTGGACAGATTGATATTTGTAGCAGGTTGTTGTACATTGTTGTAGCAGAAATTAGCTTTAGTGTTTAAGTACTGGTGGTTATTGTACTTGTTTAGTTGCTCCGCTAAGAAAACCATAAAGCAAGTGCTGTAATATTTTGTTAAATAAAAAACATCCCTCCACATTCTGCTCAAAGTGAAGGCAGTGTACAGGTATATATTTCATTAGTAAAGATGTGTATAACCAAAAGCTATTCTTAACTTTAATCAGGAGTTTCAGGGGAAGTTCCTAACCTTAAACACCCCCACCACCACCCAGGGCCTCACACCAGGGTTTTGCCTGTCAATGAAATTGGGACAACCTATGAAATATGGTACACAGAACACACACACACACACACACACACACACACACACACACACACACACACACACACACATATATATATGTGTGTGTCTGTGTGTGTGTGTATTTATATTTCAACAGCTGCTAAATATATGCTCCAAATATGAAATCGATAACAATGTGCAATATAATGCTAAAAAGAGCTTATTGAGCTAATAAGAGTAATGATATTTAGAACAAAAGAGGATAAGGACTTCAGTTTTCCAGAATTTTATTTATCAAGGCAAGTGATCTGTGTTTGTAATACAGCAAGATATCTGGGTCAGTTCATTACAGAACGAATGGCTGATGATTATAGTGACACATATACCGGTAGGCAGTACCATGTATTATATGGCCAAGCTAATATTTTGCCAAGAAAGTTTTATGTTCTGATGATGTCAAGATACATCTCTTTAAAGCATACTGTACCCCTCTCTATACTGCTTCTTTGTGGACTAATTTTAAAATGGCAAGCTTGTATAAGCTCCAGGTTGCCTATAATAATTGTATGCAGATCTTATTGAAAAAGCCGTAATGCTGTAGTGCTAGTGTGTTTTATTTGTAAAGCAGGTATCAGTGCTTTTCAGGCCTTATTGAGGAAAGTATTGGTTAAATGTACTTGCCAATTAAATGATTCTCTAAACCCTATTATTATGTTGCAGACAAATCCATGTCTTAATGTGGTATGATACCAGTCACCCTACTGGAAACGTTAATATAACTGTCTTTTTTGAGAAGTCTCAGAGTCCCTTTTTATCTCTCTATCTCTCTATTATGTCTTTCCAATGGACAATTCTACAATACAAATGCTCAAGAAAATACAGTGGGCAAAAAAAGTATTCAGTCAGCCACCAATTGTGCAAGTTCTCCCAGATGAGAGAGGTCTCCAATTTTCATCATAGGTATACCTCAACTAAAGTCTGATTTTTAAAGAATGTATTTGCAAATTATGGTGAAAATAAGTATTTGGTCAATAACAAAAGTTCATCTCAATACTTTGTTATGTACCCTTTGTCGGCAATGACAGAGGTCAAACGTTTTCTGTAAGTCTTTGCAAGGTTTTCACACACTGTTGCTGGTATTTTGGCCCATTCCTTCATGCAGATCTCCTCTAGAGCAGTGATGTTTTGGGGCTGTCTCTGGGCAACATGGACTTTCAACTCCCTCCAAAGATTTTCTATGAAAAAGGTTTTCACTCAAAATCTCACAATACATGGTCCAATTCATTCTTTCCTTTACACGGATCAGTCGTCCTGGTCCCTTTGCAGAAAAACAGCCCCAAAGCATGATGTTTCCACCACCATGCTTCACAGTAGGTATGGTGTTCCACCATGCTTCACAGTAGGTATGGTGGATGCAACTCAGCATTCTTTCTCCTTCAAACATGTCAAGTTTTTACCAAAAAGTTGTTTTTTGGTTCCAATCCTTCTGGATCATGCAAATGCTCTCTAGCAAACTTCAGACGTGCCTGGACATGTACTATGCAGGGGGACACGTCTGGCACTGCAGGATTTGAGTCCCTGGTGGTGTAGTATGTAACTGATGGTAGCCTTTGTTACTTTGGCCCCCAGCTCTCTGCAGGCCATTCATTAGATCCCCCTGTGTGGTTCTGGGATTTTTGCTCCCGTTCTCGTGATCATTTTGACCCCACTGGGTAAGATCTTGTGTGGACCCCCAGATCGAGGGAGATTATCAGTGGTCTTGTTTGTCTTCCATGTTCTAATAATTGCTCCCACAGTTAATGTCTTCACACCAAGCTGCTTACCTATTGCAGATTCAGTCTTCCCAGCCTGGTGCAGGTCTACAGTTTTTCTGGTGTCCTTTGACAGCTCTTTGGTTTTGGCCATAGTGGAGTTTGGAGTCTGGCTGTTTGAGGTTGTGGACAGGTGTATTTTATACTGATAACGAGTTTAAACAGGTCAAACTAGAAGTTACAGGTCTGTGAGAGCCAGAAATCTTGCTTGTTTGTAGGTGACCAAATACTTATTTTGCAGAGGAATTTACCAATTCATTAGAAATCCTACAATGTGATTTCCTTGATTCTTTCCCCTATTCTATCTCTCATAGTTGAAGTGTATCTGTGATGAAAATTGGAGACCTCTCTCATCTTTTAAGTGGGAGAACTTGCACTGACTAAATACTTTTTTTACCCCACTGTAAATGCTAGATTAGACTATCAGATGTCGATGGTTTCTGCTTCTGGAGTTGGTGCAATTATTAGTTTTGGCAGGGTTCATTTCAGGAGAGTAGCACCTGCTGTTTATCAACGGAGCCTCTGTGGAGATCGTCAAGAGCACCAAATTCCTTGGTCTTCATCTGGCAGAGTACCTCACCTGGTCAGTCAACACCAGCTCCAAGCCCAGCAGCGCCTCTACTTCCTGAGGAGGCTGAGGAAGGTCTATCTCCCTTCCCCCATCCTGACTGTGTTCTACAGAGGGACCATCGAGTTCTACATCCTCCTGCAATCTGGAAAAAGGTACCGGATCATTCGGGCCCACACAACCAGACTCAAGCCATCAGGCTTCTCAACACCTAGGGCTGAATTACAAAAAAACCTCTCTCTCTCTCTTACACACACTCTCACACACACACACACACACACACACACACACACCCAGAACTGCACAAAACTCTCTGTTCCTCTTACACACATACTCATACACTCACACTCTTTTTCACCTGTGTGTTTATATGTATGTCTATGCCTATATTCTATCTGCACTACCTCAACCACTGCTACTCTGTACATCATTTAATTTTTTTATTTAATTTGTCTTTCTTTTGGCACTAAGTGTCTCATTTTTGCGCTCTTTTTCTTTTTGTACTGTTTTTTAACTGTATTGTCTTTGCACTGTTTGCACATAGGTGACACTTTGCACTTTATGTGGCTAGGATAAAAACCTTCATCATAGCTCTGTGTTATTGTTTTTTTTCTAATTTGACATTTGTTGTGTGTTTATGCAGCACCTGGTCCTGGAGAAATGTTGTTTCGTTTCATTATGTACTGTGTCAGCTATATGTGGTTAAATGACAATGAAAAGCTTTTTGAAAACTTGAGCTTGAACCCAGTGTGCATACTTTTCACTTCCTGAAGACAAAACGAAGGGCAGAAAAAGCCACAAACATGCAGCAACTGAAGGTGGCTAGAGTAAATGCTTGGCAAAGCATCTCAAGGGAGAAAACTTAACTTTTTTCTGGTTTCCATGAGTTCCAGATTCCAGATCCAGTGGTAACTAGTGGTAAATATTATTATTATTATTAAAGTTATAACTAGTTTTAACTACTTGAATGCTACTTTGCACCACCTGTGAAAATGGGGGACTGTGTATTAAATGGGTGTAATTTTCTAAAAGTGATTATATAATTCTCATATATGACTCATATTAACACTCTGGGTATTAATTTAACAATAGGGATTATACTGGGTACTGTGGTGGGGTACAAACACAAGTTTGCAAAGATTGTGAAACTGTCCAAGCACGTATGGACCTAATGGTATCTGTTAGGAGCCTTAGTATCCTTACAGCATTATTAGTCCTAGTAGCAATTATTACAGTAATCACAGCAAATTAGTCTTAATTTAACCATCATACAGTACATTAATCCTTTTTATTTAATAGCATTTGTGCATATCCATAAGATATTAAATAAATAATAAATCCAGGTCCTGAGCTCATGATTTGTGGATAATGTCAAATAATGAATAATACCAATGTTTTTCTCATTTTCATGGTGCACCCATGTGAGGAAAACATGCATGACCTTTGATAGGTAAAGTGACAGATAATCTGTTACATCTGCTATTTTCAAGTTAACTTTAATTGTTGCCATAGCAAATAAGATTATTTTTCAACCAGTGTAAACAAAGGCTTCTGAAATTGAAGTGTAAATGTAGTTTATTAAACTTTTTTTTTTTTTTTTTAAATCAACTCGATGTTAGACAAGTACTTGACCAACTTGATACTGATAATAGCAACTATGGCTCTGAATTACAGGTGGAAGACCCTGTAATAGTTTTAGGGATCAGTCAAAAGAAGAACGTTTCAAAAGGGTCGGAAGCATGCAAGCTAAGAGCAGAGTTGGCCAGCAGCCCAGTGAAGCCACACTCTTCAACTTGACCAGATCAAAGTTAGTCATATGTGAGATGTGAAAGAGCCTCCAACCTCTAGGAGAGATGGCTCAGACAACCACACAGTTGATGACAGGTGTCAGGAATTATAAGAATGAACTTTAAAAAGTGAGTCACATTCTTGGAAGGACAGTATTCAAAGATAATGTTTAAATAAATGGGCAAAGCTAAGGACACTGTAAGGATAACTTTGAGGAGGAGGCCCTCAGGAAAACCTCAGGAGAACCCTGGCGTTGTTTATGTTATGCTCATAATTTATACCTTTTAGTGTGATGACCTATTCCTGCATGCCTATGGCTCATTTCTACAGCACAGTCCCAGTATTGGGAGGAGTGCATTGATTTACACAAACGTAGTTTGCCTCGGAGGCGGAAACAGATCCTTAACAAACAGATACAGGAAAATAAATCATAGGATCCGATTCATTAACAGTCAAGGCTCATAAAAGTGGTTCATATGTCACATATTAATGTATATTATTGTGGGGGACAGATTTGTATTTTCCTAATATTGGGAGGAGTGTCCCACCAAAGAATACATGGTTATGCCCATGTCCTGACCCCACCCTTGCTGCCATTTTCATGTTCAAGTTTCAAGAGCACATTGACGTGACCAACTTGAAATGAAAGAAAATCAGTCACAGCTCAGATGCAGACAACTACAGCTGACTGTGATGTGAAAATTAACCCAGAATCACTGTCGCAGGCTGAAGCCAGTGAGATAGACAGATCCCTTGTAAAAGCAATGTCCTGAAAACATTAACTGAACTTGTGCATCATCACAAAATAACAAGGTAGCAGATTCCTTCCAACCAGCTTCACCACAGATCCAGTAGAGTGTGTCATTCTCTAGACCACTCAACCCTACGCAGCATGATTCCAGCAAAATCACATTAAAAGAAATTGCTTAGGTTACCTGCCAGCTCAAAATCTGTGCTCCTCCAGGTCACTGAAGCCTTCGGACAAGCAAGATGACAATGATTTTAAATGAGAATGCACTCTCAAAACCCACTACTCTGCCTCAAGAAATTGTACTGGAAGGTTGTGGTGGTTCACTCAGCAAGCCAAAGTACATGTATGAGGTGGAAATGAAACTGTATGGACAAACCTATATTGTGTCTGTCCATGTTTTTTCAGGGCAGCATGATGGCGTAATCATAGGCACAAATGTCATCCGATTTCTTATGCATCACCTGAAAATAACCAATAAATATTGTTGTCTTGTATCCAGTGGTAGTCTTTTTCCTGAGTGTAAGCATTTCCTGCATCTTAAGGCCAGTGCATCCCAATGGAGAGGAGAGGAGCTACCAGATAAAATTGGCACTTTACAGCTTCAACAGTCAGTCACCTAAAGTGGGGTAAAGTGGTAAAACTTGTCAGACAAGCCCATCATGCTAAAGAGCAAACTAGCAGATGTATCACCCAATACAAGCATGGGGATGTGACTAATGAAAGGATCTCCGAGGTAAAAGACAGAAGCAAGTGGAGAAAGCTTATCCATAAAGTTTGCCAAAGTTTTAACAAAAAGAGGAAAAGAGACCATGAAGCTAAGCGTGCAAGGTGAACTCTAAACTATGGACCTATGATTTGTTTCTGACTGTGTTATACCCGTATCGGATGCAAAGGTGTATATATGCTGGGGAGCATTTATTCAAAAATCTCCAAACCAGGCACTATGCAGAATAGACTTAACACTGTAAACAATCAATTAATATAAAATATATACACATATGTTGTTCGCTACACTACCTGGTAACACTGGTTTGCAGTCAATGACATTATTTGCACCACACTTGTAAATTGAATCTTATATTTTTACTTTTTGAATCTATTAATTTATTACAGTTTATTTCTTCACTTTATATTCATCCTCATTTGCCTGGGTTCACAAACTTGGCCAATAAAGATGATTCAGAAGTTTTGGAAGTGGAATGGCAGTTATTGTGCCATTAGGGAGTTTTATAATATATATATAATATATATAATTTTATATATAAATTATATTATATATATAATAATTACTAGTGTATTGTGGACAAGGGTGATGTCCCGGATTGGTGTTAGAAGGTAAAAAGGAGGAGGAATAAGAGAGTTAATTTCATTATGTTTAAAGGATTAGTTGATTAAGACTAAATAATAATCTAAATAATTTTTTTTATCCCAAATTTAATTTAGTACTTTGTTTATTTATTTTGTTTTTTTTTTTAAGTTAGTTACTTTTAAATGTACTCTCGTCACATATGTTTTTGGAGGTTTTAATAGAAACTGACAAGCAGCCAAATTCTATAACTAAGCTTGCCAATTGAAAAGCTTTATGCACACAACCGAGCACAGTTATAGAATGTCTGTCCACAAAAGAATTTTGGTAAGAGACCCAAAATAAAAGAGGTCCAAAGTGTGTTGAAAGTGGGGTCAATTCCCGACTTCATTTCCAACCTGTTCATAGTTCTTAGCCACTTACTACGTCATTCCCTACTTAGTGGCAACATATGAAACTTCAACGAACTGTTTTTCTTTACAGTGGACATACAGCCCACTGCACATCAACTTTCGGGCATAATGAGAGTGTAAGTTTAGCAATATAATATAAAAATTCGTATACACATTAATCTAACTGTGTAGCTTGTTTTCACCACTCCAAAATGGCTGATGTGACTGTGACCCAGATATCGGACTGTGAGAATCTTACTATGATTGCGCTGTTTAAAATAATGAACAGGGCAAGGGCAATTTTTCAATAACGTTGTGTGACCTTTTGATTTCTGATATTACACTACACTCTACATACCGACTGCATTAGGCTGCTTATGTTGTATGACAAGCATGTTGTTAATCTAAGCTTAAAATGGGTATTATTATTATTATTATTATCATTATTATTGTAGCACAGCACATCCAGCCTGTGACATGTAGGTGGTTACAACAAATAAAAAGTACAAAAAAAAAAAAAAAAAAAAAAAAAAAAACAACCAGCGGAAGTCTGTTGTCACTCTGCAAAGTGAATGCAGGGACATGATAACGTAATGTGGCTTTTCACACTTTGTTGAGAAAACTGGCTACATAAATGCAACGTTCCATGTAAGTACACATTATATGCGTCAAATACGTGCAAAAATATTTAATGTGGGAAGAAAGAAATGAAAAGAAAAGGTTGCTTTTTATTCATGGCATAGCATATTATTCAGATTCCCACAACTTTAACAGTAGAAAGCTGACTCATGCCAGACTTATGGTGTGTTTGTTGCTGGTTAGCAACAACTCATGCTATATTTGGCTTTTCCAAACAGTGTGCCAGTGTGATTTATTATATATTTTCATAACATGAGCTCCAACATGTTCTGTTGTTGAGCTGTTCAGCAAGGTAATATGCATTTAATGCGCTTTAGAATATAATCAGTTTGGAGAACAGCACAGCACGGTTACTGGATGTCTGCTTACTTCATTTCACTGTAACGACGTAGTTTTTGCATGTAGCACATGCCTTTGTAAGATCTAACATGCGATTTTCTTAGATTCAGGGCTTTAAAAATATACCAGTGCAGTTCAAAACTACAGCTTCATACCCCCTCAGCTGTGAAGTCAATGAATTGTTAAATATTATATAATTTCACATGCTGTGTGTGCCTTATTCTGTATTTTATGTGATAAGTTTATAATAATGTAAAATAATAGTTATTAGGGTGATTAAACATTCATCCGCCAAACTGCTTTATCCTGTTGAAAGTTGAAGCCCATCTCATGTGAGGTGAAGGCAGGGTTCACCCGCAACAGCTCAAAACCATCACAGCATCACAGCAAAACACAACAAATACATACTATATACATATACACACACAAACACACACATATATATATATATATGCAATATACAAAAAGATTACAAAAAGTTAAATATATATATATATATATATATACACACACAGACATATGACCTTTTTATGATGTATATACTATTATTTTCAAATATATCCAGCCATGGTACCTTTTATTTATGAATAAAACTTACTAAAACAGAACTGACATAAATTACTCTTACTAATTTAAAATGCCCCATTGTTTTGAGTAAAATCCATTTATGCCACCTTTGTTACCTATGTAGGCAAAACTTCTTTTATCATCATGCACTGTAAGATGAATTAATTGATGTGGGACTAAATGGATACATCATGTCAGAATCATCTAATTATATGAAAGGGCTTCAGTACATTACTAAAGTAAGTAAAAGTAGTTATTTGCCTATAAAAAATTTTTACCTTCAGATGTCCATGACATCTGCCTGAAAGATCATTTTTGTATTGTTTTATTTTTCTTCCCTTTATTTGCAAACGTATGTTGGCTTTTGTACTTCCCCTATTTGGTAATTCATGTTCCTGAGTATACAGTGTGACAGATTTACCCATTAACACCCCCCCCCCCTTCTCTCTGCTTCAGTGACATCGCAGAGTTGTTGAGTGTACAAGAATGTAATGTGAGGCAAAGGAACTTCTAAGACGCAGGAGCTTTCTTTCATGCTAGGCCTCCTTATAGCAAAAGGAAGGCACAGGACTCAATGCTGTGTTTGGATAAACCTGTGGATAAAAGATAAACCCTTGTATGATGTCAGAAGAGGGATGTATGATCTAAGGGGAAAACTGGACCTTGTGTACACGAAAATGGTAAGGGAAGAGCTTTGGTGGTGTGGCTTCCTGTGAAATAAGATGTTGCTCTTATGGTGTACGTCTTTGTACACCCCTTATATGAAGCCAAAAGCACCTTTCTCTTCCGTTTCTCTGCTGCTTCCGTAGAACTTTCTGTACCATAGCATTGACGTGATTGAATTATATATTTGTGTATGTGACGAGAAAATTGCAATCTAACGTGTAGCAAAAAACAAAGTTACAAAATATTTTAGGTTACAAAATATGTACGTATCTAAAGACTATAAGGATGTGTACCTTGTACCTCTGTAAATTTTGTAGATTTATTTTGCAATATTCAAGAGGCTTAAGTTGCTTCCAGAACAATATACTATGAATTTATATAAATCATACAAATAAATACAAAGCGATCGGGAAAAGTAAATGATCAAGATTGTAAACTGGCCACTTCTACACTGGAGCAGTTAGTTGTTTTAATATACCTCAAAATATCCTTTCCCTTTTGTGTAAACATTGCCATAATTGGCTTAAGAGCAACAAATTATGTAACTGTTAAAAATAAGGATAGCCATTTATGTGCATAGCCCCAAATAGCTGCATGCAGACAGTTAAATCTAAGTGACTTTTATCCAGCAATGCTTTGTTTACCTCACATACACAGAGTTGCCTTGAGGAAAACAACCCTTTCTTATGCATTGAAATACTTACAAAATTTTCTTACAAAACTTTAAGTTTGTCTGTCTGTCAAAAGACAAGAACACAACAGATAAGTAAGTAAATTTATTTTGGTCTCTAGAAAAGTAGCATTCATTAAACTGGGAAAACATACAGTAGTGTGCAGTGAAGATTATGCACCACCTCTTTTGTCTAAAAGGGCTCCTAATAAAAAGAAGTAAAAAAATTACTTCCTTATAATGTTGTATTGGTGAAAATGTACTGAACGATGCTCTTCTAAGCAATGGGAACCAAAAAAAAAAATTCCAGCAAGTATATTAAGGTAAAAGTACGGCTAATGAACAAAAACACGGAAAAATTGAAAGGTGTCGCAAATTTAATTTTTTTTTACTTTTGAATAGCATGAATGAACCATATGGAATGGTTTAGCGAGTAAAGAAATAAAATCATTTGTGAACACTGTGCCTGAAAGGTTAAATGCTGTAAACAAAGTAAAGGGTGGCCACAATAAATATTGTTTTTTTTCTCAAAAAGAGACTGTTATTTTTGTTATTACTATATATTGTTTTTTATTTACTTATTCTCATCAAAATGATCCAATATTACATGAAATAAATACTTGAATAGTACTTAGTTTCTAATTTATCTTCATTTTGTTAAGCGTATCATCATCACTGCACACTACTGTACATATTACATATGTGTATCAGTATGTTATATCTCGATGATCTGCTTACACAGCTGACCAAGGACGTGTGAAAAACATTGTGTAATCTTTTGCCACTTCGAAACACAAATAACTCTTGAAACAACTTGTCACTCGTACAGTTCCCCAAGGTTTTACATGTGTGGTAGAGATGTTTCCTGTTCAGTATTCTGAAAAATTATTATAGAATTATCAAGGTTGTGGGTATGTTGGGGTAAAATTAAATCAGCTGTTTGTAGTCTGAAGTTTTTTTTTGTACTAGATCATTGCCTAGAAGAGAAAGATAAGAACATAAATAAATAAATTTAAATAATATGAATAACCGTTCTCATAAATAATGAGTCACCGGTTCTGTTCATAATTTTTATGGATAGAATTTCTAGGTGCAGTCAAGGTGTTGAGGGGTTCTGGTTTGGTG
>JAOUQZ010000041.1:23964412-23978350 GCA_028564935.1 Neosilurus hyrtlii | reverse complement strand
AAAGGGGAATTTAATTAATTTAAGGGCTGGGGTTTTGACAGTCAAACTGTGTGGGGATTTATTATAACTGAATCATTAGATAAAATCATGGGAATTAATTACACAGAATTACTATGCAACCACTACTTATGCTAGTAGGAGTAGTAATACACCATCTATATCTGGGCTCCCAGGAGGAAGATCAGAAAAATACACCCTTTTTCATGAAACACTGAGATATTGATCCCATATTCAGCCCCATTGCACTTAAACAAAGACCATAGAGGCCAGAATGCTTTATAAAAATTTCACTGAACACAGCGGAGTTGTGGTCAAAATGGAAAAATATGCAGTTTATAAGTTTATACTATTTCCTCACTACATTCATGCTTGGTTCTAATGCATCTAACATGTTCCCACTAATGCCTTAATTTTTTTTTTCACTAAACATGGTGTTAACATGGTCATGTGTACATCACTTCTAATGTGTTCTTATTGGCTTCTTATTGGGACAGGTTGCACTATGTGCATACCACATGATTACCACAATCTAATTGTCTGGTCCCTATGAATACTACAACTGTACATCAAACTCCTGATTAGAAACCCAGCACTCACATGTATGTGTTGGAGGCTTCAAATAACACACTTCTCATTTACATTGAATGGGGTGACATAATGCGCTTCCGTTATGCATTGGGGTTTCATTGATTTGCTTTGCTTGCAGTAGGAGCTATGGACGGAAGGTACCATCCCACTCAAACAGGTCAGTGTTGTCCCCAATATTAATTAATCCCATGATTAATAAAGTCTGCATTGTTTTCTGACCACCACCTGAACATCTAGCAGTTTAACAACCAAAATCTGCTATAAACCACATTGCATTAGGATGGTGCCAAAGCATATTGCCGCATTAGATATTCACTATTTTCCATGTGGTTTAATAAAGACTGACTACAACCACAAGGCTTCGTCAACCACAAGACCATCAACATCTTTTTTCCCATACAACTGATCTGGTGCTCTGACTCCTGGTATACCCGGTATACTGATTAAAGCGGCTCTAGTGCCTCTAATAGCCCAGCTAATTTATTACGTCTTATGACAGAGTCTCCTATAACCAGAAAACTTTTTTTTGTTAAAAATGCACTTCTGCAGTCAGCATTGTCAGTTGGATTGAGGTTCATACCTTTGCAGGGTGGCACTAATAATGGCTGGACTGTAACACGTGTAACTCTGTCAAGCGACAGTTATTTTGATACCTCACACTATAGAAATAAGGCTCTGGAATGTAATGTGTTTTATTTGTATTTTAGTATACTCAAAAATGAGCAAGATATCAACAGCAGATGGCGCAGTGATTTTTTCAAGGCTTCAACCATTTTTTCCTTTTTTTTTTTTTTTGTTCCTCTGTTTCTATTTCTCCAATGGTTTGAAATGGTACAGGATTCTATGGTCTAATTTTTTGGTGCCCATTTAGCACATGTTCAAGGTCACAGTTTTAGTGATTGTTCAAATGTGCATTGGTTGCTTAAATGTCCAGCTGTATTGAGTGGAGGATCAATCTTTGATTTTGCCAAAGTAGCTTTAGCACCAGTTTGCTGCACATTCATTTCCACTGCTGTGCTATATCCTTTTCACTACAATCGTCAGACTGCTCCTATGATAAGCTAACACTAAGATGGGCCTCAAATTCTGAAACTAAGGCAAAGTCACTGACAGCACATCAGGATTTGTCTCTGTTCAAGAGATTAAGCGACCATCAACTCTGCGTTTCACTGTGTGCCTGCTGTCTGCACCTCTAAGCTGTATTTCCCTGTTTTTAAAAGCACTCGCTATTCTATTTCTTTTGGACCAAAGAATCAAGTCATCTGACCATTTATCTTCCTGCCACTGCAATAAAGGCACTTACCCCAGTCTACCCAGTGTGTTCTGTAGCCATATTTGCTGCAATGTTAGTTCCTTGCTGTGTTAGCAAAGCACAATTTGAATAGCCAGCATTCTTTCCATAGCCTGTGAGTTGCTGGGTACTAATGGCATTATGCTGCAGAGGTTCAGAAGGCAACTAAGCAACCAGTGGCAAGGAGGAGTACTTTATTTTTGTTGCAGTTTCCTTCATGATAAACTGACAAGAAAATATTGAATATTCCTAAATACTTTCCACTGTGTGCATATGGAATTACTTGTTCAATTTGGACAACAAAGTTTTAGCTGGATTTAAATCTTGATACTGAAATGGCCATTGTAAAAAAGTGATTTCAAAAACCTCATTTCTCTGTTGATTTGAAAGCATGCTTCGCTTCTCATGCTGTTAAAAGTTTATCTATGGCTATCTATTGTTATCTATCTTATAGATCCTGGCCAAAAGACTTCTTTTGCATTTGCTTATGAAGCCAAGCTACAAAAGAATCACTGATCCACTTCCCCATTTTACTTCAGCTATGAGGTGCTTTTTCTTGAATATAATTCTATTTATGCCACCAAACATATGCATTCACTAAAAACATTGGCTTTATACCAACTTGGCTTGTATCATTCAATTTGCTTCTCAATATGTCTGAAAACATGGTGCTCACTGGTCCAAAACCTGACAAATTGGGGCAGCCGTAGCCTAATGGTTAGAGAATCGGCTTTGGGACTGAAAGGTCGCTGGTTCGATTTTCGAACCAGCAGGAAAAATGTGTGGCGGTGGGGGGAGTAAGCCGAACCGTTCCTTCCTCCATCTTCATGGCTGAAGTGCCCTTGAGCAAGTCCAACCCCAACTGCTCTCCGGGTGACCCCAATGTGTGTGGCAGCCCGCTGCTTCAAGTGTGTGTGTGTGTTCACTGTTTACATGTGTGTGTGCTCACTTTGGATGGGTTAAATGCAGAGGCAATAATTTCCCTTAAAAGGATTAATACAGTATAGCCAAATCAAAAAATGGCTAATTCAGTTAGAATGAGTGGGTGTGTCCAGACCTTTGACTGGTACTGTATGTTATAGCTTCTGCTATAAACAATTGTTCTCCTACAATGGTCGATTTTTTTTCTTTCTCCAAAAGGACATGTATCCATAACCCATAATGCAATTCTTGTCAGGTCTGAGGCATTTTTCAGATTTTGAGCATTGCAAAGCCTTCAAAAATGTGATTCCATATCAAAATAATAATGTAACAATGCTCTTTAGCTCTTAGGAAAGGGCTATTGTGTAAGGTCGGGGCAGACTATAATGGTACAGAAAAGGCAATGTAGCTTACACGATTAAAGAACAGACACACGGCCCCTTTCAAAGAATAAAAAAAAAATACTGCACTTCCAAACCTCAGTTAAATGTTGTTTATAATTAAAATCCACCGTTATATTTAACCCCAGAAAGAAATCCTGGGCAGGTGTGGCTCAGTGCTTAAGGCTCTGGGTATAGGTAGTGATACAAGGGTCAGGGGTTCATGCCCTAGTACCACTAAGCTATCACTCACTGTTGGGCCCTTAAGCAAGGCTCTTAACCCTCAATTGCTCAGTTGTATAAAGAGTATAAACGTAAGTTTGTCTGGATATTGGTGTCTGCCAAATGCCATAAATGTAAATGTAAAATTTAAAGCATGCTGAAAATCAGGCATGCTATTCCTACATCATAACCAACAGACAAACAAAACAACTTAAACACAGAACATAATTTCCATCACCAACACCACGATTCACATTACTGTACACTCTCACCAGTTTACTAATATAATCCACTCTACACATTAAATGTCTGAATTATGGATGGGTGAAAAAAAACATTTTCTTGCCAGATTGTGGATCTACATGAGAGTCACTAATGGCATGTGAATATCATCAGAATCAGAATCAGCTTTATTGGCCAAGTATTTGAAACCAAACAAAGAACTGAGTTTAGCTTCGCTCACTGTACAGAAAAAAAACATTTAAGTAGGTATATACAAAAGTTTAGGCAAATGAGGATAAATATTAAGTGAGAAATACACTGTAAGGAAAGAGTGTGCAAAAATGCAAGAGGTAAAAGGGACAATATAGTATAAAATTTATAGTATAGTGCAGAAAAATATAGTGCAGAAATCGTCATTGACACTGAGTGCGAACCAGTGTTCATAAAAAATTGAAATGAACAGACATGTGTACAGTGGGTTATTTCACAGTAGTTTTTAGGTAATCCTTCTAGGAGGGTAATGGCAAAAATTCATAAAACAAGCTTTTCCTTCTGTTTGCACTATACAGGAGAGTAACTTGGGACAGGTGCATTATCATTATGACCAATTCTAAGCAATAAGTATAACAAATCTGACAGGAATCTAATGCAATGGTGCGAATCAAAATCTATTTTACTTATAGTGAAGAAATAAAAGGAATGATCAGTTAAGGGAGTTATTATGGCAGAGAAATTGTCATGAAAAGGGGCTATAACTTCTTTTGATACTGTGACATTCCTAAAATATCTAATAAATAGAGCATGATCATATGCAACAACACTCCCATTCTTTTTAGAATATTTAACATAAGATAATGCTCACCACCACAAATATACAGGCATCGGGACTTTATAACAGCATCATGGGTAGACGTGAACTTTTAGTGCTTGCAGACAAACATAGCTGGACTGGACAGATTGATATCTTTAGCAGGTTGTTGTACATTGTTGTAGCAGAAATTAGCTTTAGTGTTTAAGTACTGGTGGTTATTGTACCTGTTTAATTGCTCTGCTAAGAAAACCATAAAGCAAGTGCTATAACATTTCATTCCTCTACATGCTGCTCAGAGTAAAGGCAGTGTACAGGTATATATTTTATTAGTAAAGATATGTATAACACCCCCCCACCCCACCCCTGCTGCCCCTAGGTGACTCAATGAATTACTTTGCATACATGAATATGGTGGGTATATACTTGAAGGTATATAATTGTTATAATGGGAAGGAATGTCTGAGTGATGGTGACTTCTACTCCATCTTCCCCTCCAAACTGTTACTTGTTTGAAGCAATAAAGTAAAGTACACCTTTTTAATAAAATAAAATACTTTTTGGCAACGTGCACAGAATTCTAAGTGCCTTATGCAGTAGGTATCTTCAATTTTTTAGTTGGCAAAATAAACCATTACTGCCACACAATGAATTACTCATTTCAATAGAAAGGCTTTTAACCCTAAGCACACTGAGGAAGTGCATGACGTTTCTGGTGCATACAACATGCTTCCGGAAAGTGAACCTATCCAGCAAAATGGCATCTTGTTACCCAGTGGTGATACTGGGTTTGCTTTAAAGAAATCTTTTCTCAATAGCACGACACTTTCAAACAATTTCCAAACTATGGGTCATAACGTGATTGTTACATAAGATTACATCATTGACAGCATCATTAAAACGAATTCATTGAAATGATAAATTATGGTTATGTGTGCATCAGTTGACAAATGATTGTTTAGCATCATGGACAAATACCCAAGTGTGTTTTATTTCAACAACCTTTATTTCTGTGAAATCACTATAGTATTTATAGTACTGCCCTTCACTACAAATGCAAGCTGTTGACATTATTAACCTAATACACAATATACAGCATTTAAGGCAAAGATTTAAGGGCCATCTACAAAGTATATTTTATTACTTTTTTTTTTGACAATTTTTACTCAGATTTTTAGATGACATTTTTTAAGGCATCATGACATACATTGTGGAACAATGGATACTGAATATTAAAAAAAGGAATAGTGATCAAATTTAAATGGTATGTGTGAATAGAAAATACATAGCTAAGGCCATTTTTTTATTCCTTGTTTGGCAGATTTCTATTTTATAAACCCTCGACAAGAGACAGGAAAAAAAAATATAGAAACATTAATAAGAACGGGTATTTTTTTTTTCTTTACCAACACAACAGAACAAGAATACAATAAAGGGTAAATTAAAAATATATTTATTTTACTCTATATTGTTTTCTTAAAGAATCTCAAACCAATGCTTTGATTTACACATTTAATAATTTTAAATAAGTGGTCTGTCCTGAGCTGATGTACACGCACACATTGTGTAGATGTGTATGGGTGATACTTCGGATGGGCAAGTACACATGCGCAGATGTATATGATGTAGTTACAGTAGCTGCCATGAGAGAGCGATGAAAGGACAGACTTGGTACAAAAAATGTTCTGCTTTTAAAATTCATTGCACACTCGGCAAATTAAAACCAGCGCAAATGAAAAAGGACAGTTTTCCCTTTTTTTTTTTATTCGCAAATATTAACAACGGCAGATCATGCAAACAAGGGAATTAAAAAAAAAAAGAATGGACTAATTTACAGTTTATTTGACCCATGTGATATGAATTAATCATTAGTCTTATTTCTCTTAACACTTGGAAAACTGGCCAACTATACCACTGTTGTTAGAGGATGGTTCCATATTCTTATAGTGTACAAATTGCTAAATCAGAAAAATACAATAAAAATATGTTGTTTTTATTAGACTTTTTAACATTTTTGTAAGAAAAAGCAATACAGCTTGATGTTATCTGTAATTGTAAACTGTAAAGGATATATATATATATATATATATATATATATATATATATATATACTTGAGCTCTGGGATATGCTTGTGTGTGTGTGTGTGTGTGTGTGTGTGTGTGTGTATATGAATGAGACAATAGATGATGTTTAGATTAATTATAATTCATATTTGTTCCTTGTATCATTCCATTTTTCCGTAATTAGGCAGCTGTACTTTTCTTGAGTGATCTCTTCTTTCGGCTAGTTGTATTAGCAGGACGTATTTTAATCTCTGTATAGTCCAGGGACATGAGATGGCCCTTCCAGGGCTCCCAGTTCACCCCCTAATGGCAAAGGATCAGGAAAAATTCTAATTTAGCCTCTTAATGAAACTCAGCCAGCAGAAAAAATTCTTATCACATACATATGAATTGACAACTAAAAGTATGCTTCTCCTGTGAAAGACTAATTGTAACAAGTAAATGCAGTAAAACTTGTGTGATATCCTGGAAGACGTCTTTTCCCATTATCAAGGGGGCCTTACCAAGAATTGTAGTACTAATTAAAAAGTTTTGTCAGAAAGAAAATAGCTCAAAAAACTTTTTGAAATGGTAGTAAAATAAAACAATACTGCTTACTATGCTGTTACTGTCATTCCAAGTGTTAAACAAACAGCCCCTATATTTACTTTTGACTTCCCAAGAAATTTTTGGTGTAAGAGTTGGTTTTATAAATCTGCATTTGAGGTACTGTTGTTTCTCTCCCGTTATAACAGATGCTCAACTCTAGTTCAAAAACACCTCCTTTAACTCATAAACCTTATGGTTAATGATAATGTTAATTACATAACTGGACTATGGACCTAGAGTTCTCCATATTTTCACATTCTACGTTTTTTCCTTACAGTTTTTCAGCCAACACTGTTTTGATGCCCTCTGCTGGCCATCAAACTACCTGTGCATTAAAATGCTCATGAACAGAGATTTCTTCCCATTTTCCTAACTTCTTCCCTTCAGCGGAAGGAGGGGTACACCTTAAAAAGCTGACCAGACCATCGCAGGGCCAACTCAGACACAACCATTCATGCTCACATTCTCACCTTGGAGCAATTGAAAATATCCAATTAGCCTAATTTGGACTGTGGGAGGGAATCAGAGCAGCTGGAGTAAGCCCATGCTAGCACAGGGAGAAAATGCAGACTCCAGACATGCTAACCATTATGCCACCATGCCACCCATAGCAGAGATAAGAGCATCAAATGTCAGTGGACTATAAATCTTCACAATGCTCTCATTACACCAAAAATTACACAAAGAATACAAGATAAGGGGGGGGGGGGGGGGGGGGGGGGGGGGGGGGGGGGGATCATCAACATTAGAGCTTTCTTTTCTTTTAAAAGGTATTATCTAGCTAAAACTTACCATGCTGTGTCTGTTATCCTCAAATTTGCCATTTAGGTTGGCTAAGTGGCAATTTTTGTACCACCAGGCACCGCGGTGGATGAAAGCACAATTACCCAGAGCAATATCATTGTCTGAGTCTATAGTAGTGAAAGGTCTGCCCTGGTGGTAGGTCATAGCATCACCTATGGCAAAAAGAGGTTATTAGCCACTAACAGTGTAATTTATGCTGTGTTTATACTTATACTGTAATTTACACCATATGCAGTTTCTTAGTGTGTAAGAAAAGTTTATTGTATATACTTCAGGCTACATTGCATTACCTGCATTTCCCCTGTAATTTCCAACTGTCAGCTTAAACTTCTGTTTGGCTGATCCTACTTTGAAGTTATCATAGACAGCATAAGCACGCTCACTTCTCAGGCCCAAATCGAAGCGTACTTCATACTTTATGCTCGTGTTGGTCAGTGCATGAATGTTCTCCAGGCCTAGGTAACACAACACAACACAGTCACAGTGCATGATATGGTTACAGAGCTGAAACTGCAGCCTTAGCTTCTTGCTTCTTTCCTTGGGTGGCACAAAGGGGGATATTTACCCCACAAATAATATGACAACTGTTCCACATGTGATCACACATATGCATGCACATACACAGCGCACTGATGATATACAGATTTCATTCATCCATTCATTCATTTTCTGAACCGCTTAATCCTAATTAGGGTCATGGGGAGGCTGGAGCCCATCTCAGCCGACACTGGGCGAGGACAGAGTACACCTTGGACAGCTCGCCAGACCATCGCAGAGCAGAAAACTCTTGACAAAAATCAGCAACAGTAAAATGATAGAACCTGGGTCTATTAAATGGAGACCGTTAGAAAATGGTGTCTTTAGAGGTAAGAGGTTTGGAGGTGCTCCCAATCCCAATCAAGCGGCACCTATTCACTCAAGGACCGAGAGAATCTGTGGAGCTTCTGTTATGCCTGGTGGTTATTGATGGCAGTCCCTGAAGGAAAGCCTCTCAGGGAGAGAAAATCAGGCTCAAGACAGCAGCGAATCCAGAAGCAGTGGTCTGTGGCAGTTGCAGAAGCCAGATCACCTGGTTTGCCCCTTATATAAATAAAACACTTCCCTATGATAATTGCATTGGAGCCACTAGATAATTAAGGAGGCAGCACACATGCACATCAGACTAAATCGGATGGCAGCATACATTGTCATCCTGCTATAATCGGCCTCTTCTTGTAGTACCGTTGCCCCAACGACGACTAAAATCACAGTCCTGATGGCCATCACTCCCTTCACATACTCAAAAAAACCTGATCATACTAAAGCTTCCACTAATCTTCCATCCCCACGTGCCAAGAATAGAGAACCATTAGATTAACCATACAGATATATTATAAAGGGGCCGAGGGGTAAGTATTAAACAACCAGTATGTAACTCTGGTGTCTACATTTATGGATTCAGAACACCACTTGCACCTAAAAGTTAATGGAAGCATCCTTGGCATTAGGCAAACACTATCCCCTCCCCCTCCCTACACCATCCAAAGAAATACACTATGATCTTATATACTACTATACATTAACATTTTACATACTGAAAACAAACAGCATGTCATCTGTCCATTACATACAGTTATATCTTTGTGTTCCTGGGTCAAACAATACAAACGTGTAATGATGATATGTATAAATTTGACTTTCATATAAAAAATGTACTGTAGGTTTATAGAATTTCATTGTAGATTTTTCAGTACCAAGCCAGAATTCATCAGTCAGTTCCCCAAAGCCTTGTGTGTATTGTCTCCAGCGCTTCATGAAGTCTAGCTTGCCGGTATTGCGTCTTTGAAAGACCTTGGTTGAGAGAAAGAAAGAGAGAGAGAGAGAGAGCCAGAGAGAGAGAGAGAGCCAGAGTGAGAGAGAGAGAGAGAGAGAGAGAGACAGAGAGACAGAGAGAGAGAGAGAGAGAGAGAGAGAGAGAGAGAGCATTTGTTTTACTATGTCGAGCTGCTTTGTGGCAATATCAGCAGTAAAAGAATAATAAGGTATAATTAAGTATAAATACAAATGAATTGAATTGAATTGAGAGAGAGAACCGAAGGCATGTTGAGAAACACACTTCCATCTATTGCTACTTTATTATTTAGCATCATATATACTGTAATGGGAATTTATGTGCAAACTATAAAACATGCATGAATTATAATGAGATTCAACCACCAGACATCGACGTTTTATATTTGTATCTCATCAGACAGTACATTAACTTACAATCCAGCCACCACCATCTGTGGTCATGTCGCAATACACCTGCATTTGCTTATTGAGGTCATTGGCCACGTAGATAGTGTAAATTCCACTCTCCATGTTCCCATTCTTCATGATTTCTGTGCAGTCCATAGGGAAGGGATAAGCTGTTCCTACTGCAAAAAAAAAAAAAATTACATTTTCAAAATGACGGCAGAAAAAAGAAAGAAAGAAAGAAAGATAATGCCCATACTAAAACACATAGTGAAATCGAAATCACTGTTGTTAAACATAACATGCTTATTTTAGTCTTTATTTAAGGCCTCATTTTTATTCTTAACTTACTAGGGCCTCTGGGCTAAATATAAAATCTGTGCAATTGAGTAGGTGAACAATTTCAGTACCTGAGCCTCATATGTTGGAGCTAGTGAAATGAAATTGAATTTTTTTTCACTTTTTAGTTACATTTCACCTATTTAATACATCTTTTCACCTTACTACTATAATAAAGGAATGTGTTACTTTACCAGTGGCAAATATGGTCTCCTCAACATTACTCCTTTTTGAGCCTCTGTAGGCAATCAGAGTGACAATATACTTCTTCCCTGTGCCAAGACCAGAAAGGTTAAATCTGGTATCCCATGCTGCAAAGATCTTCTCAACGGTCTGTAAAAAGAAATAGGGCACGGTTATGGCTGCAACAAAATGCTGTTTGCAGAAGAATTGCAACCTATGTAACGATTAGATATGTTACAATTCACAGACCTGCACACCACCATTCTCAGGCCTGTAACTGAGAATGTATCCATCAATGTGAGCTTCAGGAGCTGTCCAGGTTAGAGCTGCAGAATCCCTCTTAACATCAACAGCTTTCAGATCCTTTGGAGCATCAATTTCTGAAAATACCAAAAAAAAGGTTGAGTTTTTTTAACACCTGATTTTCTAAGGAGTTTCAATAATGTGGGGAATTAAAATGACAAGACAAGTCTGTGTCCAAGACTGCAAGTTTTACAGTACATGACTCCATTCCTCTATAGGTATATACTTCTATAGGGGTGTGATCAGCCACCCACTGTACACAGAGAGGAATCAGGTAGAACCAGCAGGCAATGTTGATGAGTCTCATCTGTTTAATTATACTGGCAGGTACTTAGATGTTTTTTTGGCACACGACTGAAATAAAAACAGAAACTGTGCAGCAACCATACTGGATGTAAAACCAAAGAAGGCAGTTGCTGCAAGAGTGCGAGCCCACCATTCAGTTTTCACAAATTAACTTAAATGAAAAATGTCTAGGTATATCGAAAAGTGTAGGAACACCTGCCTAGCTAGAATGGCTCCATATTCTATACTTTCATCGACTGATGAAAACTGCTTTTGGATGCTGTACACTTTTGGACAGACAGCTATTATATTTTTCTACATTCCTGTGTTTGAGAAGTATATATGTACTATAATAAAAGTGTATCTGATTTGCAAGATTAATTATGATTAATCACAATTTATCTTTCCAAGTTTCTTCATTATCACCCATTACTGCTATTTGTTTAGTGACTACATTTGGTCATTAATGTAAATTAAGTGCGTGCCGAGTACAAATAATACATGACTTGAAAAATAAAACCAATCAAATATAAAATTAGCACTGCATAAGCGATGATACTCCTGGTTGCCAGGACTTAGAATAGAATTGTTTAGTTGAAGACACTTTGTTGGTGAAACCAAAAGAAAGGTTTTGATTCTTTGCTTGATTATTATAAATAATGCTGGACAACATATTATAATTTTTAGTTCCTAAAATATAATATAATGCTATTTATACTATCAAGCTGAATATTTGGCGGTATACATGGTGCCTTTGACCATTCTTCCACAATGGCAATGTTTACATGTTTGCACACCCGATAATGTACGTGAGACATCATGCACAGAGGTTTAATAGAAAACCAAGTCGCAAAAAATTTTATATACATCCGTCTATGTTAAGACATTCTATGTTAAGAATTTTGTATACAGATAAAATAAATTTTATCTGACATTTTCTATAGAATTTTTGTATAGAAACTTTTAGTTCCACAGAATAAATTGAAATTGGTTTCTTTATTCTATAAGAACACTATCAAAATTCCATAGAACATTTCTGTAGAGAAATTGAGAATGGGTGTATATTTACAAAAACCTTTTTATATGTTGCTTACATATTGCATTCATCAATTAGAACAGCCAATTAGTCTACTGCACTTGTTTTTGGACTGTGGGACAAAACCAAAGTACCTGGAGGAATCCCACACAAGCACAGGGAGAACATGTAAGCTCCACACAGAAACAACCAAGCCCGAGAATTGAACCCAGGCCTTCTTGCTGTGACATGCTAACCACTATGCCACCATGGTTCCTTTTGCATTCAGCTGCATACAAAAAAAGGGATTAGCACGGCATCTGATTTCTTGTTCTTTTAAATGAGAGTTATAGACAATATATCTTGGGATTTTGATTTTCAAAGAAAAATGCAAGAGAAATTTTATAAACCTGTCTCAGTTTCTGTTGAAGCTTTCCTGCTGGAGCAAGAGCCCTTGATGGCCCACACATAGACTGTATATACAACTCCTTGCCTCAGACCAGTGAACTGGTAAGAGGTGATGTCTGCTCCCACTTGCATGTCATCACTGGACCCTTCAGCGGAGCTGTAGCTCAGCATGTAGACATCTATTTCTGCTTGAACTCTGTCCCATGACATCATCACTGAGGTCTCTGACACTTCTCTGACCAAGAAATTAGTAGGTGTATCTAGTTCTAAGACGCAAGTTGGAGATCATTCTAGTGCATGGCAGGTCTATCTTAGTTGCGTGCATTTTTAATAGCTTATAAGTAAAATTAAAAAGCTTTTGATTTAACCAAATAGCTGTAATCCTGGATCATGTATTGTAGGGAGAATATTAGAGTCAGTATTTTAAACTGTTGTTTTAGCTGTAACCTATCTATAAAGCATACACATGACATTTCTTTTAAATTAGCTTGCAGTTACTCCCTTTGTTAAAATTTCATGATGGTAATGATTTGGGGCAGAAGAAAGAACAGATAAGACTGTAATCTTTTTTGTCCAGCTGGCTCATGGGTTTCCTCTGCATACTCTGGTTTCTTCCCACAGTCCAAAAACATGCATAGTAGGCTAATTGTCTCTTCCAAATCGCCCCTTGGCGTGTGAGTGTGAATGGTTATGTGAGTGTTGGCTCTGCAATGGCCTGGCAAGCTGCTCGGGGTGTACTCCGCCCTCGCCCAGAGTCGGCTGAGATGGGTGCCAGCCTCCCTGAGACTCTAATTAGGATTAAGTGGCTTAGAAAATGAATAAATGAATGTTTTACAACCCGTAGAATTATTAACATCCAGATAATAATGAATAATGACCCAAATTCTCCCTCACATCAGCTGATGAACAGAAAATTAAGAAAATCATCCAAGACACTTCATAAACCTGTCTCAGTTTCTGTTGAAGCTTTCCTGCTGGAGCGAGAGCCCTTGATGGCCCACACGTAGACTGTATATGCAATTCCTGGCCTCAGACCAGTGAACTGGTAAGAGGTGATGTCTGCTCCCACTCGCACCTCATCATTGGACCCTTCAGCAGAGCTGTAGCTCAGAATGTAGCCATCTATTTCTGCTTGAACTCTGTCCCATGACACCATCGCTGAGGTCTCTGTCACTTCTCTGACCAAGAGATTAGCAGGTGCATCTAATTCTGAAAAAAAAAGTGTGTATATATATATATATATATATATATATATATATATATATATATATATATATATATATATATATATAAACAGAGA
>JAOUQZ010000041.1:23946050-23956433 GCA_028564935.1 Neosilurus hyrtlii | reverse complement strand
TATATATATATATATATATATATATATATATATATATATATATATATATATATATATGTATGTATATGTATGTATGTGTAAACCTTTGGTATCACTATGTAAAGTTGATCATGGGTTTTATTCAATTTTAGCAGAAAAGAACCCCAGCGAGGACAAGGAGGATATTTCCAAGCTCGTCTCTGGCATGGTGAAGCACTCCATTAGCCGGCAGATCAGCTGCAAGACAGTGGGAGTGAATGAGGTATCTGTTTAGAGCCTTAATACTGCTTTGGGCTAATAAGCCTGTTATATAGTTGTTTAAACAGCTTCTAGCCACATTTTATCTCGAGATTGGTTGACCTGATAATTTAAGGCATGATGAAAAGGTGGGCTTTTGTCATAATACAAGTTAACTTTGCAGCACTACCATATATGGAGTATCTATACATTAATAAATTGAGCATAGAAAGGCTGAGAGAACATAAATTATAAAAAGTCACATGTGCATACTTAGGGATTTAATCCTCAACTCCAACAAATGATACATGCCGTACATTTTCAGACAAAAAGCAAGATTAGGATTAACATACCAGTGCAATTCTTGGCTGCTTTTGAAGAGAACAGAGACATGATTAGCAATACACTGCTTTTTTTTTGTGTGTGTTTTCAGCTTGTGTGAAACAACGCTCATTGATTTTTGTTTTTTGTCTCCTGACTACCCACACAGGTTGCATCTCCGACGGGTCAGCTGGCTGTTTCAGGGCCCTTAGACACACCAGCTGATGGCGAGTCCAGAAAGTCAACGTCCTGTTCCTTCAAAGGCACAGTGGCCAGCAGTACTGAAGGTGTGTGTTTTAATTTATTTAGTGTAAAACAGCTTGGGCTATTTTAGGTTTCATCTTGAGGCAACCATGTTGTACTTTCACATGAGCAATGCAGTGACTCCAGTTCACTCTTGCTGTATTAAATCTGTGTTAGTTTTATCTCATGATTCCTCACCTTCTCTGTGCAGGGTGTGAAGACCCACTGACGCCAGGTGCTGTGGCTGAGGCTGCCATGGAGGTCTTAGTAAATTGCCTGGCCACAATGCCAGCAGGTTTGTTTTATTCACCCTGTACTAATAAATGGACACTTTTGTTTATTTATTTATTTATTTTTTTTCCTTCCTCTGAAGTTAGTGTGAAAGTTCATGTTTGGTTTCTTTTGGTTCCGCAGCATCTAAGAATACTCCATGTGTCGCAAAGCCTAAGCCCTTCATCTGGGTGACCAAGTGGGTGGACTACTCCAACAAATATGGCTTTGGCTACCAGCTTTCCAATCAGAATGTTGGTGTTTTGTTCAACGAAGGCACTCATCTGAGTCTGTGTGAGCAGCGAAGGTAACCACAGTTTAGTATTTCTCTTAAAACTAGAACTGGACTTGACTTTAATGCATGTATTGAATCAAACTGGCTAGATTTTTTTTTTTTTTTGGCTTAATTATTTTATGACCTACAATATATTTTTCCCCCCTCCACAGGGTAGTTAGATACTGTTTAACCAACAATAAACACTTCACTTTCCAAGTGGCTGCACTACCAGAACAACTCCAGAGCCAAAAACATATTGTGGAGCTGATGGCCAAATACATGGAGCAGAATCTCATGGAGGTTAGGAGCTGTTCGAAAAACGTTCTTAAATTTTTTTTTTTCCTAGAACTGCTTTTGTTTTACTCTGCATCCAAGAAGTATATGCAAATTAGATTTTGACTATATATCATAGATGTTTTTGAAATTTTGCATGTGTTGTGGAAACACTGTAGTCTGCGCACAGGTGGAATTTTAGGCTGATCTGCACAATAGTAAACAAACGGCAGCCATATTGACATTTCCGTTACGGCAAGATAACATTGTTTGGGGGTAACTTTAATTTATTGTTCACAACAAACCAATTAATTATCATTAGGCAAACAGGACCGAATGAAGCTTATGGCTAATACTAATATTTACAAATAATACTTGACGTATCCGCCCTGATTTTATACGGCAGAAGTAACCTTTGATCCGTTGAAGAGATCAGATTCTTGATTGTACCTGATGGAAATCCTTTAACAGCAGTTCGAAGTGCGATCCTTAGATAAGCTTTGGACTCAATATAATATACCATGTGGTTAAGTTCTCCTTCAAGTATGCGGTGTAAGTAGAAAAGTTGGTCCTTTTGTCACATGCTGCACATTTGATTACTGATTATTTGAAGAAGGTACCGCTTGAAAATGATGACATCATTGGAATGGCTAGCATGCTCTCCCGAGCTAAACACAAGTGAAAACCTGTAGAGCATTCTCAAAGGGCAGGTGGACGCCAATCACATCCCTCCCACCCTCTGTAGTGAAATGCCAATATGGCTGCCGTTTGTTTACTACTGTGCGGATCAGCCTAAAATTTCACGTGTGTGCAGGCAAGTGTGGTACCACAATATATGCAAAATTTCAGGCGCCTCATTTCAACACCGTATGATCTGTATAGCCCCAAAAGAAATGTGCGTATAATTTTTGAATGCAGTGTAGGTCACTTATGAATACTGTCCTTAGACTGTAATTAAATGTCTTTATGAGGCACTGGGAGTTAATCGACGTTAATTAAATCTGTCTCTACAGGGTGGAGATCTGGGTTTTGATGATCAACCTTCTCCTACTGACTGCCCCCTTCTCCTGCAGTGGATGAAGACTGACCACGCTTTAGTAATGCTTTTTAACAATGGTTCACTACAGGTTAGCTTTGTTTGTTATTCTTCTAGATTAGCATGTAGGCTGATTTTGATATTTTCTGAATAATTGTAGAGACTGAAATGAATCGTATTTAAAAGGATGACAAATGATCAATTTGTTAAACAAATGTAACTCCTCCGTTTTAATCGGCTTTTACCCTTGACGTATAATATGGTTTTCTTTTCGCTCTTGTTCTGCTCTTAGGTGAACTTCTACACCGATCACACCAAGGTGATCCTGTCCAAGATGGCAGATACGTACTTGTTGACCTATATTAGTCGTGAGCGGATCTCCACCTCGTATTCTTTGAACACGCTCTGTAAGCATGGCTGTCCCTCTGAGCTCCGCCACCGGCTCCAATATATGGTACAACTGCTGCAGCACTACACCAAAGCATAAATAAACCACAAAAAAAGGGATTAAAACCTCAAAGTCTACGACTGAAACGCCATGCAGAGGGAGAAGCTTGCAACTTGTTCTCCCAACCTGCAGTCTGGTCTCTTTGGACTCCTGGTGCACCGTTTTTGGATTATGTCTTCTCTCCTACATCACAATGACGCTACCAGCTTGACTTGACAGTCTATTTAACAAAATGACAAGAAGATGAGAGCTTGCGTGATGAGGCTTTCTGTTTTGATCATCTGCCTTCACCTTTATTCATTATTTCATGGTAACGGTACATATCCTGCATGGAAAGCTGATGATTCCAAACGTTATAAGAAGAGTGATTTAGGTTTAAACCTGGAAGGGCTAGAGGCGTAAATCTGCGGCTGGACCGGCTGTAACTCGTGTTAAGGTGTGAAGGGAGAGTAAAGTGCCTTTCTGGGGACATCATCTGGGTTGTGCAATAATGGCCCTTCTGTATCTTACGCTAAAATAACAGAAAGGTAACAGAAAGGGCTCTTGTGGTGGAGCCTTTTTTATTTATTATTGTTTTTTTTTTTCCCTGCTTTCAGTTTGATTTTGTCTATTGATGGAGGGGAGCACTACAAACACCTGCTATAAGCTTTTTGCCTGGTATAAGATATTTGATACAAGATATGTGTGATATCCTCTAGGAAAGGAAGGACAACTTGTGTATTTCATTTCAGGCCCCGGTTGTCATGACCTCCACCATATGACATTGTTCTGAATACTGTGACACTTACTGTAAAATGTTTCAAAAGAACCTCTTTTTTTTTTCTCTTTCTTTTCTTTATCCCGTCATTGAGCGTCGTGTTTTCAAGCTATTTTTGGCACATGTATTTATGTTTTTATTTATTTTTTATTTATTTATCTAACTATATGGCGTTATCACTGTGTAAATGTTCACGATCACTTTTTTTATGTACTGGTTTCTTGAAATTGTGAGGGGAGAATAAAGTTTGTTGAACTGCATGTCTGTATCTTTTTGAAATTCGGTTATGTTTTGGGTTCAGTTGGTGTGACTTGTATACTATAAACAAAGGCATGAAGCCATTGATTAATTAATTAATTAATTAATTCGTTTTTTGAGCCGCATAATCCTAATTAGGGTCGCTGGATGCTGGCGCCCTTCTCAGCTGACTCTGGGTGAAGGCAGGGAACACCCTGGACAGCTCACCAGGCCATTGCTGGGCCAATACACACACTCACACCTAGGGGTGACTTGGTACAGCCAGTTAGCCTACTGTGCATGTTTTTTGGACTGTGGGAGGAAACCCACACGCAAGAACATGCAAACTCCACACAGAAACGCCTGAGACCGGGAACCGAACCCAAGCCCTCATGCTTCATCACCTACTAATGCAATGCAAAGAATGACCTAATTCTATAATTCAGTATAATTCATAAGTGCTATTGACTAACATCTTGCGTGTTTTACAAGTTGTTGGTGTGGGGTTTTTTTTTTTTTTTGTGTGTGTGTTTTTAATTAAGTAGCCCTATAGTGACTGTAGGGTGGCATGGTAGTTAGAACATTTTGCGTCACAGCAAGTTCCTGGGTTTTATTCCCAGGTTTGTGTGTCTCCATGTGGAGTTTGCATGTTCTCCTTGTGTTCGCATGGGTTTCCTCGGGTTACTCCAGTAACTGATTCTAGGTGTGAGTGTGAATGGTTGCATGTGTTGCCCTGTGATGGTCTGGCAAGCTGTTCCCAACTTTCACCCAGTGTCGGCTTAAATAGTCTCCGGCCTCCCTGCAACCCTAGTAGGATTAAGCTGTTAGGCAGGGAGTATACTGATGGCTTTGTGCCATGTTGATGGTGGTGTTGCATCATCATTAGAGTGCGTACCACAGTGGCCAATGTCTTGGCTCAAAGGGCTACAGTTTTCAGAATAGTCATCCAGAGTGAATTTATTCACTCTGCTCACAATAAAGCAACAGTCAGGTTTTGTGTGTTTACTCCAGATGGACAGGCTGGCTGGGCTGGTGCAATGGCAAGCTCGCGAAACTAAGCCGCCTTCTCTGAAGCCACCTGGTCTAGGAAGCTGCTTGGCTGTGGAATTTCATTAAAGGCATAGATCACAGATGGTTTAGCACACAGTGGAGGCTAGATCTCTTTCAGCTTTCAAGAAAGAAATGCACATTTTTTTGATTTGTTGCCCATCCACCACCAGCCAAAAAAAACAAGCTGCCATGTTTTGTGTTTGGCCAGTTGTGTCATGTTCTCTTTATAGCTCATTACAGAGAAAGAGAGATTAGTGTGGAGATTTTACACACACACATGGTTGATATGGTGCCCAATGAAATATGCATTTCATTATTCTTATTTTTAATAAAATGAAAGCGTCTAGATTCGTGGAGCATGAATAAGTGAGCCTGTGTGTTTGTGTGTTTTTTCCCTTCCCTGTGGGTTTTACCCCTTTGCATCTCTGGCAATTTGCTAATTTGCAATAAAAATCTATTTCCGGCTCAGTCCCAAATTGAACCGGGCTCACTATGGACTATAACCCACACTTCTCTAAGGTGAGTAATAATGGTCCGTGTGCCCTCATGCATGCACTTCTTGTCAAATAATGGGCTGTCTGGGACATAGGCTGTGTGTGAGTTGTTTTTGGTGGGAAGCTCCTGAAATTTGGTTGATTTGAGATGGAATAACCCTACAGTGGTTTATATGTACAGCAACATAATTGCCAGAGTCTGTGCAGTAGAATATATGTACGGTTATTTATATATACAGTAATACTATCAGAAGTGGTACAGTCCGTGCAACAATGCATGTGGTTGTGGATTTTCAGACAAATTAATAATGCAAATGATATGCAGGGCAACCCAGTGGTTAGCACGTCCACGTCAGCAAGAAGGTCTTGGGATCGAGTCCTCGGCTAGGCGTTTCTGTGTGGAGTCTGCATGTTCTCTCTGTGCTGGTATGGGTTTCCACCTACGGTCCAAAGACATGAATATTGGGTTAATTGGCTGTTCCAAATTGTGTGTTGTGTGATTGGGAATGTGAATGGTTGTGTGTGTGAGTTAACCCTATGATGGACTGTCGAGCTGTTCAGATTATACCCCACTTTCACCAAGAGTCAGCCAAGATAGGCTCCAGCCTCCCTGCAACCTTAGGATTAAGCAGTTCAGCAAATGAATGAATGACATCCTAAATTACTGAACAGTGCTGAATGAATGCAGTGCTGCTGGCTTCTCCTGAGCTTGCTTCTGATTGCTACGGAGTGGAGGCTTCTCTTTGGATGTGACATCTGGTGGATGGGAGGAGTGTAAGCAGTACATGGTCAGGGTGGGAGGCATCCTTGATGATTTTAGTCACCCTGCCCAGACATGGCTTGTCCCTTCACTGGCAGAAACCTGTTCCAGCTTGACAGTCCAGTCACAAAGTGAGGTCTGTGAAGACATGGATGGTGTGGAAGAACTTAGGTTTTCTGCACAGAGCCCTGACCTGATATTCACCCCAGTGAATATCTTTGCAATTCCACAACAAACCACTATTAGGAAACATTGCTATAACAAAAAGAAATTTTGTCAGTTGTCACTTTTATACACCTCCTAAAAATACATGTACTATTAGCTAATGAGGACAATGACATAGTTTTGGTCCTACATACAGGTCAACACAGAAACAGTGTCTAATTCAAAGGCTTTGAAGGACATCTGCAAAGCAAGACTACATTTCAAGCCTCAGTCTCTGCTTTATTATAATATCAAAGCATGTGGTTGTCCTGAATGATTAGTGGAGACTTAAGTAGATGCATATTTCATTGAGCATAATAATCCTTCTGCATATCAATCAGCTGAGTTAGCTTCTTGAATCAAGCTGAATGCTGATCCAACATCGAAGCAACCCTTTAAAGAGGACATATTATGAAAATGTCACATTTTCAGGACTTAATTACATATATGTGGGTACTTGGA
Source organism: Neosilurus hyrtlii (assembly GCA_028564935.1). Classification (NCBI taxonomy): domain Eukaryota; kingdom Metazoa; phylum Chordata; class Actinopteri; order Siluriformes; family Plotosidae; genus Neosilurus; species Neosilurus hyrtlii. The sequence continues at coordinate 23,949,385 of JAOUQZ010000041.1, read as the reverse complement.
GTGACTACCAAGGCAAAAAGAAAGTAGAGTAGTTAGTCAGATTCCAGCCATTGCTTACCACGATGAAAGCTCTGTAATAAGTGTCAGTGTTTTCTGTTGTTTTGCATATACAGTAGCTGAACTGGAGTAGCAACATGTACAAATTCAGCCAGCTAGCAGTGGTGGTTCAGTGTTTAAGGCTCTGGGTTATTGATCAGAAGTTCAGGGGATGGTGGTACCCCAATACCACCAAGCTGCCATTGTCGTACCTCTGAGCAGGGCCCCTAACCCTCAGCTGCTTATTTGAGATAAAAATGGAAGTCACTCTGGATAAGAGCCACTGGCAAACAAAATCAATGTAAATGTAGCAAGCCTAGAAATCGACTCATGCTCTAAAAGCATTTGGCTCAGTTTGCCAGCAAGCATATGTTTGTAAAGCAGTCTACATACCGCTGATAATAGTGGCGTTCACTAAAGCATTGCTCACATGCTTAACATAATTGTTTTCAGTAATGCATTCCTCAGACACGGAACATTTTCTTAATTGCTCAAATAGTTTTTAAGCAGGTGAAATGCTTCCTTTATAATAATTCCTTTTTTTCCTTTCCTTTTTCTTTCTTTGCTGGAGCAGTTACACAACTCAGTTTTAACTAACCAGCAAGTTTACATGAATTGTCTCCACAGTAGCTGCTGTCATAAAAGTCTTTTGTCAGTTTTAATTTCATTTATATTATCGACTAATGTTTGGCATCTCACCTCACTACATTTATCATAATTATACCATCAGTACACTGAAGGGCAGAAGTGGCTTGTTGGTAAGCACGTCCGACCTCATAGCAAGTAGGTTCTGCGTTTCTGTGTGGAGTTTGCATTCTCTCCTCGTGCTTGCGTGGGTTTACTTCAATTACTCCCCCTTCCCCCCAACACACACACCACACACACACACACACACACACACACACACACACACACACACACACACACACACACACAGTCCAAAGACATGTACATTAGGCTAATTGATGATTCCAAAATGCCCCTAAATGAGTGTTAATGTAAATGGTTGTGTGTGTGTTGGCCCTGCGATGGTCTGGCAAGCTGTTCAGGGTGTACCCCACCTTTGCTCATTGTCGGCTGAGATAGGCCTCCCCACAACTCTAGTAGAATTAAACAGTTTGGCAAATGAGTGAGCGAGTGAGTGAGTGAGCGAGTGAGTGAGTGAGTGAATGAATTCCTGTGTCCTGTAGGTAAGTTTTACTTTTGTCCAGTGCCTCAGCATGAAGGAGCTTTCAGATATAGAATTATTATTGATATTGGGATAAGTGTAATTCAACAAACTGCAATTTTTTACAACTTATAATTTAATGTCTATTCTGCCCTTCCACAGCACTGGATCCTTTATTGTGTCTATTCTAAACATATCAGCAGTTAACTTAAGTAGCTATTTACTGTCGTACTCAGCCATACAAGCCTTAGAGAAAGACCAATTAAACACATCAGTTGCATAACTTGAGTGATACTTGAACTTATAACACTTTTAAATGAGTTAAAGGGTAAAACAGAAGCTTGTAACTCTTTTCTCAGTACAAATGGTAGTTTGAGAGCAGCCAAGTGAATCATGCTTTTAGGAAAGACGTCATCATAAAGGAAAGGGGGTTGAAAGGATGTGTGTTTTCTATTTCAGTCTCCTCTATTTCCATGTGGCAGCTCCCCCACTCCTGACAAACCTGAGATGAGAGAGAGTCTTTGCTGAGTGACGCAGTGGCAGTGAAGTCATCACTGTATGTCTTTCAGAGAAAATACATTTCCTACACAATCTAGCAACAATTATCTACGGTCTTGATCATCACCCCCCACCCCTGCCCCCTATCTCTGTGTTCTAAAGTTTGGAAAATATACACCATATACTTTAATTTGCCAAATAAGTCAGTGACTAGCATCACTACTTAGATCACAGTCATTTCCAGGCATCTTTGGCAAACACAATGTTGATGACCCCCCTTACCCTGTTGTAGGCTTCCTGAAGCTGACTTCTGTCGTGCAGACTAATGTAACTACTCTGGTTTTCTTTTGTAGCCTCCAAATTTCCAGACAAGCACAGAAGTCACAGGGCTAAATCGGGTGTGAGACATTTGGGGGTTTCCTAACAAAAACAGGGACTGTGTGGGCAGATGGCAATACACATGGTGACACTAATTTCCTCTGGACTGCAAGCCTGGAATTTGGTAGAGTCAGATAAGTAGGGCTTTGTGGATCATGGGAAGCCAGTGAAGTAAGAGCTGACTTTACATCCACGTGATGAACACAATGTAGTTTTTTAAAAAGCCTCGGTTTTAATGCCAAAGGCATACTTATGACATGGACTGAATAAACTGATTCACATTCAGTATAATCATTGTGGGAAAACAGAGTTGCTTGGTGCTGGCTTTCAGTTTGCAGGAAATCAGACTGAAACACTTTGAGACTGTTTTATACTCTAACTCTTATTCTGTTGAAATTCTCAGGATAACAATTGTTTGGATCAATAATCCAATCCGACATAGTGGGTAGGACTAGCTTATTCAGGGTGTACCCCACCTTCGCCCAGTGTCGGCTGGGAAAGGCCCCAGCCATCCCACAACCCGAGTAGGATTAAGCAGTTCAGCAAATGAGCTAGTGCATGTTCCTGATTGATTAAGTGTGAACATGCAAAATTTCACATGAATATTTTGAGATGCTTTCGGCTCACCATGGCATTTAAAGGTGAATTACCTTTGATCTCTTTCATCAATAAGATGTTTCTGCATGCAAAACTACAACTGGTTATGGTTGATGTTGTTGTTTTTTACTGGAGATGCAATGTTAGGAAATTTTTAGGCATAAACCCAATTTGTGCATAAAGGCACTTTTCTGCCATTCACCAATATTTTCTTATCTGGGATTTTTTACTTAGCTATGAACGTATTAGTACAGAAAAGATGTTGCAAAATCCCTTCTTTTTGAATTTTCTTACATTTTTTGCCATAGTATGACATCAGAGGCTACAATATTTTTCATTTACCATATAAAACTTTTGCTACAAAGCATCATGCTAATAAATAGCACTTTGTGACATAATAATGACAAGTTCGCTGGAACCATGGCTTATTTAATACTTATTAACGATATTTAAAGACCAATTCTTTAAGACTGGCAAAAAAAAGAGCTTTTCACATAGAGCTGTGCAACACTTCCAGCAGGACCTTAAATATACTGTCAGAGATACATGGTTTGCATCAAAGCATATTCATATGTTAGAACAGCCCAGTCAGTTGAGAATACAAATACCCTCGTCAGATAAAAGTCTGAGATCAAATGTAAAAAAATATATATTATAT
>JAOUQZ010000041.1:23920690-23937103 GCA_028564935.1 Neosilurus hyrtlii | reverse complement strand
TCTCTCTCTCTCTCTCTCTCTCTCTCTCTCTCTCTCTCTCTCTCTCTCTCTCTCTCTCTCTCTCTCTCTCGCACAGAGTTTTTTCAGTAAACGACTGAAAGGGTCAATCAAAAGGACAAAGAGCCAGACCAAACTGGATCGGAACTCCAGCTTCAGGCTACAGTCCCTGCGTCCTACTGAAAATGACAGGTGCAACGAGATGATTTGTTTACAATCTTTCCACTTCTAGGTCATGCTCTTCATTTAAGAAAAGCTTAGTTTAAATCCATATCAAATCTCTTTCATATAATCCATATTAAAACTATCTCTGACCCTCGTCCTATAAAGTGGCTGGTCTTTGAAACATTGCTTCAGTAAACTCCCTTATTAAAAGGACTATAATTACAGAGCTTATAACCAGTCACTTGTTGCAACATGGTCGTGTTTTGAGCTGCTGGATGGAAGCTGGTCTGCTTTACTGGTTTGGTTGGTTGGTACTCAGAGCAATGCAGTCTTTTATTATACTTCAGGAGATCTTGTAGGTCAGGGGTGTCCAAACTTACCTGCAAAGGGCCAGAGTGGGTGCAGGTTTTCACTTCAACCAACCAGTAGCCACACCTTCCACCTGTGTGAGCCACTGATCTCAGAAAGTGATTGGACCGTATATTCTATTGTTTGCATGTGGCAAAACCTGAAGCCAGCTTAGTGCCATCTTGGTGAGACCACTTTAATGTTATAATGTGTAATAAGTTATACTCACATAACATACAAAATGATGAAGAAAATGTAAATACTTACGTCCAAGGTGTACATTTCATTTTAAAACATTTTAACAGCTCCATTTTGAGATCCTAAAGCAAGGTGGTCTCACCATGATGGCTGCCACCTGGCTTCAAATTGAAACACTGATGTGCATTCTAGTTTTTTTTTCTTTTCTTTTTTTTTTATTAAATCAGTGATTGGAACAGGTGGAAGGTGTGGCTACTTATTTGTTGAAAAGAAATCCTGCACCCACAGTTTAAGAGCATGCACAGTAGGTTAATTGGCTGTTCCAAATTGCCCCTTGGTGTGTGAATGGTTGTGTGGTTGTTAGGCCTGTGATAGACTGACTAATTATTTAGGTTGTACGCCACCTTTGCCCAGAGTTCAGATAGGCCTCTCTGTGACCCTAGTAGAATATAGTGGCATATAAAGGGATTAACAAATACTGTGTTATTTTACACATATATTATGCATGTCATTGTGAATCATTGAAAGATTCTGCTTCTAGAAATAGCAGTTGATAAAATTCATCAGCCAATCAGCAATCACCAGCCAATCATGGGCGTCTGTGAGCTTATTTGTACGAGGGGGCGGATAGCGATTTCCCCCAGAGTGTGTTAGTCCGCCCCCAAATACGCATGCGCAACAGTTCGAAAAGAGGCGGGTGGTAGCATCGCATGTCACGGAGGGGGCGTGTGCCTGCTTGCGCCCCTTCCTGGTTGGTGGTGGTCGTGTGATAGGGGGGGCAAAAGTTGATGGGTGGGAATTGGAAACAACTAAATTACGGGAAAAAATGGGGGAAAAAAAAAAAAAGAAAAGGGTTATGTCTGTCTATCCGTATAGCCTTTTGTTTTGATTACAACCGTCAGTCTGTTGGGATATTTCTCTATAAACATTGCACATCAACCTGTAGACTGTGCAGTATTTGCCCACTCTTCCCATTGACAGCAAGTTTCTCCTCAAGAATGTGGCAGGATTTTTTTTGTCCATCTAGCCCCATATACTGGAGTTTGTTTGGCACCCCACCCATTTAGTTTTTAAAAAATGCGTTAAACTTTATTAAGGTCACAGGGAGGTTGGAGCCCATCCCAGCTGACTCCAGGCAAAAGCAGGGGTACACCCTGAACAGCTCACCAGACCATCACAGGGCAACATGAATGCACAACCATTCACACTTACACCTGGGGCAATGAGAAATACCCACTTGGCCTAATGTGCATGTCTTTGGACTGTGGGAGGAAACTGGAGCACCCAGAGGAAACCAATGCAAGGTCCACACAGAAACGCCCTTGCCAGGCACAGGGCTCAAACCCAGGACCTTCTTGCAATAAGGCAATAAGTGCTAACCAGTACAGCACCTTGCCACCCTATACTAGACTTGTCATGGAGGGGGCATGTGCATGCTTATGTCCCTCCCTGGTTGGTGGTGGTTGTATGTGAGGCAACACTTGACAGGTGGGAATTGGATAAGACTAAAATTAGGGGAGAAAAAAATGGGACAAATCAAAAAAAAAAAAAAAAAAAAGAACTTGCAGTTCTATTGAAATGTGGTGTCATAAGTTACCACTTTTTTATAAACATTATTAGGATTCTTTTCATTCATGAATGCTGGAAATACCAGAGTGGTAATTCAGGTTGACATATTCAAAGGGACAGAGTGAAAGCAGACAGAATTTGCCACGCCTGTGTATTCATGAGCATCATGTTGCTTAGCACTGAGATCCCTGAGAGATTACTGAGGTCATTCATGTTGACAGTCATTAATATTATTGTATGACTTTTTTTGGGGTGAAGGAACTTCATAATAATCGTTGAGGTTTGATTATGTTGTGTACCAACAGCTGACGTCAGTGTAGGTATGGTTGTGTTTGTTTCGGTGTGTGTCGTTGTGCACGACAGCATTTGAGATGTTTCCACACACAACTCATTTCATGCTCCTTGGCTAGCACTTCTCTTAGGGGCATCCCCATAGCGACTCTCTCCTGGGCTTCAGGAGCATCGCCCTTGTTTATTAGCTGCTCTCTGCAGAATGGTGAAGCCTAGTCGCTTGCTGCTGCACCTTTATTGCACTGGAGCGAACAGCAGAAATGCATTTATTTCTGTGAAGAAGATTGTGGATTTCACCGGTGATGTGAGCCACTGATATGCTCTGGGGAGACTCCCTCAACTGGATCTTTGGTTGCTTTTCGTAGGTATTAGCTTTCTGTTCTTGGAAACCAGCAAGGTGCTGCTATGTTACTGAGTTTCCTGCTGTATGACTGATACTTGATGAAGTAAGGAAAACGCTTAGGAATTTGAGAATGTTTCAAGATTAGGAATGATTGGCGTATTTATTATCGGAGGACTCTCCTTTTCTACCTGGTAGTCACATAGTTCCTGTTAGCTCGTTCACTAACGTCTGAATATGGTTCATTTGAAACAAATCACTTAAACACATTTGTGATGGCTCTAGGTCACGAGGCCTTCCCAAGCTGAAAGAGTCCTGTTCACATGAGTCTTTGCTCAGTCCGAGCAGTGCAGTGGAAGCACTAGACCTCAGCATGGAGGAGGAAGTGCACATTAAACCACTTCACAGCAGTGTGCTCGGACAAGAGTTCTGTTTTGAGGTACAGTCTCAGGGAATTCCTGTCATTAATTTTATATTATTATGTGTACTCTTTTAATTTTTACATATATTTGGGATTCATATAAGCTATAATGGGTTATATTCAAACTTGAGTCTAATCTGAATGCTTAATATTTGGCAATGATGTCTCTCTTTTTCCTCCTTTCTGTAGGTGTCATACTCAGGAGGCAGCAAGTGCTTCAGCTGCTCCTCAGCATCTGAGAGAGACAAATGGATGGAGAACATCAGGAGGACTGTGCAACCAAATAAGGTTTTTTTTTTTTTTATTATTTTGAGATGGTTCATATCTCTGTATTTTGATTTGTCAGCGTCATACCTCGCTTTAACTGTTCATGGGTTCAAGTTGCTTTCTGTTCAAGTCTAATAATGAGCATTGTGCCGGTTTCTTATGATGTTGGTAAATATGACTCAAATGGAAACATGTCAAGCTACTTTCTGTTTAAAAAGCTTCTGGAAAGATAAATTGTGCACCGATCATCCTTAGGACAACTGCCGGCGTGCAGAGAATGTTCTGCGCCTGTGGATCATCGAGGCCAAAGACTTGACGCCCAAAAAGAGATACTTCTGTGAGCTGTGCCTAGATGATGTACTGTACGCGCGCACCACCAGCAAAACGCGCTCAGATTGCCTCTTCTGGGGTGAGCACTTTGAGTTTGGTGGTCTCCCTGCTATCAACAGCATCACTGTGCACGTGTACCGTGATGCTGACAAAAAAAAGAAAAAAGACAAGAGTAACTATGTTGGACTAGTGAACATCCCAGTGCAGGCCGTGAGTGGACGGCAGTTTGTGGAGAAGTGGTACCCAGTGAGCACACCCACCAGTAGCAAGGTGAAAGGTGGAGGCCCCTCCATCCGTATCAAATGCCGCTTTCAGAGCGTTGCAATCCTGCCCATGGAGCTGTACAAGGAATTTGCGGAATTCATCACAAACAACTACACTATGGTTTGTTCAGTGCTCGAGCCGGTAATCAGTGTGAGGAATAAGGAGGAGATGGCCAGTGCACTCGTGCATATACTGCAGAGCACCGGCCGAGCAAAGGTACCTGCCTTTCATTCTCAACACTTGTTTCCGTACAGAAATTCTAATTTTTGATCAGTTGACCTTTAAGTGACAACATTAGTGACTTGAACATTCTTTTTTATCAAGTTTGTTTATCTTTAGCTTATAATGCCTTTTTACTTTGCTTCAGGACTTTCTGACAGACTTGGTCATGTCTGAAGTGGATCGGTGTGCAGATCATGATGTATTGATCTTCCGGGAGAACACACTGGCTACCAAAGCCATAGAAGAATACCTTAAGCTTGTGGGTCATAAGTATTTGCATGATGCTCTAGGTAAGGAACATGGCAGCAGAAAAGATTTGTAAATTTTATAAGGTGCTTATGTATAGTCCTGTTGAAATTCATTTTTTTTTAATGTCAGCCATGTACAATGAACGGATGCAGTACTATTTACAGAAAAGCTGTCAGAGGTTAATGGAACTCGATTTTTTTTTAACCTGGGACTTAATTTTTTTATCTATTTTAGATCCAAATTTTTACTTGGGACAAAAATGATTCAAATTACTCGATAATCGAGTTAGAAACTGGCAGTTGCGAAATGTCTATACACCAAACAACTGTGTTGAAATTATCTGCTTTTTTTATTATTCTTCTTTCCATTCCTTTTTAAATATGTTGCAAATGAAAATTTCATTTGCTTCATGCTTTTCATTGTTTATCATTATTATTATTATTATTATTATTATTGTTGTTGTTATCATCACCTTACTTTAAGCATTTTTTTTTTATTATTCTTATTGTTGATATTATGATTATCATCATCATCATCATTGTTGTTGTTTCTGTCATTTGTTTTGTCACTGTTTCTTTTTATAAGTATTGTTTCTTGTCTACTGCGTTCTCACGTATTTGAAATAAACTTCATTCAAATAATTGGCACATTTCCATGTAGTATATACTATAAATACTTAGCCAATGCCATCTCAATCCTCTTCAACTCATCCAGCAGCTTCTCAATAATGGTCATTATGTCAGAGGATCAAGATGGCCATGGCACTGGCTAACAGTTTATAGTGCATAAAGAGAGCTTAGAACCCTGGCTGGTCTGAAGAGATTCTGTAAATAGGAATGCTGTCAGGTGCCCTGCTCTGTATCAAAGACTCTGTGCTGTTTTATTGACTAAATAAAGGTTGCACAAAGTATTAAATTCAGGGGTGCCAGTAATTGTAAAATCAAAATATTACTTGACTACTGATTTACTCAAAAATAAATAAATGATCATTGTGTAGATATGTTCCTATTGAGCAATAACAATTCCTATTGATACATAACTCATTCTATTTTCCTGCTTTAAAGGAGAATTTATCAAAGCTCTGTATGAATCAGAAGAGAACTGTGAGGTGGATCCATCGAAGTGCCCCAACAGTGAGCTGCCTGAACACCAAAGCAATCTAAAAATGTGCTGTGAGCTAGCCTTCTGCAAAATCATCAATTCCTACTGGTAAAACTCAGCTCAGCACTAGAGACTCTGTACATGTTGTGTTCTATATTGCTCTGTAAACTCAATTTTAGACAGATATCAACAGTTTGTTAGTTTTGACCAGGAAATAAGGACGAGTAGAAAAAAGCTTCATAGAAATGACAGTACCATGACCAGTATATTTGAGAATGGTGTGCATGTATAGCTCCAATGATGCTATTTCCTTGCATTTTCCCTCCTCAGATCCTAATATTTCCCCTCCTGGAGACGAAATGTTTTTTTTTTTTAATTCAAAACCAGATTTCTTGTTTTCCTTTTGTTCAAATTTCACATTTAGACTGAACAGATGATGCCTGGATTTGTACAAATTATTAAAACCCATTCCTCTGCTTTTACTTTCAGTGTCTTTCCACGCGAGCTAAAAGAGGTGTTTTCTTCTTGGAAGCAGCAGTGTCATGCACGGGGGAAGCAGGACATCAGCCAGCGACTAATCAGTGCCTCACTGTTTCTGCGCTTTCTCTGTCCAGCCATCATGTCTCCATCTCTTTTCAACCTCATGCAGGAGTATCCTGATGACCGCACCTCTCGCACACTCACCCTCATCGCTAAAGTCATCCAGAACCTTGCCAACTTTACAAAGTATGCAACACTTGATTTAAATAATTAATTAGATTTTTAAGGTTCAGTTGTTCTCATATATTATTCTAGCACTTGGTGTTCATGGTGTTCTAAAATCTATTTTAGAAATACATTCTTTCTACAGACCTTTCAGAAATTCTTAAAAGTGTAAAATGTCATATTTATGACTCCCCTAAATAATAATGGCCCTCATTTATCAAACTAACAGAAAAAAGTACAGATCCGGGCACATAATTTGGTGTACAACTGGGTTTAGATGTGATTCATGAGCCACTTCATACCACACTAGAATTCCTGACAATATAAACTGTCCACCAGTAGAGATTTTGCTATACTGTTTATACCACGAATGGTTCAAAATATATACATATCTACTATCCCTGCCAGCTTTGCTACCCACTGCACATAAATTTAACTTGAAAACAGGAAAAGGCATTAATTTAGAAGTAATCAAAGTCTCAGGTAGGCATACCCTTAGCAAAAAGGTGCAAGTTAACTGATGTCATTCTCAAGTTTCAAAAGTGATGATGCCAAGCAAGCCTGTTTGAGCCGTGCACCGATCACACATTGCTCTTGCAAAGTAAAAAGCAATGTTCACATGAGTTAGGGTGAGAGCTCATGCCAGGTTTGAGACTTATTAAATGCCATAGACAGTCTTTTGCCAGAGGTGACTTATATGACAAGAAATTTCAATGAAGGAAGGATATTATAACGACATACCTATGTAAGGACATGGTATCGATTTATACCATTAAATACCAGGTTTTTTGGGCCAAGCTTGTGAACACAAACAAGGACTTCTGTTTAAATCGTTTACTGTACAAAGAAGCATTTGTTTAGGTTGTTGAAATGCCAGGGTTCCAAAAGTAATTCAGCGTCTTTTATCCCAGTTATTTAATACCTAGCTTCAAACACTTTACCGATGTTGAGTTGCAACCATTATTTTGAGAATGCCAGGTCCAATCTTTTTGATTCAAGCATTATCCACTCTGGATAATTAAAAATTTTGAGAGATTGATGTAGCTGAATTTTTGCGACATCCTTCATGCCTGAGATGCATAATTGTTTTTGTATATACTACACGGCAATTTTAACAAAAAAGTACAATATTTTATCTAACTTTTTTAGTTTATTTTTACATTTTTAAAACATTATAGTGGAGGATAAAGTCGGCTTGCGTGCATGTTGATCAGACCTTACAGTGCAAGGCTACGAGCCAAGTAGGCTAACTCACTCCTGCTCTAGAGCTATCAAATGACTAACATAATTTAGATGTATAAGTGCATTAAATACTTAATTCACGACCTTAACTGGATTTTAGAACCGAAGGGCATTAAGACGATGCTTAGAACTGAGTTTAGTTTTTCTCTTTCACTCTCAAAGTGCTCTTCACCAGTCACAGGGTGATTGAAACAATCCATGTTGAACTTTCAGCTGGTTTTCATGATGCCTCTGATCCATGTCCAAGGTGAAAACGAATGCAGGCTGTTTGTAGTAGTTTGGGTGGATACTTTGGTGGGTGGAAGAGTTTACCTTAAACAGCTTACCGGTTTGCTTAATACACACTACGTCACGGCGTAGGAGAAAATAGGTTTAGTGCTTTATTAGCTTTGGTGAGTTTTGAACTGCTTGTGATGGAAACCAGGTGTTGTTTGGTTCACCTTTAAGCTCCTTTCTGGCTTTTCATAAAGGTAAAATTTAATTACACTCTAGTTTTTCCATATCTTGTATTTCTGTTTCAAATTTGTCAAGCTTTGCAAACCATTCCAAAGTGAACAGAAAACTGAAACATTTAAGTTTATACAGAAATTTACTTAGCACAAGTAGCGGTTTGTTGACACTGGTATCTATTAAATCTCATTCACGGCTTGAACAAAGGCTGCATCGTGTAGCTTTGTTTTATTTTCTGGGGTAGTATTTTGTTGAATTTCTAGGATTTAAGCCTCAGTGACCACAAGCCCTGAATGTGTGTCTGCCATTTCTAGTAAAGCATTATCCACTCGGAATAATGATATGTGATCCCAAAATAGCAGACCAATCAGATCACACCCTTCCAGTGTGAGATAGTCAACCAATCAGATCGCCCCGTTCCTGGGTAGTATATAGTAAATGATTTATGATCCCTGGATAGCAGACCACTTAGATCGTGCCATTCCAGTGTAGTGTATACTAATTTCTATTGAACGAAGATAGTGAACCAATCAGATTGAGCTTGATAGTATATACTACAATAGCTTAAGTTACAAATAATCACATGTAGAATAATGTCAGGAAATGGTCAGATCTCAAACATGCCATTAAAAACAAGCTTGGAGTCAGCACTTGTAGAGCCATACAGCCACAAGTTGGAAGGAGTACCTGCTCTAATGTACAATTACCAAGATCTGATGACTGGGAAAGCTCCAGTTATGAATATCTAACCTACCATGTTACATATTGTCTATCCTCCTCATTGTATTTAATTTCTTGGTTTTCATTTCTTATGTTTGGATTTGTCACCGGTAGTTAAGTCCAATCTCAAAATGGAAGAAAAATTTATCTTAGATTAATAATGTGGTCTATCTATATTAACCTTATTATATTGTATATCTTATCGTTTAAAATAAAACGGAATAAATTATCACTTGAGTCAACGTCAAATATTTAGTGTGGCCCTCTTATATTGTTTCAGAGTTAAATTTTTTCAGTGTGTATGCTTCTAATAATAATAATTCTCAAAGTTTACCGTGCTATCTCCTCTTTTTTCTTTTTAGTTTTCATTTTGCTTCGGTTTGCTGTCGTCTTTCTTTTTCTGTCCCCTCCAGTCAAGTCCAGCAAGATTCCATAGATTCCATAACACACATCAACAGTAAATAAATAAATGAATCAGATTATCAAGAGGAGCCTTATACCCATAAACCTCCCCTTGGAAAAGCAAATTTGTTCGGCACAACACTGCAACCAGACTGCCATTCTGCTTGCTATGATGCTGAACAAGACCAAAAAAAAAAAAATGCAATGTGCTTCCACACTAACTTGAAAACCTGTGTACACAATAGGAGACCTGACATGAGATTTCACTGTAGCTTCCACTCATATCCGCATTGATTAAGACCGAACTTTTTTACCATCTCATCATGTCCTCAGGTTTGGGAACAAAGAAGAGTACATGGCCTTCATGAACGATTTTCTGGAACATGAGTGGGCAAGCATGACCCGCTTCGTCCTGGAGATCTCCAACCATGAAACCATCTCTAACACGCCAGGCTTTGAGGGATACATTGACTTAGGCCGTGAGCTCTCTCTGCTGCACGCCCTGCTGTGGGAGGTGGTGTCTCAGCTAGACAAGGTACAACACTGGTAGCGAAGTCACCACAGCAGTATATCTGGAACCTGCATTTATGTCAGGTCTTTTTTGTTTATCAAATGTGCAACTTACCAGGCTTTCTCATTCCTGTGCACTTTCCATATTTTTCCGTCTTTGTTCCGATTTGAAATGAGAAATACGTAAAGGTGCAACATAAAATATATATATTAAATGTTGTCTGTTCCTGTTACAGGCTCTTAGGCACCTTTTGACCCTGTGTGTATAACATCTAACCCCCACCGAATCATGGTGTCCTCAAACAAATGAATAGCAGATCTGAACAGTGTTCTAACATCTCAACCAATGAGATAGTAGATAAGCTAGCCAATCACATCTCTGTGAGCACATGCTCGTTGCATGTATTGTGCACAGCATGCAAGGTGCACGTGCCTACACACATACACGCTACCTCGTTTCATTCATTCATTCATTTGAACTGAACCACTTTATCCTACTGTTGTCATGGGGAGGCTGGAGCCTATCTCAGCCAATTCTGCACAAAGGCAGCCTGAGCAGCTCGCCAGTCTTTCACAGGGCCAGCACACACAATCATTCATACGCACAGTCTCACCTAGGGGCAATTTGGAATAGCCAATTAGCGTAATATCCATGTATACTGTGGAAGGAAACTGGAGTAACCACAAGGAAAACATGCAAACTCCACACAGAAAGGCTGTTGTTGAGCCCGGAACCCAAACCCAGGACCTTCTTATTTTAAGGTGGATGTGCTCACCGCTACAGCACCTTTCCGCATCCTCCCTCTTTTCATATCCGTCAGATTGCAGCTAAAAATATCGTATAAGGGATGAATATTATCATTAAGACAAGGATGCACGTGTTTGGGTTTTTTATCCCCCGATGACACTGACACTTGATGATTTGTTAACTTTCATGTTTCATATGATTTGTGATTTTCTTGTTTTTGTGTTTGGATGTAATGTTTACATTTGCGTATAATTCTATACAACACAGACTGCAGTATTTTGTTGTTTAAAGTGCTCAGGATTAAAATGGGTGGTACAGTTCTGGTTCCCACTCCTCTAACCCAAATCTAACCCCTGCTGCTCCTAGGCCTCAACCTTGTAGCCTGATTATATATTGACTTCATTATTCCTCCTGGGATATGTATACCTTTGGTCATTAGCCCTTCCTACATCACCGATATACAGCCTTGATTTGGCTTTAATGCATGCACTGAACTTTACCATTCAATCCCACCATTTAATTGTTTTTGTTTTCTTTCTTTGGAATGCCTCGTAATTTTTGCAAGCATGTAATTTTTTTCTATTTATTCTTAATTTAATTTTTTGATTTCTTTGTGTCCCCATCTTCTCTTCTCTCTCTTTTCCACTTTACTTTGTTTGCTCTCTTCATTTTTTCACCCGACACAATGTGTCTCCATGGTTCTGCTGTACCACCACCAATGCATTATGGTGTCTCTTGGCCATCTCCTTCCATAAACTGCTCGGGCTGAAAAAAAAAAACACGATCAACCCTAGGGTGACAATTCCTTCCTGCAGGCGACAGTGGCCAAACTGGGGCCTCTGCCACGTATACTGGGTGATATCACACGCTCACTGTCCAGTTCCACACCAATCCAGCAGCAACTGAGGCGTTTTCAAGACCACAGCTCCACCCACAACATCAGTGGCAGCGTCTCTTCAGGACTGCAGAGGATATTTGAGGACCCAAATAGCAGGTACATGGATTCCCCTGTGAATACTTCACTGTTTCTTTTAGTAAGACTTTGCCACAGTTGTGGTTCTGTGTGCCTTATGAGATTTATTTTTTTTTCGTAGTGATACTCCGAATACCAAATCTCCAGTACAAGAACAGAATACAGAAGTGCAAGCACGTGGCAAGCCCCCCTTACTCTGCCAGCAGCCATCCCTCCACAGCATGAGCTTTTCCGAAAAGGAGCATGAAAGCCACCTCCCTAATGGTCGCAGCATCTCCCTGATGGACCTACAAGACTCGCACCTTCTAAACGAAGTACCAGCGAGGATAAGCCGCATAGGTTCCCAGGCATCCATTGGCCCACTGCCCTCCCCTCTTCCTCACCTTCATCATCACCATCCACAACAACAACAGGCAAAAGTGGTCACACTAAGGGAAAACATACCTCAGAGTGCACCACAAGTCCGCCGGCCGCTGCAACCATCTTTAAGCCAGCAGCGTAGTCTACAGCCTCTCTGCTTTCAGAACCCTGTATACCATCTTAGCAATATGCATGCACGGCACTCAACTCAAACACAGCTTCAGGTCCACTCTAGTTCAGACAACCTGAGCACAGCAAGCTCGCACAGTGCCAGCCCCAGCACTACACCCAGGAAAAGGTTGCCCTCTACCACCAGTCTTGAAGATGCACCATGCTGGCGTACAGTCCTAGTTGATGTCCAATCTGGGCCACAGGCAATGGCTGTAGCTAGGCGGAGCGCAGAAACCGCACATATTATAAAGGTGGATCAGCAAAGTAGGACAAATGGAGGGGTTTCACGCTCACTGCCACATAGCACCTCAATACACAGCAGCAATGTCAATACAGATCCACAGCAGCAAAGTGAAGCGAGTTCCAGACATCAGTCGATCTGCTCACGAGACAGCCCCATCCCAAGCAGCAAAGCAAACAGACAGGTATGCACGTTCATTTAGATCCATATACGCAGCCCGGACAAAATAAAAAATAACAAATTTTAAAAAAACTCAATACATATGTGAAAATGATTCCTCATGCTCCCTGAACCACTCTTTCATTATTTGAGTTTCCATTTTAGAAGATAAAGTCCACTGATTTGATAGCCTGCTCATTCAGTACATTCAGGTCATCAACTAACTTCATTTTATTGCCACATTAATGTTGCTGAGCCTCGACCGGACCAACTGGAGCAACAATGCTATGGAGATTACATGCTGTGTTCAAGGATAAATGCACTCCATGAAAATATGAATCGTTAAAATCAGGCAACACATTATTAAATGGATTGAGGTCTGGGCTAGGCCATTCCAAGGCATTTCAGCTACAGGACTATGTTTAGGGTCATTGTGCTGCTGGAAGGTGACCGTCCATTCCAGTCATAAGTTTTCATCAAGGATTGCATTGTATTTACTTTCCTTCAGTCCTCTCCAGGGTACATCATTCCCTGCCAGTCTCTGATCCCTGAACAGAACAGCAGTCAACACACTAGAAATTTTATAGCCCTGCTTCATAGAAAATATTTTGGTTAAGGTAATAATTAATAATAAGCACAATTATATCAAAATAATAATTAATAATAACCACAATTATATCAAAAATAATAAGTATATGAAAATGATAATTAATAATAAGCACAATTTTTGTTAATAGGAAAGTTAAGTATGATGTTTCCAAAAATTTTGACTTTTCCTAAATCCAAGCTTATCTCTAGGGGGAGTTTGTTAAAGTACAATGACTGTAAATGGCAAAATTGTCACAAAAATTGCACATAAAATTGCGTAGTTTAAACTTAGTTGTTTAAGGTGAGTAATTCAAACATAGGTGCAAAGTTTCATGAGTTTTTGCTTATCCTTAAGGCCTCAAAAATCATAAAAATGAACACAAAGTTAATAATAACTGACTTCTTGTTTGAACAAAAATTATTTTTTATTTAAATCTTACTCAGGATCCTAACTTTTTTGGAAAGAGTATTGTACTGTACATGTGCCAGTGAGGGCAGAGAGGAGTCAGGTAGAACCAGCAGGTAATATGTTAATGAGTTACACCTGTATAATAAAATTTCAGAATTTAAGAAACCAGTACACAAGTTATAATTTATTTCAAATTTGAGTTTCAGAAATCGGCACAGGGTCTGTATTTACATATACAGAAGTGTGTGTATGTACTTTTTTATGTCTAAGTGTATGAACGTTAAGTTTATGTATGTTTCATATGCAGGTGCAGTCCCCTGTTGAATCTGTCACCATGTCTCCCGTTGAGCGGACGGCAGCATGGGTGTTGAATAATGGCCAGTACGAGGAGGATGAGGAGGAAGGCCAGGGCAAGAAAGAAAGCAAGCATGTGGAGAAGGTATCATCCTTAGACTAAACTATTCCAATAAAAGACCAACAGATGAGGGTTTTTTTTTAGATATGCGAACTAAGCATAACTTTCACAAAAGTTTGTTTACTAAGTATTATGACATTAACCAGACTGTACCATATTCACTATTAGGCGTATGACAATGTAACTCTTTTTTCTTATATTTTCCATTCGTACTATTCTTACCACATGGTCACTCTTAGTATGAGCAAGAAATAGCAAAGCTGAAGGAGCGGCTTCGTGTATCCGGTCGCCGCTTAGAAGAATACGAACGACGGCTTGTGGCTCAAGAGCAGCAGATGCAGAGGCTGCTGCTGGAGTACAAATCTCGTCTGGAGGACAGTGAGGAGCGCCTGCGACGGCAACAGGAAGAGAAGGACAGCCAAATGAAGAGCATTATCTCCAGGTTTGTGTGCATAAGTATAAAGTGGATGTCAAATCCCTTTTAAACCATTGCATCTGTTTCCGCCTGGGCTATGGCATATTTATTTACACTCAGAGTTTAACTTATTATTAATGCATGTGATAATTATGTGTATTATGCATCTATTATGTCCAACAGAAATAAACGCAGTGATTGCGTACTCATTAGCACAGTTCCCCAGTAATTCAAGTATAATCATAGTAAAGTAAAACTAAAGGAAAAAGCCATCCATGGCCATGCACCCATGAGAGATAATTGGTTGAGCTCTCAAGGAGGGAGGCTGACTGCACGGTAGCAAGTGTAGGTTTATGCAGCGTATCTTTCTGTTTGGCTAATGGGAGTGGCCTATATTTCATTTATTTACTGGGCATGATTCAAGTCAGTCCCTACAGTGTTTTTGAATGTGCAACATACTGTTTGGGCATTATAGGCTGAAACACGTTCACCTTAATTATAGCGCTACCTGCAGGCGAAGTGTGACTTTTTGTGTGTGAGATACAAATCTGCCCTACCTCGAATGGTTTAGCCAAAGCCACCTGTTTTATCCAAGAAAAATAATAATAATAAAAATCAGAACAATTACACTACGGTTATTGGACCTCCAACTCCAACAATTGTTATTTATGATGATGGTGGTGATGATGATGATGATGATGATTATTCGTATAGTAATTATTACTATTATATGTAGTAGTGGTAGTAGTAGCAGCAATAGTATAAATACTGCCAATATTATTATAACCAATACTACTCCTTATAATAATAATTATAATTATTTTATTAAATATTAATAACAATAAAATAATAATAGTTGTTATTGATATAATTATGTAGTAACAGTAGGTCATGTTACTCACCTGACATCCATGCTTTATAAATTATAATGTGCTTCGTCTATATTTTTGTTTTGTTCTCATATTATTATAAAATTTTTGTGATCCTATACCATTTACCTAATTTCTAACTTGTTAGTAGTTATTAGGATGTAACAAACATGTCCATACATTTGCTTATTGTCTGTGTTATACTGCCTTTGGTACAACAGATTAATGGCAGTGGAGGAGGAGCTGAAGAGGGACCATGCCGAGATGCAGGCGGTTATAGACTCGAAGCAGAAGATCATAGATGCACAGGTACAACGAGACGTTGCCAGTTTCTGCACATTCTGTGTTCTTATGTATTAGTGTAATCATTTTAAATCTTTGGCTACCTAAAATAAAAATGTGTGACGTGTGAATTTGTGCGGCAAAGGTAGGCAGGAGTAGTGTGGTGTTCTGTGGCCCGAGAGAAACTGGCTTGCAGTAACTTTGTCGCACTAAACTGCAGGTCTTAAAAGGAGTCGAGGTTATACAAGCAGGCAAGTATGAGCAGTGCATCGCACTCTGGAGCAGGACCGCTATGCTTGTGTGAGCGTCACCCAAACCAACACCCATACCTTGTCTAAAAGATCACTTTTTTTTTTTGTATCCATCAGTGTATGAGTAGGAATATACAGTGTAGATTTCCTTCAATGTGGGAAAAGTAGCAAAGTAGTATGTTGTCTGATTTAATACTGTCATTATCCAATAATGGCAGTACAATTATATATGCTTGGACATTGACACCAAGCTTAACAGAAAAATTATACACTCCAGCTATCACGGTTTCTAAATTTATTCCCGGTGAGGAAGCCAAAGGTGAAATACTCCTTCATAACATAAGGTGCACTTGGATTGAAGGAATTTTAAGTTCTTAGAACTGTTGGAGGACGTCCCACCTGTTTGTGTGTCTGCAGTGCAGGAACTGAGAACAGTCAACACCATTTTGATATGTGATCACAGATATCACCCACAATTCTTGTTTAATGGTTGAACATTTTGTGTTTGTGAAAAATACAGGTACCTCAAACAAATTGTATAAAAAAGGAAAATCGTTTTAATAACCACATTTATCTCTGCCATCTCGCTTTGATTTATCCTTTACTTGATATGTAACACCAAAAAATGGCAACACAATTCATTTGTGTCTCGCCACTCAAACAGGAAATGCCTCATAAGATTTCCATGCTTTGTTTATATGGCTCAAACACGACAGGTTATTGAATATAATACTTATGATT
>JAOUQZ010000041.1:23905794-23920590 GCA_028564935.1 Neosilurus hyrtlii | reverse complement strand
GCATATTGTACTGTGTATAATTTGTATGTGACAATAAATTTGAATTTGAATTTGAATTTGAATTTGAATTTGAATTTCTCCCATAAGGCACTAAATGAAAACCCAGCCAGCATTAATTTCAAAACCTTGAAATTAAGACACACCCTATTGTATGTATTTTATTTGACTTAATTATTACGTCCTTGCGTTCTTTTGATGATCTTTCCCCCAATTTTTGTGAGAGATTAAAAATGAAAACACCAGCGTACATGTATCCTCTTAACATTATGCAAGAAACTTTACTGGTGTATTTTAAAATTCATGTACACACTTCACTTAATAAATAATTTTTTATGTTATTAAAGGTTTATTCAATTCAGTTGTGTTTGCGTAACGATTTGTACAACTGACATTGCAGCAAATCAGCTTTACAAAGTAAACAAAGCCGGTTATGTATTTAAACTTGTGATTTTTCTCTAGAAATCATACACTTCTCTAATGAGCAAGCCTGTGGTTACACGGCAAGGAAAAATTCCCCCGACAACACAAGAAAGAAACCCTGACGTGAACCAGACCAAAAAAAGTTTATGTTATTTATATAAATAAATCTGTAATTATTTTCTTTATTTTAAATCTTATATTTTATATTTCTTATTTATGTTATTTCCAAAATGTGAAAATGTTATACAAGTGATTCTTAATAAGATTTTTCAGTGCATGTTTTCGTTTTCAGATCACTGTAGTGGTAAATTACCAAAAACTATAATGTCCAGATTATAGTTTCAATCATGAATAATGTTTTCTTTTTCAACATTTCTATGTAAATAATTTTTTTAGCAAAATTTGGATTTTAAAGTGTAAATATTTAGATCTCAGTAATTGTAAATTGTAGATAATTACAGTCATGTAAGAATACAGACATAACTAACATTTTAAAACTTCCATATTCCTGGATATTACTGTGTTACTATCCCTTAACACAGATTAGTGGCGTCACTGATGATTGTCTAAAATAAAACTAAAGCTGAAAGTTCACGTTGGCACATTACGGTAACCACTAACTTACAAAACTGCTGTGTGAGTCATTTGTAAAGAAAACTGTAAGACTGCGTGGCTATGTGTGAACCATTGACCTCTCATGTGTGGCATCTACCAGTTATTTTCTCACGAGAAAATGGAATTTCATGAACACTGTTTTCTTTGGTTGTAATACACTTGCTGCTTGATTTTTATTTCATTACCTTGATATTTAGCTCAAGAAAACACGAAGTAAAAAAATTTAAAAAGTAATCTGTGATTTAAACAAGGTAGAAAGGTTAGCATACACATAACAAGGTTAGTGCATGCCATCATTTTAAAAAAATTTATTCATGGATAAATGGACATGTACATAGTAGCCAAGTTCTTAGAGATAGCTCACAGCAGCACTCAGACTCACATGGAGTTCTTCTGCAACACCAGTTGTCTTACAGTGGGGATTATTTTCAACAGACCACTTTAATCCCGAGACATCTGTCAGAGAGCCCAGGTCAACCTGAGCGGAATGCTATTGATTCCACGCCGTTGCTGGTGAATCATACAATCACTCTGTCGACTGATGAAGAGAAATCCCAACGTTTTGTGCAACCTGATGCTGGCTTCATCCACCCCCGTAATGATCAAATGAGTTTCAGAGAAAAAAGTCTTGTGTTTGACGTGTGTTTGTTTACTTCTGAAATGTCTGTAAATGTAGTCATTCATTTATTCATTAGCCAGACTGCTTAATCATGTTCGGATGCTGGAGGCTGGAGCATATCTCAGCCGACCCTGGGCGAAGGCAGGGTACACCCTGAATAGCTCACCAGTCCATCACAGAGCAACACACACTACCATTCGCACTTACAATCACACCTAGGGGCAATTTAGAATACCCATTCTAATTGGATTGTGGGAGGAAACTGGAGTACCTGGAGGAAACTCACACAGAAACACCCTCGCCAAGCCCAGGACTCAAACCCAGAACCTTCTTGCTGTGAGGTGAATGTGCTAACCACTACATTTTCACCGTGCCGCCTGTGTCCCTGTAAATAATTATTAGTTTTTACTGAATCAAAAAAAATAATGAAATGTCTTTACCATGGTAATTAGTAAAATAAAATATGAAGTGTATTTGCAATATTTATTTCTTAATTTTTGTAATAAAATAAAGGTGCACAAGCACAAATTAACATATCAGTGATGATCTTGACTTAAAATAGTAAATACCAAAAAAAAAATTATACATTGTTTATTATACATATTATTATATTTAATGAAAATTAAAAATAATAGGTTATATGTTTTCTAAATTGTGAAGTCAGTACACACTAGGTATTAACAACTGTCCTCATCTTGCAATAAGTCTCAAAGCAGTACTTTTTAATCCAACTGTTAAGAATATTGGCTTTTAAAAATCTTTACTAATATAAAAAAAACATGCTTAAAATGACTGAAAAGCAGTTTAAAGGAAAAAAGGAGCCATAAATAAAATGGCATTTTCTTCAATAAAATTGGTTACATGTGCTGTCAAGCAAAACAGTCAACCACATAGACAAGTTATTACAATTATATTCAACAGGCTTTATATACATGTTTAAAAGGGAATAAAATAATAAAAACTATTTGTTGGTGAACATTATAAGACTACCTTATTTAAAACAGAAGTTACAATCAGTACAGTTGCACAGATTTATTAGAATAACCCACAAATACAACACTAATTACTGCTGCATGAAATAAACCAAACCCATTAATGCATCCGTAAAAATATAATTCACAAAATTAGCAATAAACAAATATTTTGTAACCTGTGGAGTGGAAAGATGTTGCTGAGTAGAGTTCATTTCATTTGAATGAGAGAGCCGATGTGTCCACGGACTGCAGTACTTCCCAAAGTCTCAGAGAAAGCATTTGAAGCTGTTGAATTCGAGGACATGTAACTCTGCTGAATCCCCCTCTTGCCCATGCAGAACTTGCACTCTGCAACTGCACTTCGTCTGAAATGCTTATCCAAGGACAGGTAAATGACTGGATTCATACAGCTGTTGAGGAAAGCCAGGCAGGAGGAGATGATGAGCCCTGTGGCCAAATACTGATAGGTGTCATCATCGAGCATGGCATTACTGATCTTGGTGATAACTTGAATTGTTCTTAACACATTGTATGGCATCCAAGATACCAGAAAGACTATAATGATAGTAAAAACGATTTTGAGAGAGTGGCGACATCGGGATTTTGCGTGTGAATTTCCAGCAGTGGAACAGTGGTTTCGCAGTTTGACCATGATTGAGCCGTAACATAGTAGGATGATCATCACAGGCAGCACAAAGGTCAAAAAGCCTGTCAACAGAATCATACCTTGGAAGAAGTTGGAGTCCAGGTCATCTATACAAAAGCTAGTATTAACAGTCAATTTACGATAAACCAGTGATGGTATACCCAGAATCAGAGATGTTCCCCACACCACTCCACAGGTGAGAAGTACACAATTGCTACTTCTGAGAAAGTGAGAATCCATGTGGCGCACTATCGCAAGATAGCGGTCAATACTCATGCACGTGAGGAAGAAAATGTTTGAAAAGCGGTTGACTGCAATGACATAGCTGCTGATCTTGCACAGCTTTGCACCAAATGGCCACTGGTAATGCTGCATAGCCGAGATGGCCCACAGGGGCAACGTGAAGACAAATACAAGGTCAGCTAGAGCTAGGTTCAGCACAAATGTATCCACCAATCGTGCATTCTTCTTGTGCCTCTTACCAATAACTATGATGACAAACAGGTTTCCAGTAAATCCAGCAAAGAACATGATGAAGTACAAAATAGGGAGATAAATGTGAGACATGGAGAGAGGTTGCTCCTTCACTTCAGCGCTGGATGTTGGAGGCACTGTATTATTCAATAATTCATAGTCATAGTTATAGTAGAGATCATCCTCATTTTCCATTGTGGTATGAAGAGTTCCACCTCAGTGCTGCCTGCTATCTGTGCTTGCAAATCAAAGACAACCTGTTGAGTGGCACGCTTGCACATATGACACAACCAAAAACTGCTGCAGCAGGTCCTCTTTTAGATCTGATCTTTAGATATGCAAACTCCATCACAACACACCATACATTATCAATTCAGTTGAACATTAAAAGACACTGTATATTTAAGCAATGCACTGGATTACACTCACTGTTTGACTAAACCTGTCGCTCAATGTTATAGGAGCTCATTGCCAACAATTAAAACTCAGTATTCAAAACTAAAGGCATAAATATCCACAAACCAGCAAAACTGATTGCAGCAAAACCTATTTTAATTTTATTTAAAAGCACATTGGAAGAACTAGCAGACTTACAAATATACAACATATGGGTATTTTTTTATTTTGTGGCTGTGGTTTCCTGTTTTTTTCTTTAAACAAAGGTTTACCAACGGTGTGAATGTAGTGGTTGAATACTCTCGAAAAAAAGACTGGTGGAGCAAACACACGTTCACTGACCTTTCACGTGGCCCCAATCTTGCATATAATAATGTCAGATCCTTGTTGTTGTGTAATAAGGCATAATGTTAGCTAACGTTACTTGAGCGACGTGTTTATACTGTCATGACATTAGTTACTATGTCAATAGTGGAGAAATTCAAATTTAAAAACTTACCTGACATGAAGACAAAGTTAAACATCTAATTATCTAATTAGATCCCAGTGTTAGACCTACTGTCAAGTTCGTGTCTATGAATGACTATTGTAATATTACTTTACTTTAGTACAATTTCTGTAAGCTCTCAATGTCTAGAAATTAATGCTGAAAAAAAAGCTTTTCCACTATAAATTTCCCAGCCACTTTCTTCAGCTCTTCCGGGGGGGAGCCGAGGTGGTCCCAGACCAGCCGAGAGACAAAATCCCTCCAGTGTCTTCTGGGTCGATTCCGGGGTTGGACATGCCTGAAACACCACACCAGGGAGGCGTTCGGGAGGCATTCTACTCAGATTCCCGAGTCACCTCAACTGGCTCCTTTCAGCGCGGAGGAGCAGTGGTTCAACTCCAAGATTCTCCCAGATGACAGAACTTCTCACCCTGTCTTTAAGGGAGTGCCCCGCCACCCTGCGAAGGAAGCTCATTTCAGCCGCGTGTATTCGCGATCTCGTTCTTTCGGTCACTACCCAAAGTTCATGACCATAGGGTTGGAATGTAGATCAACTGGTAAAAGGAAAGCTTTGCCTTCCGGCTCAGCTCCCTCTTCACCAGGACGGACCGGTACAAACTCTGCTTTACAGCAGAGGCTGCACCGATCTGCCTGTCGATCTCCCGCTCCATCCTACCCTCACTCAAGAACAAGACCCCTGAGATACTTGAACTCCTCCATTTGGGGAAAAGACCTCATTCCAGACCTGGAGGGTGCATTTCACCATTTTCCGGCTGAGAACCGTGGCCTGGGACTTGGAGGTGCTGCTTCTCATCCCGGCCACTTCACACTCAGCTGCAAATCACGCCAGCGAGAGCTGGAGGTGCCGGCTCGATGAAGCCAAAAGGACAACGTCATCCACAAAAAGCAGAGATAAGATCCTATGGCCACCAAACCAGAACCCCTCAATAGCTTTACTGCACCTAGAAATTCTATCCATAAACATTATCACGAGAAACGGTGACAAAGGACAGCCTTGGTGGAGTCCAGTCCCCACTGGAAACGAATTCGACATGTTGCTACTAATGCAGACCAAGCTCTGGCTCCTGCAATACAGAGACCGAATGGCCCGGGTCTGGTATACCCTATTCCCAAAGCACACCCCTCCTTCATGTCCACATCTTATTAATAATATA
The DNA here is from genome assembly GCA_028564935.1 of Neosilurus hyrtlii. Lineage (NCBI taxonomy): Eukaryota > Metazoa > Chordata > Actinopteri > Siluriformes > Plotosidae > Neosilurus > Neosilurus hyrtlii. Next base: position 23,914,784 of record JAOUQZ010000041.1, on the reverse strand, counting down.
GGGTCTTTTTCTGTTTGCGGCTTTGTGCCGTTTAGTTGTTTAACTGCGCTTTATTATAAGAAATCTTTTGACAGACCCTGTTTGGTTAGGTGCATGTCTAGGCATGTGCGCACGTCAGAAACCAAAGTGCAACTCCTAATCTCTTCTGCTGTGAAACACAGTTGGCATTGGTAGCCTGTCGCCTACTATTGGAGATTTTCCCACGAAGAACATGTACGTTATATGCTTATAGTAACGCCAAATAAAGTGTGAGAACCAATGTAAGACACTGTTGTACATGAAACATTGCTGGTCAAGGCAAATAAACGTGTCTTACCTCTTTCACGTGAATGTAGTTGTAAAGCACAAATGGTTTCCTCTGTTTACACCAGAAAGGGAAGCACAGACTGCTACAATAGCTTTTCCTCATGTATGCCTCACCTAATTTCTGTCCCCACGAAAACAAGGATTCCCATAAAGATTCCTGTCAGGCCACTTCATATTTTAACTCAAGTTTCGGTCACAGTAAGAAATAAAAAAACAAAATAACTTTCAAATCATAATAGCAGAATCAGCAGAATCTTTCAACAGCACAAACGCAAGAAATGAAACAACAACAACAACAAAAAATGATTTTGCTGTTATGTAATAGTTGGAACACACTCTTCAGTCCCCTTTTTTAAAAAAGGGGAACTACCACCCAGGTTTGCAACCCAGAGGTACGGCCCCCCATGACCACACAATGTTGCAGAGACGTGTCAACCAAGACAGTCCGACAACATCCAGAGCCCTGAGTTATTCAGAGTGGATCATCATCCACCTCATCCACCCCAGAGCCCGGCCACCAAGGAGCTTTTTAACTACCTTGGCAATGCCCTCCCAAACACCCAGGCTCTTCCTCTTCCACAAAGAGCGTGTTGTTGGGACAACTAGCTCCCATGGACTCCCAGTCACGGATGGCTGTGGCATCAATCCGGATTCGAACTTGCGATCTCCGGGTTGATAGTCGCGCACCTTGTCGATACAGGGTGTCCATAATTCTGCCCTCCCATGGACCCATGACCTGTTGGAGGGGCTATAGGGGTCGGGTACAGTGTGAGTTGGATGGCAGCCGAACAAACAAACAAACAAACAAAGACAAATGTCAAACAAGGAATTAACGTCAGAATTTTTGTATTGTAATACAATATACAATTATGGAAATGACTGTACCAGACCACAATATTACCACAGAGATAATATTGGGCTGAAACTTTGGATTATGCCTGAAAGCAGCAAGAGAGCATGATGGTAATTTTGCTTAGTGCAAATTAACATAAACAAAACATAATAAAATTACCATAAAACAATCATAAATTATCTGAATGTCCGAAAGCTGTGTGTTGATATGGTGGGGATCTCAGCATTATCTACATGTTCCATGAAGAGGGATGTTTCATGAGTTCTGCTGTGAGCCGGACATCTTGGTGTTGAGCGATTGGTTTCGCTAGCCCGGCCTGCGTGTCCCAGATTTCTCCCAAAGTTCTTTCTGAGCTTCTTTCTTTCACCAAGCTGCACTCTTGGGTTCTACATATACGTTTCTGAAGTACATAAACGTGTTTTAACATAAATAAACATCATATTCAAATCTACAAAGGCAGTGGTCGCTCAGTGGTTAAGGCAATGGGTTACTGAAGGGTTGGGGGTTCAATCCCCAGTACCACCACTTTGGTCAGTTGTATAAAAATGATAATTGTAAGTCACTCTGGATAAGAGTGTCTGCCAAATGCTGTAAATGTACAAAGGCAAGAGCTTTTTATCAGTAGGAACCATGGACTTCTTTTCTTTATTCTTGTACATTATCATTTACTGATATTAAAACCATGAAAAGATTATAAACACTCAAGAAATTTCAATATACTATTAAGTGCTGTATAAATGTGGCAGCCATGGCCTAATGGTTAGAAAAGCGCTTTTGGGATCGAAAGGTCGCTGGTTTGATTGCCGAACCAACAAAAAAAAAAAGGTCTGGCTGCGGGGGGGAGTGAGCCGCACCTTCCCTTCCTCGACCTTCATGGTTTACGTGCCCTTGAGCAAGGCACCTAATCCCCAACTGCTCTCCGGGCACTGCAGTGTGTAGCAGCCCACTGGTCCGAGTGTGTGCGCGCTCACTTTGGATGGGTTAAAGTAGGACTCAAAGGAGTTAAAGTCAAAATTTCCCTTGCAGAATTAATTCAGTATAATATAATAAAATAATTAACCTAATTAAACTTAGTGTTAACCTTTAGACACAGAGGTAAATGGAAGTGTGTGTGTGTCTGTGTGTGTGTGTGCGGGGTCCACGTGACGTTAAAACAACACCACAACTTTGGTGTACTCCTAATTCAACAGCATGAACTACTTAAGATATACTAAAAGTTTTAGTTGATTAAAAAAAAGGTTCGCAATAGTGAATTAAAGTTGGTTTGTTATATGAAATCATTGTTTAATAAATAATTTTCTTCACGCAGGAGCTCCTAGTTCATCTTGATACAGGAAGTACAGCACTCTCAGGAGAAGGTACTTGATCATGCCCCTGCTTACACACAGTATTAGAGCAGCTCATTAAAAAACAATTAAATAAAGCTGCTAAAATGCTAAAATGGAGTCTTAAACAACTATATTTCTATATAGATTCCTTTATTATTTTGTACAGAACAGTGATGACAGCAAAAAAGCATTCATTGTCTCTGTGCTACAAAATATTTTTATTATTATTATTTTTTTTACATTAAAACGAGGCCATTATGGCTTAACAGTGTGGTCTAACAGTAGTCATTTGCAAGCATTAAATAAGATTGTAAAATAGCAGGGCTTTGAAAAAAACCAAATAACTGATGATGCAGCAGAACAAAGTTAAAAAGCTAACTTTGGATTAAATGGGTCTGCCAGTGTATTTATGCTGCTATGAAGGGGAAACACGAGGGCCAACATTCTAAACTGCACTCAGTGTACATTTATAATAGAGGGGTGACGTTAAAAATTTACTCAACACAATGTGGCCAAAAGTATATGGACACCACGCCCTCACATCGATGCATGATTCTTCTCCAAGCTGTTGCCACAACCTTGGAACCAAACCACCTGAATAGAATGCCTTTGTATGCTGTAGAGGTGGAAACCTGTTCATGCACAGCTGTGCTCCTTAACACAATGTGTGATTCACGAAGACAGCGTACGAAGCCTGGAGCGGAAGACCTGGCGTTCTGTACCAGTCCTGCAAAACCAGGCATCCTCTGAACACCTCTGGGGCAAACCTAAACACTGGTTATGACCAATGCTTGATTTTACTAATTCTATTGCAACAAACAAACAAAAAAGTAAAGACATTCTAAAATCTAGTGGAAAACCTTCACAAAGGAGTGTAACTTTGCAAAGTAGGGATATTACTGTAGTGTTAAAAAAAAAACAAACAAACAAAAAAAAAAAAAACACCAAAAAAAACATGAAGGTGTAATCAGGTATCCACAAAATTTTAGCCACACAGTGTAGCATGAAAAAATTATGATTCATTTCATTCATTCATTCTTTTCCTAAGCTGCTTAATCCTAAGTAGGGTTGGGTGGAGGCTGGTGCCCATCTCAGGGGCAACACACACACAACCATTCACACTCGCACTCACACCCAGGGGCAATTTGGCCTACTGCCTATCAGCCTACTATGCATGTTTTTGGACTGTGAGAGGAAACTGGAGTACCCGGAGGAAAACCTGGCGAGCTGGGAGAACATGCAAACTCCACACAGAAACGCCGAGCCCGGGAATCGAACCCAGGACCTCTTTCTATGAGGCGAACGTACCGCCTGCATTGAGTAATTTACTTCTGTTATTATCATTCACAAATAATTTGTGACACCCCCCCCCCCCTTTGGTGAACAGCTGATATGACCCCCACCCCTTGAAAGACAGCCAGTCAGTATGTCTGTTGATTTTGAACTTAAGTCAGGTAAAAAAACAAACAAACAAACAAACATACAAACACAAAAAATACCTTCAAATCAAACAGAAATCTTTAGTTATAAAACTGAGTGCATAAAACTGCTTTCTGGTTGTTTGCTCACGTTAGTAAGACTTACAAACCTCTGCTATTCTGACCTTTACATATCCTCAAAACATCATATCTTAGTTTAACAATACTTAAAATCTTCTACGGTATCATCATCCATTAAAACACAATCAGTGATGCAGCATGACAGTACATCTCTAAACCAATTTAAAATTCATCTAAACTGATTTGCTCTCTTCTGTACAAGCCCAATGCAACATATCATTTATATACACTGTAACCATAGATTTGTTGCAGAAGATTTTAAGTAATAGTTAAAGAACATGGCCACCAACATTGCATCTTCGTCTAACTGTTGCCAGTGATCCAGTTTCTGAGCATTGACTAGTACAGTTGGACGGTGCTTGATCAGCAGCTGCTGTTCTTGAACTCTCCGTTCTCAGTGATGGAGAGCTTGGTGGGATTAGTAGGTGACAGGCCATTGTGAAGGTTGTGGATGCTGTAGCGTTCTTTAACCTGAGTGAGTGCGTTCATGAGGCGTGAGTTAGCTGCGTCAAGGGAACTGATCCGCTTTTCCTGCAAAACACAGAGAAAGACACAGGCATGTCAGTCCCTACAGACATAAGACTTGAAATAGTATATACACTGCCCGGCTAAAAAAAAGTCGAATACATTAATATGTTGTGGCACATTTAACCTTGCTCACAGCATGTGATCGTCATGGCATTGTTTCAACAAACTTAACCAACATAACATTTATTCCCATCCAGTATCAAGTTCATTTCTCACCGACGGCTTGAAATGATGAGGGAAAAAACTGAACCACTCCATAAAGTCTTCTCCGGCACATCCCGAAAACTTTCAATACGGTTAAGGTCAGGACTCTGGGGTGCCGATATATATGTGAAAATTATTCTCCCTGAACCGCTCGCTCATTATCCGAGTCCCCATTTTATATCCGTGCCAGCAGGGAAGAAAAAGTCCATTGATGTGATAACCTGCGCATTCAGTACATTCAGATCATCAGCTGATTTCATTTTATTGCAACATTAATGTTGCTGAGCCTCGACCCAACCAACTGGAGCAACAATGCCATGGAGATTACATGCTGTGTTCAAGGGCTAAATGCCTTCCATGAAAACATCAGAGTGTGCAATTTTTTCATTTTTTTTATCTTAGGCCGGGCAGTGTATTTTGTACACATTTCCTTAAATCACAAAAATAAATATAATTCCTTTAAAGTACATCAATCCGAGCCCATGATGCTTTGTGTGCATAGGCTAGAAAATTCATTCCGAAAGGACACCTTTTACAGTGTTCAGCAATCTTAATCTCACCTTTTTCTTGTGAATATCAATGCCTATGACCATATTTTTAGGCTATTTTTGCATTTTAAATCGTCTCCTGTTCATACTGATGGATCTGGCTAAGGAAACACACCAGGAGCGACCTGTGGGCGGACCAAAAAAACAAAAGGAGGACCTCACCATATTTTATCTGTGTGAGATGAAATACCTTTGGAGAGACTCAAAGTCTCTTGGTTCCCACAAGACAGTGACTTTACCAGTATGTTACCACACTGTGATCCTGCATTTGTCGACATACAAAGGTGAGAATGTTGTTCCTCCAAGAAAATACGTCCACCAGGCTTCCCGAGTGCAGTAAACATCAGAAAAGACTTGCCAAGCTCCCATAAATATTCAGTCTTCGGTGACTTTGGCTGTGTCTCGAAACATGACTGGCTATGGTGAGATTAGTGAAAGAACTAATGCTGTCAACCATTGCTCAGCGGAGTCAAATCAAAACACAGGACCAAAACAAACGCATGTCAGAGTCGGAGGGAGGTACTTTAATGAACAAGCTAAATAATGACTGGAATGATCACAGCTTTGGTGTAATTATTAAAAGAACTGTACTTTTAAAGTACGACAGAAAAACAACACAAAGAAAATCTCTCAATCCAGATCAAAGCAAGAAGAACTTTGTAAGAATCTGAATAGCTCCTGTAATGAACTCAATAATAGAGAGCTTAACATAATAAGTAAATACAAAAAAAATGAAACAAATAAAAATAAACAGGAAGAACAAACTAAGGGGTTTGTAAGTTATTTATTTTGCAAATTACAGAAAACTGGGCTAAGGGGTGGAAGGGGCAGGATGGTGGGGGGTGGGGTGGTGATAGGGGGTTACTCCGGAAAAGCAGCCATAGGTCAAGCTCACATACACTGGCTAATGAAACTAGTGTGAGCGCCCCATTCAACACACATTCCCCAGTATAATTGTTTAAATGCTCCCTTCATTAAACAGAAATCAGTTTTGCTTTTCTCCTATCAGACTGTCAAAAGGTCCCGTCAAGAAAATCTCTGACCCCTTCTCAATGCACATGCAAACAAAAATCCTAAATTCCTCACAATTTTGTAATATGTGGTAAATTGCACACTGTGCCTTTTACTGTCTCAGCAATCCCATAATTCCAAGTATGTATGTCAAACACATGTCAAACGTGCCTCGAGTGAGCTTTGTATGTTACACCGCTTACAATAAATAAATTGTTTAAAATTGCCATTTTCAATTTCCACACAAAAATAGGGTGTACAATTTAAAAAACATCAAACAGTTAGAAATAATATGAATCAATACTACATAAGAAGATTAAGAAACATTAATGTAATTCATTGCCTTGCCAACAAAGTCAATAATAGTTTGTATATATTATAGTATTTTATTCATTTGCAAATGTTCTTTGGATTAAAAAACCTGAAATCTGAAATGTGAAATCAATTTAATATGATAATCAAAATTTCATCAGGACACGCTGGAGGGATCACATCTCTCAGCTGGTTTGGGAACACCTTGGCGTTCCCCTGGAAGAGATGGAGGAAGTGGCTGGGGAGAGGGACGTCTGGACCTCACTGCTTGGGCTGCTGCCCCCGCGGCCCAACCCCGGAATAAGTGGAAGAAGAAGATGAAAGAATTTAATCGGGACATAAACATTACCCCAGGAATTTGGATACTGTGCTTAACCGTTAAGCAAATGAAAGTAATAGATCGATTAATTTTAGGATGTTGACCAGAAGGAGCTTCTAATACACTTATGGCATTTGGCAGACGCCCCTGTCCATTTTCATACAACTTAGTAACTGAAGGTTATGGGCCTTGCCCAAGGGCCCAACAGTGGCATTACTGGGACTTAAACCCCTGACCTTTGGATCAGTAAGCCAGAGCCTTATCCACCTGTGCCACCAGTATAATAATAGTCTCTGCCTTGCTGGAACTCAAATAAAGGCATTAATTGGAGAGCCAATCAAAAACCATACAATCACTTATCCCAGATAGCCAACTAGAATAGAACAGCTTGTCGATCTGATGAGGTTTAAAGGGCAGTCACAGTTTGTGTTTATTTATTATTTATTTAGTTTATTTATTATTTATTGTCCTTCCTTTTCCCCCCTTTCCTTCATCCTTCCTTTTCCTTTCTTTTTTGTGTGTGTTTTGTGTTACGTGTTATGTTTATATTGTAGATAGATTTCTTTTCCTCCCTTTTTTCTTCCTTCCCTTTTTCCTACTTTCCCTTTTTTCCCTTTCTTGTTTTCCCCCCTTTCCTTTGTTTCCCTTCTTTTTACCTTTTCTGCTTTATTTACATAGTATTGGCAGCAAGAAAACAAGACAGTTTGGATTTGAAGGAGGGAAGGTTATTAGAGTATGTTACAAATAAGGGAAGAGAATTCGAGATCCTGGCCTTACAGAGAACATCCTATCAGTTAAGCAGGAAGAAAGCGAGTTTCTGCAGAGCTAGAAATACCAGCTAAATAGTTAAGCTTACTAAGTATGAGATTGTGATCGGCGGAATCAACTGCAGCATTAAGATCAAGTAAAACCAGTAATATCCGTCTATGTGGAATGATGCTTTTGAAACCTGACAGCAAATGGCCTACAATCTGTAGTAAAGATTTTAATTGTTCTTCTACACTTTTTTTAAATAGTTTATGAACAAAAGGCTGATTATTACAAATAGAACTGGCATCCACATTGTTTTTTTTTTTTTTCAGCAGAGAAGTTACCTCGGCATGTGTAAACCAAGAAAGAATGCAACCTTGGCTCAATGAAGTGTTAATAATATTCAACAATAAAGCATCAATGGTGGTAATAGCCCTGATTAAAAGAGAAGGGGGTAAAACCTCTACCAAGGAAAAGGAAGGTTAAATCGTGCCAATTAAATAAATGATCGAGGGAAATTGGAGAGAATTAAGTACGTATCTCAGATCATTGAGGACCATCTATAAAAAGACCTCAGATCCACCCAATCATGAAATGGATTAAAAATGCGTTGCAGTCATGGTCTGAGGGTAGCACCGAGGTGGAGGGGAGACAATATGGGAAGTGTCAATGTTAAATAAAAAAACAGTAATCTTTTTATTGCAAGCGATGAGGTCAACGAAGATAATCTGGCCCCTTTTACTGCCTCATTATCAGAGTGAAGCAATAACCAAACCTGAGGCCTTTCATAAACATACCGTGTCGAAGGCAAGAGGTTAGATTATTAAGCCAGGACACATGAGAAATACATCAGAAGGCAGCGATAAAGGGAACTCACACCTCTTTTGCAGCAACCCGTGACTTCCTTTAACAAACTTGCATCCATCATGAGTTCAAGCAACACTTTCATGATGTTGACTCTATAACTAAGGTTAAGTACAGGCGCATCGTAATTACCATCAATAAAAACAAAATAGAACTCTGACACAACTGCCTCTTGGAACAAGCACAGCAAGGGTAGTATCATTTACATATCTTAACACATGTGCCGCTGGTTCGTGCCCTGGGGAACATCAGAGGGTACCAAGCCCCACTGCAAGACGCAGTCATTCGAGAGTTTGATGCATTGCCATCTGTCGAAAGGAAGGTTGCAAACCCAGCAGGCCACACCACGAGGAATAGCAAACGTGACATAAACTAATGAAATGTCAATGATCGGTATTATAAATTATA
>JAOUQZ010000041.1:23881938-23905652 GCA_028564935.1 Neosilurus hyrtlii | reverse complement strand
TATATATATATATATATATATATATAGAGAGAGAGAGAGAGAGAGAGAGAGATAGATAGATAGATAGATAGATAGATCTCAGCATCATCTTTATTGACTACAATTGTTTGTATTGTCAGATTGCTAGAATTTATGTTAGAACATATTTTAAATATAAAGTAAAGCAAGAAGGATCAGGATCACCAGTATCTCAGAAGTAGCAAGTGTATCTCGACGAAAACACAGAGGGAAGAGGGTGTGCTAATAATAACGTAACGGCTAAAGAAGAAAGTTTATCTTTACAAAAGATCTGCACAGGATTTGGTGTGCATAAACCTCAACGTTTTTGTTTTTTTTTGGCTCTGCCCAACAGGACATCATCTATATTGAATGGAAGGTTGGATTTTACATTTTCCTGCAGGGGTTTGAGGTCCCCTACATTGGGGCTTAACTAAAACTTCTTACACACATGAATTTCTAATGTGACCAAATAAAATTAAATAAAAAAAGAAGCTTAGACTGACCAAAGCCACTTTTCATGGGTTGAAAATGAGCATGAAAATTATTGCTTCATTTAGTTTTTCAGAGTTCATTTATCTCACATTTAAACATATGCAGATCAAAAATAAATAACAAGAGTTTCAAGTATTATTATTTTTGTTTACAGCACAAACACAAGGCCTTATTAACTCCTGAAAAATTATTGGACTTGCTCTTTTGTCAGTTATTGCTGATTTTCCATACGGACCTAGATGTATACTCCAAATCTTTGGTGCCGTGCATGAACCAGATAACCCACTTGACCACTACAAGTGAGTCCAGTGAACTATTGTAGTCCTTAGGCATCATAGTACAATCTATAAAATTGTTATAACAATATTAGTTAATTCAAAGGACAATAGGTGTTGCTAGCAGTTCAAAGCATAATGATACTAGTCAATTTCCATGCAAGAAGCAGATAACCAGGAAGTCAGGGGAACTGGTCAGTCTAGCAAAGTGCTGAGTAGTGATGAGGCAAGTGTCACAGAGGGTTCCAAATCAGAACGTGAACAAACGTCATCTGCTAGTGAAAAAAATGAAGGTTAAATTCTTACTGTAATGTATTAAATTGATATCTGTCTGCACTTCAAAAAAGTTTTTGCATAAAAAAACAATTTCACATCTGAACTACTTGTCATGTTGGTTATCTGGTTCACGCACGGAAATCAATTCCGTGTTTCATTTCTGTTAGTTGTTATAGATTTGCTATAAAAAAAAGTTTTTAGATGAATTTTTGCATAATGTTCATCTCATAGAAAGATGCCATTTACCAAGTTTTGTTAATTTGTTCAAAATAAAATATAATTTCAGAAAAAAAAAACCCCACCTTTTTTTGTTTTTAAATGAACATTTTGTGGGTTGTCTGGTTCCTGCACGGCCCCACAGAACTATGAGATTACACTGCTGGTGATAAACTAAATTTCCTAAAATGATTTAGGACTCTGGCTTTTCTGTGTTCTGTGCCTCCCCATGCTTGTGCGAGTTCCCTCCAGGTACACTGGTTTCCTCCCACAGCCCAAAAACATTCACAGTAGCTAGATTGGCGGTTTCAAATCGCCCCAGAAAAGTGTGAAAGGTTGTGTGTTGGCCCTGCAACGGCCCGGCAAGCTGTTCAGAGTGTAGTCAGCTGAGATGGCACCAGCCTCCCCGGGACGCTAATTAGGAATAAGCTTAGCTTAGAAAATAAATGAATGATTTAGGATTACAGCTACCATGACGGTAATAAGATACCCGCTACACTTAATGAACTATAGCGAATTTCCTGCTAAATGGTTCGTATTGTTTTATCTGGTCACATCCATTTGTTTTTGAGCCTAGTTCCTTTCAAGGTTTCTTCCTCGTGTCATCTGGGGGAGGTCTTTCTTGCCACAAGCTTGCTCCTGTACAGGACTTCGAGAGAAACGTCGAACACTAAAAAAGTGCTATAGAAAAATAGAATTAATTCGAATTATTGGTAAATTCAATGTGAGTGACTTTAATTATTATACTGACTTAGGAAGGATTCAAAAATCAAGCTGGACTAATTGATTTTAACAGAAGCACTGCCTTTATCAACATCTTTTGGTTAAGGAAAATGTAAATGTGGACAACTCGGTCATGTTAAACAGCATGAAATTCATTACAGACAGACTAATTCTGTCGGATGTTCTGAACGTCCGTATCATTCATTTATTCTAATAAAAAAGTGCAGTGTGAATTTTGTGCACCACACACAAAATAAACAGAAGACTGATTTCATGGTAGATTATAATTCATAATTTTACATCAGACAGTTGGAGTCAATTCATCAAACAAAAATGAACAAATTTTTTGCATTAATATTACCAACTATACATTGTACAATACACCAAAAGGTCTTGGTTGTAGTATTCTTTGTGACATAGGCACAGTTAAAATAGAGGTACCACCATGGCTCAGTTCAAAATATAAATATAGACCCTTCAGCAATCAATTCCACAGAAAATCCAGCCAAAGGTTTCCCACAGTAACAGAACATGAACGGAATGCTGAACAGTTTATCAGACAAGGAGTACATACAGTTTATTGGGATGAGAGTCTGCATGATGGGCCAATGATACGTACTAAATTATGAGATAATGGTGCAATAAAATTAAGACAAAACATGGTGGGTAAGGGAAAATTCATAATTTCTGATAAGCAGCAAAAAAATAAAAAATAAAGAGTATATATAAAAAAAAAAAAAAAAAAAAAAAAAAAACATTTCATGATCTCAGGTCAATGGGACCTGGTCAATCTTCTGAGCATGAAGAATAATCAGAATTTTTCGATGCCATAATCACATCCCCTAAAATAGCCTCCCTATCAGAGCTGTCATATTCAATCCGTGACAAAACATCTCCTTTGTCCATGTCAAGTGAGCTGGACTCCATCTTAGCATCGTATGTAGAAGTCAGGAAGTGGTGCGAAGTATTAAGGGCACTACTGTCCAGATCTTCGTCGTCCATGATGTAAGCCCCATCGGAAACCAGTGTCTCATTTTCACCATGCTCTAGATGAGGGTCAGTGTGGACTGAAGGGTTGGTGAGGTAATTGTGGCTCTGTCTAGAGACCGTGGTGTGCAGAGTCAGCAACCGGTGGAATAAATGTTCTGGCAGGAAGCCCTGGGAAAGCAATACATATTAACTGTTAGCACCAGCATGCCAAATATCTCAGCCCTCATTCATCAAAGCTGTCCGTGGTCAATCTTCTAATGGTTTCTCATCAACATCGAAATAAATAAATAAACGCACTTGATTTGGAATTAAATGCACAATCAATATTCATCATAGTTAGCTTAATAAAACCTACAATATAAATATCAAACTGTTCATCAGAATTGTGCACAAAGAAGCTGCATCAGTGAACTCTTAGTAATGGCTCCTTTCTGGCACGCGGCTCCTGACATGAAACGTCTATTGCCATTCCACTAAATGTGGGACATTTCCAAATCACCACTGAAAACAAAGGCTGTGCTGAAGTCTGTAGCGGCCGAAACATTAACACCAATAAAAACTATTATAACAGAGATCGGTGTCAGGTTCTTTGTAAGCTGACTTTAGTGCCCCGATGCTAAATTTGTAAATAAGGCTGTTAATAGCAGTGGTTAAATCATTAGCCACAAAGCGGTGTAGGGGTTAGCACATTCGCCACATTCAGGACTTGGGTCCCAGGCTCGAAGAGGCCATTTCTGTGTGCAGACTGCACATTCTTCTCGTGCTTACGTGGGTCTCCTCCGTGTACGCCGGATTCCTCTCACAGTCCTGGCTTTTCCAAAGTACCCGTAGGTAAGAGTGTGTATAGTTTGACGGACAGAATTATAATTTCAAAATAAAAAATTATCTGTAACCTTGCTGTTGTCTTGACTTTATTTCATATTCATTTTGCAACTCACTGGATGGATGCAAGTTAAGGAAAAAGTCAGGAAGACACCGGATATGGAATTAGCTTAATTTAGAAAATTTGCTAAGGCCAAGGCTCACAAGGTCAAAATAAGTAATATAGCAATCTGAACTGTACAATTACAGCCTTACCGTAAAACAAAACATAATATCTCTAACTAAGCTGTGTGTTTGGATAACTTTCTATCATAGCCAGCAGTAACTATTTTAAAAGCAATATGTGTTACAGTAGCTCATATGTGAAACCGGGCCAGATGGGCTAGCCTTCCTTTCCCACACTCATCAGTGAGGTCTTGGGCGCCCATAACCCTTTCAATGGTTCAGCAGTTTTCTACTTTTAGTAAATACTAACCAATGCACCAGATTCTTCCACCAGAACTACCACCACAGCCCCCTACCATTCATGCTACTAACCCATATTTTAGCTGTCGCAAGGTAGTGCATACAAATGCATGCACTGGTGTTTCTCTACCCGTTTTTCAGTACATTCTCTAAACATGTAGCATCATTGTGTCTTTAGCATTAGACACAATTATAGCGTCTCAGTTTCCCGGCTTTCCTAACTAGTCCCTGTGTACTGTGTTATAATGATTCACCCAATGGTTCATTTATTTGCATTAATACCTCTTTCATATTAAAAGTTCCCATGAACAGCTCAAAGTAACATTGAAATGACCTTCAGACCTTTTATCACTTTATTTTGTTATAAAATAATGAGGGGCGGCACGGTGGCGCAGTGGTTAGCACGTCCACCGCACAGCAAGAAGGCCTGGGTTTGATTCCCAGCTTGGGCGTATCTGCATGGAGTTTGGATGTTCTCCCTGTGCTTGCGTGGGTCCCTAATCGCCCCTAGGAGTGAGTGTGAGTGTGAATGGTTGTGTGAGTGCTGGCCCTGCGATGGCAATCCAGGGTGTACCCCGCTTGCGCCAGCCTCCCCGCGACCCTAATTAGGATTAAGCGGCTTAGAAAAATGAATGAATGAATAAAATAACGAGGGGAAAATTTTTTTCCCGACAAATAGCCATGAAATTACTTATCAGAAAACTGATTACTTTTGAATCTATAAAAATGAACAGACTATGTAAAAAATAGCTGTAAATCCATCAATTTTCTTGAACACCTTGCACTAAAAGCAAAATGATCAAGTTAAATCACGTCTTTGTGCAATCACAAATTTATTGTGGTCCTGAACAGTGGAAATTTAAGGAAATTCACATCCAAATTAGGTTATTGGTGAATACTCCAAATTTAAATGTAACAGTTGTAATAAAACTCACCGAGTTTCTAACAGTGTCCGCCGATTCTGGTGCTACTGCGTGGTCAGGATTCTCTTCTAGATAGTCCTTCAGGTCATGCAACGTAGGTCCACACACTCCACCATACTGAACCTAAGATCCACACATAAATGATTGAGCAAGACTGCTCATCAAAACATGACCAGTATACAAACCACTGTTTGTGATTGAATATTAAAAGGAAACCAACAAGATGGTGTTCAAACACCATCGTACCAACTGTACAAAAGGTGAAAACTGTACACTCTAAAAGATTGGGAAGGAGTACTCTGCCAAACACTTAAGCACAAAGAAGTCACATGATCCCCACATGGAATGAGATGTAATAAAACCACTTATAAAGTCACTGAAATGTCCTTGACAGTAAAGATGGTGCTCCAAAAAAGCTTTGCACGCCCTCCAACTTTTGAGGCGGTACATACTGGCTCGCCCATAGAGGGCAAAAGACACCGGTGTCTGGAACATTCTTCTGATTAGTAGAGCCCACTATATTTGATTGCTAAGTATTTGAACAGTGCCAATTTTTTGTTGTTGGGAAAATGAAGATGACTTTGTACCAGAATGATGGGAAGAGACACTACAGGGAAGAAAACATACTGAAAAAGCAACCCAAGAGCTTCTAAGGTAAAGAATCTCAAGCGAGGAAACTCAGCATTTGGTGAAGTCGATTATTTCCAGCCTTCAAGTGTTCACTGACTGCAAAGGACACATCCAAGTGCTACAAATCTATTCTTATATTTACAAAAGAGGACATTATCTCCACCCCCACAAACTGTTGCTCTGCCTTACAAGTGGGAGGAGCTTATGATTGCCTAAGCTGCTGGTAACACCACCTTCTCTAGCAGGCATGCCTCAGTGACGGCTAAAGAAGATGGGTGACTAACAGGAAATTAAAAAAAATAAATAAAAAATGCATGCCAAAAACTTGGCATGGGATGTTAAGGTTACTTCGTGTCACACTTGTACAACAATGGTATTTGCACACACATTAAAAAAAAAAAAAACATCCTGCTTGGTTTATTTCATAGCGTCTTTCCAACTATATAAATCGACAGAGGTATACTTCGGAAGGATGCAAGTCCCAATTGGGTATCTTTGTCAAAGCTCGGAGTGTGATGTTATGTCAGTGAAACAATGCAACTGTTAGTCAGAGCTGCACATGTGTAACGTTACATGTGTAACCACTGTGGAAAAAGTCATTATCGCCAATGCCACACTGTTGAGTGGACTGTGGCATACGTAATCTCTGCGTTGAGAGTTTAGCTTTAGGGATGTTGTTCAGTTAACAATTCTTTATAAGCTGATGTATTAATAAAAAAAATTAACAAAGCTCAGTTTGTGTACTTTAATAGCCAAATTTTAACAAACATTAGTGACCCATCATAGCAAAGTGGGTATTAAATCGGAAATTGAAATGTGATTTTCTCCAAAGCAGCACGCTTAAAACGCTGAAAATTCCTGGCAGGTTTTGGTTTGTTACTCCAAAACTAGACCAATATGTTAGAAAGTTTGGTAACCTTTTAAAGCTTAGGATATCAGCTACAAAATGGTACCAACAACTCCAACAATAATAATTTCTGCTCCTGATGGGTCACCTGAATCTCTCTCGTAAATCCTGTTAACGATGATCATTCTCACGGTCTAAAACAATGAGGAGGAAACTAGACACTGTTCTGGTGGGGTGGTCACACACACACACACACACACACACACACACACACACACGCGCACACACACGGTTAAAAAGGAAACGATCCCTGACCTTCTTGCCAGTCTTCATGTCTATGACATTAACTCTTTCACTGCCAGGTGGTGCTTGTTCCTTTTCTGTTCTCTTCTTTCTCTTTTTCTTTTTGGTCCTGTTCACCAGCAGCTGTGATGCATCAAAAGAGTGATCATTAAAATTCTAATAAAATGGCAGAAATTATACTCTTCTGAAACACTTAAAGCAACCATCAAGCTCAGTTGTATTTATATGTTTATAGTATTTAATCTGATTTTGATATACTGTATTAATCCCGCAATTATTGCTTCTGCATTTAACCATCCAAAGTGAGCACACACACGTAAACAGTGAGCACACACACTCGAAGCAGTGGGCTGCCACTCACATTGGGGAAGCTCGGTGAGCAGTTATGGGTTCGGTCCCCAACCGCCACACATTTTTCCTGCTAGTTTGGAAATCAAACCAGCAACCTGACCATATTATATAAAACTAATGTGATACTCAATTTATGATTTTTTAAATTTATTATAGTTAATAATCCTATCTCAACTGTGAAGGAACTGAAAATTAGCAGTGAGCTACTTATGGCTGTTAAATCGAATTCAGATGATTAGAATGCCAAACCTCTAGCATGTCCCCCTCAACTTCATATTCAGGATTTTGCTTGAGCCAGTTTGGCAGGTCCCTCTTACGAGATGTGTAGTGTACTCCCTCTGTATCTGACGACTAAAAAAAAAATAATAATAAATAAAAACAATGGGGGGTGGGGGTGTTAAGGTGTGTCAATATTTAATATATTTTATTGCTGGTGAAAATTTTTCAGAAATGTGGTCTCAGAGAGTCCCTATAATTGTACCTCTTGATCTCTGCGCCTTCGCCGTCCACTTGTCTCTCTTGCTGCCCCATTAGGTATTAGAGCCTGTTTGGAGAAGGTTAATTTCAGCCCTTCCTCCTAAAAGCACAGTTAAAATAAATAATTTAGAATAAAATACAAAGCAAAAATTCACCCCTGAATTTTTTTAACAGCATTTTTTAGCCAGTCCCTTCCTCACTTTCAAGAGCTTGACTGTAAATTCGGTTTCTTCTCCATCCTGTCCAGAGAGGGTACTGTTGCCTTTGCGGTATACACGGGTGTAGCCTAGGTCTTCTCCAAGCCCTTTCTCATCATAAGCCAGCGTGATCTGATGATCTGAAGTATATCGTCGTCCAGATGGCCAGTGCCCCGTCAGAACCAGAGTACAAAGATTATCTATTCGGTTTATTAATACCCGATCCTAAAAAAAAAAAGGTTTGGTAAGCAGCACAATAGTTTCCGAGCATGCTCAGCAAAATACAAGGCTTGACATTAATCAGCTGTTCAACCAGAAATCAATGTACACAAAGTCTGGAGCAGCCAAATTGTATGGGAGGGCTCTGCAGTCGGCAAGGGCAGACGCCAGTTAGTTGGCAAGGGCAGATGTTAGTTGGCGCACGTGTCAGTTTGTTTACCGCTGTCAGCAGTACACTCACGCATTTTTTTTGTGGTGGATTTACATTTACGTTGGATGATGTGGTTGTCGTACATACGTAGCATTTCCCCCCATTTATCCATAATTGAATTGTTAGTAACCACTTCCAGACCATTTTCGAAGGCTACAGACAATCGGCAAAACCAGACAGGTGCTCCCCCTCTTTGTCCATTAAATCGAGGGTCGAGTGTATTTATCAGATGCTCTTATCCAGAGCGACTTACATAAAACATTCTTTTTTGATATACTGTGTTAATCCCACAAGGGAAATGACTGTCTCTGCATTTAACCCATCCAAAGTGAGCGTCGCTGAATTATGTGTAACTTCGGCACTCTTCTGGTATTTTCATAAAATGAAAGTCAATGGTGGATTTGGAAACTTGCCCTGCAAGATCTCAAACACTTTTGTACCACGTTATTGGTGGAAAATTGGGTGACCATGCATAGGGTATACTTTACGCTGGACATGCCTTTAAGCTACTTTATTCGAAGACTACTACATACAATATTTTACAATTCTAACTGCTGCTATTGGTGACTGAACAAAATTTAGTCATATTTTTTTTATTTTGATATACTGTATTAATTATTAAAAATTACTGCCTCTGCATTTAATCCATCCAAAGTAAGCACACACACATGTAAACATTGAGCACACAGATGGAACAGTGGGCTACCACACATTGGGGTGCCCAGAGAGCAGGTGGGGGTTAGATGCCTTGCTCAAGTGCACTTCAGTTCACTCCCCCGTCACCACCCATTTCCCCCTGCTGGAATCGAACCAGCGACCTTTCAGTCCCAAAGCTGCTTCTCTAATCATTAGGCTATGGCTGTCCCAAAAGTAAACTGTAATAGTTAATATTTTATTTTAGATCACAGTAAATACATTGTTTATAGCAGTTATTGTTTATTACTGATCTGACAGTGGATATAGTCAGCAACAAACTGCAAACAGCCTAGGGATTCCTCATGCTACAGTCAACAGAGTGTTTGTACAATTCACCAGCAACGGCAAACTCAACGGCATCCCGATCAGGTCGACCCTGGATGTTGCTGGGACACTCAAAGTCAGTCAGAGCACAGCTGTGAGGTATCTCCATTAAATTAATATCTCCTTTCAAAAATGGTGTCTATTTAGTTTTAATATGTCACTATACAAGACTGTATGGAGAGAGGAAAAAATAAAAACAGAGACAAACCTTTGGCCAGTCAACGCTGAGTGGGTCACCAAGTGCTTCTGGTGGGGCATCAACCTGGGACAGAGTGAAAGAATGGGTGCTCTCTTCATCTGCTTCAGAGATCTTCAGTGGTTCTGCAGAAAGACTCCAAGATTCAGGCATATGCATGATCATTAACAACAGCCACACATAAATATACACAGCAACAGCTCACCCTGCTCATCTCTCTCCAGATCACTGTCTCCGCTGATATCTGAACTGGGAGAGCGATGGGAAGAGGTAGATGATTCAGAGTCAGAATCAGAATCTGAAGGCCCTTCATCGGTCTCTCCTTGTTTCCTTCCACCCTCTCTGGGACCCTTGCCTGTGATTTTATTCCAGGACCAGTCTACTCTCCTTTTGGCCTCAGGGGGAGAGAATGGTAAAGCTGGAAAGGATGATGAGCACATGGACTCCAAAACTTGGTTCTCATCAGTGATTTTAACTTCTCGAACATTGTCCCCCTGTTGTGGTGGGCTGTGTGTGAGGGCTTGGGCAGCAAGGCATGCTTGCTGCTTCTGGACATACTCATGATGAGCTTGGAGAAAAGAGAACCGCAAGTCTGAGAAGATGGAATGCTCTGTGCGGCTTAGGCCACAGTTGGCAGCACCTAGGAGCAGTTCATGGTCATGCTGTGGAGTACTCCACCATTTGGGGAGATCAGAGCTGGGCGGGGCCAGGACAAGACGCTCCTCTAAGGAGGGATGGGGAAGGACAAGCTCACGAAGCCGGGACAACAGGCTAATTCGGTAGAGTGTTCGTGAGGCTCTCTCCTCAGTGATGGGTGCTAGAGAGTGGGACATATCTGAAGATTCTGGCAAAAGAAAAGGCAAACAAAAAGTCAATTCTACATGTTAGGGTGAGCTTTAGGGAAAGTATATTTCCTAAAATAAGGATATGTTATAAAATTATAGATTTTTAAAAATGCATTGAATTTATTTGATATAAACATGACCTGAACTGGCAAAATGAGTCGCAAGTACCAAGTTCAGGTTGGAGGGTTTGTTAACATTTTGGATTGACCAAGAGCACCGTATAGTACAATAATAATTAATCCTCAAAAATACAACTTGCCTAATAATTATGCACACAGTGTACTGGGTTAAAACACTGATTTTTTTTACTTTCTCTGATTTGACGCATGAACTATTAATCCATCATTTCCGGAAGTTTTATAGCCGAGAAACTTATATAAAGTAACGAAACTAGCCTACCACAGCAGAGGGTTCTACCTCTAAACTTGGCAGAAAAGACCATGAAATATGTACAAGTGCGTAGCCACTTTTCAATCGGTAATTGCACCTAGTTTGTGTAACTCTGTTCTTCATTATGTTTTGATCAGATCTCACGTTTCACTCACAGCCAATCGTGGGCGTCGGTGAGCTCATTCGTACGAGGAGGGTGGATAGCACTTTCCCTCCGAGTGTGTTAGGTTGCCTCCAAATATTTATATATTATTTTAAGCTTACAGTCTCCTCCTTTGAACCCTGTCACTAACTCATTTTCAATTTTTGGTCATTTGGACCATATGGCCAGATCGGGTCACAAACGTGCACACCGGTCATATGTGAATAAACTGAGGTTTCATGTTGTTTTTTTTTGTTTTTTTTAACAAACAGCACCCCACATTAATTATACATTAACTATTATTCTGAAATTCATCTTTCTACAAACTCTTAACTGCAAATGTATTCCATTCAAAGTAAACACAATCGCAGAATAATAGATGCCATACCCTCCCCTCGAGCAGGCTGCAAGTGACAAACCCTGCGACACATAGCCACAAAGCAATGGAAGTATCGGTTGAGGCTTTCATCAGTTTTCTTGTCTAGTCTTGCATGTGTTCGGAAACGTGTCCAGTCCATTTTGGCCTCTCTATCATCTTGGTTTCCCAGCTCATTCTTTATGCGCTCCACACCAAATGTTGATACCACCCGATAAAAGTCACACTCCTCTCTACGAGTCCACCTGAAACAGATATATTTGCCAAATAATATTATAGATGTGCCCTGGAATTTGTCGCACATATATTTAAAAAAAATTATTTTATGTAAAGTAAATACCTTTGCTGTCGCTCTTGACGTGCAAGCTCTTTGAGCTTGGTGGCCTGTTCACAGCGCCGACGTCGCCGATCTCCTTTTTCTGCTGCCTCCATCTTCAGTTGTTCTCGTCTGTAGCTGCGCTGGTATGCTGTGATTAGCCTCCTTAGTCGAGCTGTGAGGGAAGAGCTTGGTGGCCAGTAACAGGCCCCAATAATTCCTGAGGATTGTGCCTCAACGGGCACAGCAGTGGAATATGTAGAGTGATCCTCCATAAAAAACTCATCCATATTCCTGGAATCAGTCTAGGGGGTAATTATAGCACAAACTTTATTGACAAATTCAGTTGAGTAACCAGTAAGCTTCCAAAAACATAGTTTAAAAACTACTTGTAATAAAGCCATGTTTGATTGGCAAGACAGAAAGCAAATTCAAAGGTGCCCATTCACTTACCAGGAATATTAAATAAACATGAAATACAGTACTATCTTGAAATAAAATAGAATTGGGCAACAATGGCTTTCTGAAACCATTTGGTTACTCCTGAATGCGATCCCTGCAATGCGAGCAATGATACCAGTAAACTTCGCCATTTTTTTTTTTATTTCTTTTGAAATCCTGTCTTCATCTGTTTTTCTAAAACTTGATCTCAGGCTTTCTCCACATTCTATAAGTCAGTGATGCATTGCCAAGTTATCACTTACGAGCAAGATTGTTCCTCTGGTCATGCAGTCTTGTTAAGGGACTTGTTAGCTTAAAACCCCTCTTCTTTTTACCCAGTTTATTAGGGTTTTTTTTGTCAGAAGTTGTGTTTGTGAAGTTGTGGCTAATTCCGATGTCTCACCATGAAACAGGAAGTATTTCTCTAACTCACATTTGCATTGTCCAATCCAGCTCAAACAGTACATGTTATGATAACGGTCATAACATGTATACATACCAATATTCAGGCATAGTCACAATACCACCTACTTACAAAAGGAAATGTAATGCTCTTTATGCTTTGATGTACTTCTGGATAAAGATGATCAGACTCAAATTTGGTCAGAACTCCCTCAAGAACTTAAAAGATGTGGTACTGTGAAAACTGCGACCTTTGGCATGTACTTGGCGGCACAGCGAATTTTCAATGCTTTGTGATGGAAGAGGAAATTGTTGCAAGTCATTGTTCAAGTTGGCCTAAGATGCAAGAAGTATGTCTAGTTTGGTGTATGGGAGGTTAAGCGTATAAGAAATATGGCCCAGACAGGCCTATTCTTTTTAGTGAGATCTAAAGTCAAGGTCACAGTGACCTAATATTGGTACGCGATATGCTGCCTTACCACCCAACACACATCCACCAAGTTTGAGGCAGGTGAGGTCTAGGACTCTGAAGTCACGTAAGGACTGAGTTCATTTATTTTTTGCTGTTGTTCAGAAATCTAACAACAAGCACAAATAACTCCTACTGGTAAGTCCCCAAATCTTGTGATCACAGAAAAGGAAGTCATGCAGCTGAAATGCAGAAGCAGAACTTGATTAGATGGCCTATTTCAGTGTAATCAGCGATCTTACCTCTTCAAACATTTCTTTGCTGTGCCGTATTACAGGCCTAAACTCTGGATCCTCTGAGATCTTTTCATAGGCACCGCTATAAGAAAAAAAAAAAGTCCTGAAATCAGATCAAATGTTGCATACGGCTCAATAATTATTAATCAGAGATTAAAAACTGTAGCAACATGCAAGTTACCCATCTCTCAAATCTGGATCTGCTAAGTGCTGCTCAGCCTTAATCTCCTGGTCATCAGGGCGACCACATCTCTCCAGGAAACACAAACAAGGATCAGCGCGCATTGTACTGTACATCTCATACCCTGAAAAGACAAGATGGAGGGATGGTCACATCACAGGCTTTTAAAGACCACTATGCATAGGATTTCCACGCACCACAACTGCTCGAACATAAACATATTAAAAATACGCATAAAAATAAAGCAAGTGGCTCACCGTGTTTAAACACTCCAATAAGCAAACAACGATCAGCCTCTGCATCCCACCAGCCTGATGGAACGTCTTGCTGCTCCATCTCAGGAAGCCAAATGTCAACATCCCTGAATAATACATTATGTTAAATATATAAACGTGTGTAATCTAGAGGTTGGAATCACACAGCAACCCGGGACACAATACCATCACAATACACTGCCTTCGGTAACAATAGTATCATGATAGTGATTCTTCTACTAGACATATCAGATGAGGTACACGTGATACTGCCAATGTTAAATGACAGGATTTTTTTTTTCTTCCACAGCAGGAAAAAAGAATCACAAAAGTTCTTGCTACATAAACTGAACATGTCTTCTAACCTGGATTACATAACACCGGACGGTCATTTAGTTTCATCAGATGTTTCGTTTAAAGATGTTGGTGTGATTCTTGACACCAGTCTTTCATTTGTAGCTCATGTAGACCTTACTACAATAGCCTAATACAATAGTAGATTAAGTCTTGCAAAATGCTTGCAAATATTGCTAAGGTAGGAAACACAAGGTCATGACATAACGCAGAAAGACCAAAAGATATGACCTATAAAGCAATGAATGTTCTCACACGGCATGATCTCAGTGAATTTCTAGTTGTTTATGACCCACAACTACATAGACCAAAAAGAGCAGGCTACTTCTGGATCCTTCCAATACTGAAGACCCTCGCAGGGGGCAGAGCTCTCTTTTAAAAAGCCCCACAGTAATGAAATGGTGTTCCAGTTAATTTTTCAGACAAAGTGTTTAAGTCTAAACTTGCTCGTTTAGTTAAGCATTTTGTTAATAACCTTTCAATAGGGTTCCAGGAATAGACAGCTTTGGTTAACTGGGATGTGTGGATGCTTTAATTCCCAACCTCCCACATGCTTACTCAGGTTTCTTGGCGATAAAGTAGCTGACTGCTCAATTCTACAGGGTGCCCTGATATCAGTCTTTCTTCCGGCTCTCTTATTTAGTTATGCTGTCATAATTAGTCTTGTCAGAGTCCCTGCTTACACCCAGCACTGATTCACTCTGTTCTCATCCATCTATAAATTACATTACTATGAGCATACCTAACAATCCCCCTCTTCTTCTGTGTTTTGCTTGAGGTGCACATGCTACTTCTGTAATATCAGACAACACTGTGATCTGTCCTGATGTGCTACTGCTGGTTAGAGTTCTCATCTTTCTCACCTAGCTACTGCTGATGTTCCATATGGTCTTTAATGCCAATGTAAACAATATTACACTGCAGGTGAGATAAACTCTAGCTAAAACGATTTAGGACTAAAATTACCATTATAGTTACAAAAAAAAAAAAAAATAACAAAACAAAAATACAAAAAAAAAAAAAAAACAGCTAGGCTTCTTCTTAAACTATTGCCTGGTTCCTTTTAAGCTTAATTCCTTGTATTGTCTGAAATATTTTTTTCTTCCCACTGTCAGCACAGGCTTGTTCATTGGAAATGTATACGATTCATAGAGAAACGTTTAAACTCAATTTTACATTTTAAACCAATTTTTTTTACTATGTAAAGCTGCTTTGTGACCATGTTAACTGTAAAAAGTGGTACACAAATACAAACTTGTGCATGCAGCGAGTGATGCAGATAAAACTTTGACCAGGGTGGGTGTTGCCCGCTGGATACGTCAGCGACAGAAATAGCCTACTGGTAAACTGCCTCTGTTACCAGTGAACCAAACTGGCAAAAGCATATTCAGCAAAGGGGACTGCAAACTGGGTTACCCCGACTTCATTGGTCCAAGTCTTTTTTTTGCATTCAAATGCTGATCAGATGAAACATATGCTAAGATTCCTTAGCCATTCAACATGAGTATTTAACATTATCATGTATACCTCATCTGATACAAGTCATACAATCCATCTTAAAGGAAAATCACAATGATTCATGAAAAAGCCATTTTTTATGTTGCAAATCGTGGCAATACAAGAGAGTAATGCTGGGCAAATGATTCAGTATAACCATCATAACCAGGAAATATATAAAAACTAAAATTAAACGACATTTTGGGAGTAATTTAAAATGATATACGACAGAGTGCAAGACAATCATTTACGATACATTTTCGGGTAATCAGAGCCGAAAATTAACCTGGTCTATCAGCCAATGGCTGGTAAACTGAATAAAGTGTACCAGTCAAAATGTGGCCATAAAATAAAATAAAACACAATTTGATTAAAGATTTGAAAATGATAACCAATGGAAAAAAAATCTCATTGTTTGACTATTATAGGGATCTACAATAATAAAAACATTTCAGATACGGCTGTACCAAGATTCACTAACACACACACACACACACACACACACACACACACACACACACACACACACACACACAGAATGTGTACTCATACTCGAAATGCACTGTGGTCAATCCCTTCAACCCTGAATCTGTGAAAAGCCACTTTCCTTTTAGCCATACTTTTATAGTGCTCTTCATTTTTCTGTTTTGTTTGCTCTACACTGGCGATATGCCACCACAGAGTGTTCGTGTGCTTATTTTTCACCTTCCCCCGCCATGTGACGGTTTCAGCTTCTTCAGAGAATTTTTGGCTCTAAACAAACTATTGTTTACCAGTGGATAGATTTAAGTAGAGGTTAACACAGTGCAGTGGAAAGCTGTGTGCAACTCAAGGTTGGGTTCTCTTGGCTCTCTCAGCAGTTATGTTTGCCGGTGTAAACTTTTAGATATGTGCTAACATTGGAGTTTGTGTAACTGATTAAAACAAAATCAAAATACATTTTGAAAGAAATTGAATGTTACATCCATGTGCCATTTTTCACTTCCATGTTTTTTCTTTTCCAACACAAGTTTATCCTTCTTACCCACGAGCCACCATGAGGCATCAATGAAGTAAAGACTCCGGTAAGTCAAACTGACAAGAAAACCCAATTACAATGCCTGCGTATTGTAATCAAAATCTCAATATCTGCCACCGGTGTACTGATACATGTGTCAGAAGAGGAAATGGTTCAGTATATTCCTGTATTCCTAATTTTTTTCCCACCCATACTGTAAACATATGTATAAATAAAAAAAAATGTAATGCTGTGTCAAACCTGCTGTCAGCGCCTTCAAGTATGGAATTCACATGTTCTCCAATAACTTCCTGCTTGAGGTAATATAGCATACGCACTCGCAACAATACCCTGGGAACAAGCATGATTATTACCATGTGACGTTGCAAGATTAAACTGATCTTGAAAAAAACTGACATTAAACAAAACGTAGATACAAACTTGTTACACTGGTGTTTAAGGTGCTTGCGATAGCTGTCGTCCAGCAAAAGTGTGTCTGGGTTATATTTGCGGATCCACTCTGCCTTTTGAACATCAAAAGAACTCTGAGCCTTGACTCTCTTCCCCTTCCTTCCACGAGGCACAGGGATGGACAGACCTGTGAGAAGTAAAAAATGATATTCAAATAGAGTCACAAGCAGTGACCTGTGGGGTCCAAGCATTTCTGTCAAATGACTCCAGGGGACAGTTTTTAGAACGAATCATAGAACGTAAGAGTTTAAGCTCAACCTTTGCAGAAAACCTCAAAGCATACCAAAATACCTTGCTTCAAGTCCATATAACCATTCATGAAATACAGCTGTTTAAGCAAACCAGCTCTGCCTCCTTGAAGCTACTATGTGTGGCAGCAATAGTCTCAACTTTTTTTTTCTTTTCAATCATTATACATTATATTTATATATATATATTATGTTAATGTTTTCACCGGTGTTGGTTTGTATGTTTGTTAGTCTGTTTATTACTTTGCGTGCTATATAACTTAAAAGTTAGAGTGAATAAGTGCAAATAATGTGTGAATAAACGTTCATCAGGTGCTCACAATAGGAAGACATTTTACTATAACTATGGCAAGACTCAGTAGTCTGATACCAGTTTTGTGAAGATCGACACTGTTAAGCTTTGCAAGACATGTAAAATTAATTTAAAATAGGCAACTAGACTCATGTCTAGCTTTATTTTTCTGAAGCGCTCACTCTTGACTAAAGTCATCAACAGTTTTAATATATATTACACATACTTCAACTATTGTATTGGTTACACAAGCTAAACAGATGACATGGCTTCATGACAAAGTTGTACATTCAGTGAAACTACTGAATACGTCATTTCTAACTGGCAGAACTGCCCACGTTTTCCGAGAACATGGTGAAACACGACCCAACCCACAACCAAATGTGGATGTGTGAAATGGGCTTAAGTAACCACAAAGGACTGATTGTTTTAATGCTTTATAAATATGACATGATAGTCATTCATCATGAGAACACAGACCAGTGTAGAAACCTTCAAACTAAAACAATGGCTATAGAAATAAACTCTGCCCTTAAAAATTATCATATACAATCTTATGGAATTGGAAAGTTTAAAATAACTAGGGGTGTAATGAACCTGCCTGGAAGAGGATGCAAGTGGGGCCGCACTTTTGCATCAAAGGGCTCAAATTTTCCATGCGTAAAGTAAAAAAAAAAAAGAAAGAAAGAAAGAAAAAATTAAATAAATTAAAAAACGAGCGCAGTGGCATGAGTTTCATTCTGTGACAACTCCCTCCAAGACCTGCACCTTGCATTGAATGATATCTTTTGGGTGGAGCAAATGTACCCCAAGAAGTGCTGCTGAGAGCTGGAAAAACATCAGTACCACTTTAAATCTCCCAAATTCAAACTAATTGAAAATTGGAAGTAAATTTTTTCAAACTCAAAAGTTGAAACTTTTAAGTTTAAAAGTGTTTAAAACAAAAACTAAGGTATTTGAGGGGTAGCATTGTGGCGCAGTGGTTAGCACGTTCGCCCCACATCATGAAGGGCTGGGTTGGATTCCGGGGCCCGGGGCGTTTGTGTGCGTAGTTTACATGTTCTCCACAGTGGGCTGACTGGCGCTTCCAAATCATTCTGTGCATTGCATTGGCCTGGTGATGTGCTCAGGGTGTACTCTGCCTTCGCCCAGAGTTGGCTGAGATGGGCACCACACTCCCCGCCACCCTAACTAGGACTAAGCAGTTTAGAAAATGAATGAATGAATGAATGAATGATCGATCTTGACAGTGGCTGGACCCTCTGCTGAGCTTAAGTAGTGCCAGGTGAAAGGCTGAGGGCATGCGTGGGCTTACTTATAGCTTCCCCAGTTTTTGGCCTACGTGTTGAAGTTTGCCCTACTGAATGAGACGGCTGTTTCCCTGTACTTTTGGGTCACGGGATGGGTAAACATTATCACATAAACAAAGCTGTTTAACCAATCAAAAACTGGATAGGTTTAGTCGTCCTCATGATTCATTTTTTGTAATTCACTGTTTGAGGGTGTACTAAATAGTTTAAAGTGTGTCAAGATTTTTTATTATATTTATATTATATTAAGTATAACTCATACCGGAGTGATTGAGGAGTGTGTTTGGTTCCTGGCCATTCTCTGGAGGAGTGATGAGCTCCCATATGAAACTTTTGATGTTTTCATCTCCACGATAATGTAGCAGACAGAAGACTAAAATCACCCTGCAGATGGTCTCCACATCTTTTTCCCCAAGGCGACGCTTACACCTAGCATGGGACAGGATATCATGCCAACGCCCCCAGCTGGACAGAAACAGTAAAAAAAAAAAATTAAAAAAAGAAAGAAAGAAACAAAAAGATAAAAAGCTGAAGACAAGAGCAACAGAAATATGCATTTCCAAATTTATAACGGAATTTAAAATTTATTAGTATATAGAATAAAAAAAGTCATCATATATCCTTTAAAAGTATTTCAACAGATTCCAAATACATACCAATGAAAGTCATTATTGGCTTATGGTTATTTCTAGTGTTTGATTATGCACTCAGTGTCAAGTACAAGTAAAAAGTACCTGTACATAAAGTAAATGTTACTGATGTAGTTACAAGTTACTGAGACTACCACAAATATTGCCTCATCAGAAGCCATTGCAAACAGCTATTACATACTATAGTACTTTATACCTCTCAGGCCATTAAAAAAAAAACAAAAAAACACAACAAAAAACAAACAAAACAAAAAACAAAAAAACACAGTCAGATACCCATAAATCAGAAGGTGTTTCTCCACTCTGAAGCAGTCAGTGCGTCCATAACCGCCACCAGAGTGACGTTCAGCACGGCGCGAGGCTCGGGCCTGCCGAGAATTTTGGGGTGGATACTCCTCATCACTGTCCAACTCTGAAAGCTCACCACTTTCCCCACGAAGAGACGAGAACTGCCGTGTCTGCTTTCGTATACGTGGAGTATCAATCACAAGGGTATTCTAAAATCAGAAGAGGCAAATAACCAGATGTTGGCTTGGTGTGTCCCAGGCTTAAGGCTTAAAATGGTCCCCAAAACATTTTGAAATGCGTTGAAAATATTAAGTAAAATAAGTTAATTTTGGGGAGGTTTACAATTATTTAGCAATAAGCAAATCCCTACCTTTCTATTTATGGTGTCCAGGTCAATGTCTGCCTTTTGTGCCCACTTCTGCCAAAATTCTGGGTCATCCAGTGCAATGTCATTCCTATTTTCAGAGGCCACAAAGCTGGCCTTAGAAAATGTGGATCCCTTGCCTTCACTCTCAATGGTGATCGTTGTGGCTCTCCTCTGAAGGATCTGGTCAATGTCTTCTTCACAGAAACGACTGCCTTCATCATTCTCATCCATAATAGCAGCATAAGCTCCTTTTCTTAGCAAATCTTCGATTTCTTTCTTGGTGAACTGGTGAACCTTTAAAATTATTTAATTACATTTGTTTATATTTTGACCTCATGGGTAGAAAAAGCATAAAAATTACTAAATAGAACAATGCAACTCTTACCCCATTGACATTATTGTCTTTATTGCTACTCATACTTTGAAGCACAGCCCTATCCAGCCCCAACTTCAAACTAGCTTTGTCTAACATTTCCCGTTCATAGGAGTTTCTGGTGATGAGACGATAGACCTTTACTGCTTTGGACTGGCCAATACGATGGCAACGTGCCTGAGCCTGAGAAAAGGGGAAAAAAATTAAATTTCTTTTTTTTAAAGTGGCAGAAAAAGAGAACATTTAAGAATTATGCAAATATAAAAATAAATAAATAAAAATGAAAAGTGGCATATACAAACATTCGGCAAGAAAATTCGACAATCTCATAATAACTCCTTTGGTAATACTAGAAGGCCACACACTGGCAAGACTGTGAATCTCTGCCAAGGACAATAGTTCCCTCTATGATGCGCAAATCTCCAAACACAATTATTTTATATCTCTGGTCATTTTTCAACTGTTAAAATAATTTTCCTACATTTTTTATCCCAGAAGATTTCTGGCAACATATACAAGCATTTCCTGTTCTACTACAGACCTCAACTTTGAGACAGAGACAAACTGTTAACTGTGACCAACTCTAGAAAGTGACAACGGAACCCTTCAACGGAAATGCTTCAGAAGCCCAAACCCATGAAAAATGTCCAAGAAACTGAGAGTCAGGAACATTGGCTCACCCCAACCTCCCTTTTGTCCTGCAGTGAGATTCTGCCCATCGTGAAGAGTGCATGCCACATTAAACCCCTCATTTAGCTCAAGGCTTCATTGCTGTAGTAGGCCGACCATAACTGTTGCTGATCTCCCGAGTCTGACATAGAATTTGATGTTTGCTTTCAGTGCAAGTTTAAGGTCCATAGAAAAAGAGTAAAACATGTGACATAATGTCTCATGAAATTCAGCCTGGGCACCATAAGTTGCATAGCACTTGCATGTGTGTGGATATATATTTTCATATACTTGTGTACCAATGGCACATTGCATTAACTAATCTAAATGTGCCGTGTTAAAAGCCTAAGTGATAATTAGAACAACCCTTTTGCAATCATGCCAGCACAGCTAAAAACTGTTGTGCTCATTAAAAAAAAAAACAATAAAACTGACCTTTATGCTAGCTGAGTATCTGGAGAATCAGCATTTTTGGGTTTGATTACAGACACAAAATAGCCAGAAAAAACCTTTTTTTCTGATATTTATCAGTCTATACTCATCATAAGAAATGAAGGGTATTCTGTGAGAAAAACTGCCAAAAAACTGAAGATCTCATACAGGGGTGAGTGCTACTCCCTTCACAGAACACTGCAAACGTGCTGTAACCAGTATAGCCTGGGACACCGGTGAACAACTGAGCAAGAGGATAAGTTAATCAGCGTCTGTACTTTGAGAAACAGACACCTGAGAGGTGTCAGCTTTATTAAACAGTACCCACCACATAGCACATCTCTTACTACTCTGTGGAAACTCAAATTCAACAATTAAGAGGTAAGTCCTGGATGCTGGTACAAGAATAATATTATTAGCATATAATATAATATATTATAATACTATACGCAGCCAGAAAGAAAGCTGTAACAAGAAAATGGATACAAACTGATCTAGTGAAGGCTTTGTGGATATAGTGAGAAAGTTATTGAGAGAATAGGTTTCGTGCTAGATCTTAGAGAATTTTTGCAGAAATGGGAAAAACTGGATTGTAATTTTAACTGGGATGATAACTGATTCTTTGCATTAAAGGAGATGTATTTTCATGAGTACAACACCTGAACGTATGGACGGATTGGTGAACAACTGTTTGTTCCGTTATGTTTTGTTGTATTTTCACGTGTCTCCTAATTATTAAAAAAAAATTAAAATAGTCCTGATTCTTTCTTTTACTAGAGTCTAACCTAATTTAATGAGTGTTTCTTGATGGACTGAAGTTTCCTGTTGTCTCTATTTTTACATGTCAGTAATTGTTAAGTCAGATTTTTTCAGTTTTTATCTTATTACAAAAATAGATGCTAGGTTGTATTTCTCAAACCCAGATTTGTCTGAGATCTTCTGAAGGCTTTTCAATTTCCTCTTTGATGAGGCTGGTAGTAACAGATGATGCCAATCCTACAGCTATGCTAAAACTCGCATCAATAAAAACTAACATGTGCTACACTAACACTCCTACCAGTACTTTAGGCCACCAGGGTACTGATGGAAACTGGGCTACTGTCGGGCCAAGGAGAAGTAAAGACAGAATGAGAATCAAACTTCTAGTAGTATGGACAAAAAAAAAAGAAAAGAAAAAATGACTGACCCTCAAAAACAAAGAAAATAAACGTATACTTTGCAAACTCTCACCTGAAGGTCATTCTGTGGGTTCCAGTCAGAGTCGAATATAACACAAGTGTCGGCAGCAGTTAGATTAATACCCAGTCCTCCAGCGCGGGTACACAGCAGAAAGACAAACCGGTCAGAGTCTGACTTACTGAAGCGATCGATGGCTGCCTGGCGAAGGTTTCCCCTTACTCGACCATCAATGCGTTCATAGAGATATCTGGTAAAATTATACGAATAGCTGTGATAGCACATCCTGTTAGTTATTCACCAAAACAAACCTTACCCACAACAGTACTGTGTTATTTTAACATGTCAAGATATTAATCAGAGTTTACTTTAGGTAACTACAACACATGACCAAAGCTTGGGGACACCATAGCAACACACCCATATGCAGGTCTTCTCCAAATTGTTGCCACTAAGTTGGAAGCACCAAATAGGGAAATCCAAAATGTACAGGAAAATTGAAAACAAAATATATTCCATTCTCACTCAAAAGTCACTTTATGTCACTCAAAAGGTTATTTGGTATTGTAGAGGTCAAAGCTGTAAAATTTCCCTAACACTTGTGGTACCTTTCAGAACATTTAGTGTAGAAGTTGGCGGTATGGTAAAAAATTAACAGGAGAACAAATAATTTTATATCATGGTACCGGTATACATCAAAATACAGATTTTATTTTCCAATTAATGGTTTAACCATTATCTTATTAATCATACTGTGCTTTCATGTGCGATTATTTTCTTCCTTTATTGGAACTGATATTTCTACATAAATACTACTACAGGCGGCATGGTGGCGTAGTGGTTAGCACGTCTGCCTCACAGCAAGAAGGTCCTGGGTTCGATTCCCAGCTCGGGCGTTTCTGTGT
>JAOUQZ010000041.1:23864239-23881838 GCA_028564935.1 Neosilurus hyrtlii | reverse complement strand
CTGAGATGGGCGCCAGCCTCCCCGCGACCCTAATTAGGAATAAGCGGTTCAGAAGATGAATGAATGAATGAATACTACTACAATTCTAGACTGACTTTAGACAGTCAGAGAAATTTAAAGATCACATGACCAAAATGTGTATATCCAAAAAATTAAATAAATAAAACATAAATAAAAAAGAGGCTTGAGTTTTCCAGCATATTTGCTCCTGTTTATTTTGTTTAAAAAGCTGTCAAAATAAACTACAAAATATACAATATCTGGTTAATTAGCTTCAAGGTAAACACAAAAACTAATTTTAAAGTTAAGGTTTTAAGGTCTTATGTAAGGCTGTGTGGTGCAGCTTAACCACAAGCCTATAGTCTTGTTAAATTCTGAACCGGTATTCTCCATATAAACTTGGTGACCCAACGGAATCGAGATACCGCCATGCCTTTTCCTGTTTTCAAGTTACCTTTATCTGGCTTGTGGTCAAGCACTGTGGTACAAACAGTAAAGCAAAATCTCGACCAGTGGACAAATTATACTGTGCAATAAATCCACACTGGCTTCAAAAATCTTCGTTCTAAGTGCATGAGCTGTTACTTATTCTACTGTAGTCCCAATAAATAGGCTATGCCACTGCATCAGTCTTGAATGAATTGGTCAACAGTCAGCTTGTAAATAGAGTTTTCAATTAATATAGAGATTTAGGCACTTCCCAAAAGAGAAGCTCCCATACTTTCCCTTACTTAACAAATTTTTCTCTCAAACCCCATCCACGTATCCTACACATCAAGATTAATTCATTCAAATAACATGCTTACAAAGGGGAATAAAAGGAGGGTAACCAGACACGCAATCTTAGTCTCGACAGCAACACAAGAATATCAATTATATAAATATATAATTAATATAATATAATTAGTATAAATATCACAATTGGTACATTATAAAGTGACACTTACTTGCATGATGATTTGTAACGTAATGAAAAGAATTGTCTAAAAAGTTTATAACTTTTATTATCCAAATGTGTGCATACAAGCGCACTTTCTTGTTTGTCAATTTCGTTTTTAGCCAAGAACAAATTCCAGATGAGAAAATACTGGTGAAAGCCAGAAAAGTTTCTGAAGTGAGTGAATTGGTTCATAAGAACGGATCATGAATTTGGTCCAAAACTCAAGCGTACCACACAAAGCCTCTCACCCTCCTGAACCCCTCTGATAATTTGAAATGCACACTCTACCCTCATGCCTTTTCACCTAACCTCAGGGCAGGTCTTCACTAATGCTCCCCTCTCTGAAAGAGCAAATCCTCACAGCCTAGCCATAGGAAGAGGATGGTCAAAAAGCACATCACTTTATATCAGGTGCCCACAAATTTTAGCTGTTTGTCACATGTCCTTAACGTCTTATTAAAATTACCGCAGCCAGAAGAATAAAAGATGTGAAAATGATTCTCTTAGCAAACACCCAACAAGGGTTTGTGTGAAGGAATGACAGCTAGGATGGAAACACCTACCCCACCTGTTGAAATAGTGGTGGCTCTTTTTAAATGTATAGTTATATGCCAGTTCAAAATGATTGGTTGGCATATTGTAATTTTTACCTCTTGTGGAGGAGATAATCTTCAAGGATATCAAGACAGCGCACCATCTGGGAAAAGATTAGCACTTTGTGTCCTCCTGCTTTAAGGCGAGGCAGCAGCTTATCGAGAAGGACCAGCTTCCCTGCTGAGCGCACCAAGGCTTGAAGGTGGAAGTCCGGAGCAGAAGCATCGTACACTTCCTTAAGTTCGGCCACGATTTTTTCTTCAGCACCTGAACAAATCCACACAAAATATTAAAAGGTGACATCCAACAACAACAACAACAACAACAAAACCCTAATGGTCACGAAGAATGCCAATTTATAAATTATGCACAATGCAGCTTGATCCGGAAAGAAGAAACGTGTGGTTAAAACTTATCAAGAGGGCTTCTAAATAAAACGTTTTTAAAAATTGCTTAAAGAGCTGGTTGGGGACCATTGGTTGCACATTACTTTTCATGATGCATTATGGGATACACTGTGTTCACAATATAGTGTATAATAATTTTTACAAGAACATTTGGACACCATTGCACTCACTAGCTAAGCACAAGCTGGAGATTGGAAAAGGTTTTTCAAGCACAGTACAAACTTACATCCAGAAATGGCAGTTAAAACTTTACTGTGCAAAAAGGAAGGCTATCCACGTGTCCAGATGTCTCATTGACCTCTCTGGGGTTTAAGGCATATGGGATATACTATCAGAGAAAACGTGTACTGTAGTCAGACAAACCAGTATGCCAAATTCGGAATGGACGCTGTGCACTTGGGACCAAAGATGAAAAAGACTATCCAGACTGTTATCAGCAACAACAACACGTCCAAACAACAGGGTCTCACATGGTATGGGGTCGTACCAGTACCACTGGCAAAGGTTACCTGCACTTCTTTAGTGCCTCTATATAAGCATAGTACATCGAGATTTTGGAGCAGCTCTTTCCACGGAGGCCCGTGCATATTTAAACACGATGCAAAACCAAATTACAAAAGCACGGCTGCTGGGTTAGAGTGCTGGCCTGGCCTGCCTGCAGTTCTGAAATGAATTGTGAAGGGGAAAATAAGACTGGGACCTCCTACTGTTTCATACTTTTTCTACCTGTTTTCAGGATGAATGGGACATGGACAACATGGAGTTATTACTCTCAGGTTTACTTTCAATTTCTGCATACCATTCCGACTAATGATTTAAGGAAGTTGTTTTTTTTTTTTCCAACCAGCAAATCCATGTTCATCACAAATTCTAAAAATTAATACAAAATGTCCATCTTATGTGTCCTTCTTTGGAGTACATTATCTGTAATGGTGCTTTAAACTGGGCAAAGTATTTTGTTGTTTAAATATGTTTAAAAACACAATTTCCATGGATATACTGATTTTTCACACTACTGTAGCTAATAGGTAAAATTTGGTCATGAGGAAAATTATGGAAACATTGTTGGAAAGACAATCTTCAGGAAACTAGCCGGATACATGTGCATGAAAAGACCAGGAAGAAACAGGATTTAGTGTAACGACCTGTGATTAAATATGGGTGGTTGCAGCATTTGCGGAGCTCCATCATGGTGTTAAGAAGATTGGGGACATTGCTGTTCTGGTGTGCTCCCATGCTTAAGAAGCTGAAGTTACGCTCTAGAATAGCACGGTAGTACTTCTTCTGCACATCGGTCAATTCCACCTAAAGGAAAAACAACACTTAGATATACAGAATGGTAAATCTGTCTGTTCGGTTTTAAACACAGCGTACACAGTTTTAGTGATTGTCACGGCTATCATAGCTAGATGACTGGGTCAGAGCATCTCCAAAACCACAGGTCTTGAGGGGTGCTCCCAGCATGCATTGGTTAGTACCTATCAAAAGTGGTACAAGGATAGAAAAATGATTAACCATAAGCAGATTCATGGGCACCTTGAGCTCACTGACATGTTTGGGGAGTGAAGGCTAGCCAGGATGGTCTGTTCCCACAGAAGTGCACAACTATCTATCTATATATATCTATATCTATATACACATATACATATATACACACACTATCTACCTACCACTGTTGCCACCCCTTTATGGCAATGGTGCTCCTAAATGGAAGAAGCCACTTTAGGCAGGGATCGCACCTCGCCGTAATTCAAAAACCGTTCAGGAAAAGTTTGAGGAAAATCTCACCGTAATTTGCCCATCTGTGGAATGGGCTAACCAAACATTGAATTTACAGGAATTAAAGGGTATTCACAAATAAGTACACAGTAACGGTAAGAACATTTTCTAAAGAAAGACAGCCTTTTATGCATCAAGTTAAAAACAATCACTAAACATAGGTGTATGAATTTCGGTATTTGTAAGCTTTTTTACATATTTCCATTACCAAGCACATATAAGTAATCCTTTCCACAGGGAATGTTATCTACTAAAGTGCAAAAGGTCCTCACCGTTACCAATGGTAAAAACGACCCAAATGAAGGTTTGTCATCTCTCTGTGATTTTATGTGAGACTTTTGGTCAATTATATACAGAAAGCAATATTATCAATCAATCTGTGTGCTTTCCATGTAAGGTCACGGTTTTCAACTTGATGCATAAAAGCCTCTTTCTTTAGAAAATGTCCTTACCGTTACTGTGTACATTTTTCTGAAAATGGCACGTATGTTGTGATCTGCTTGGTGCCGGATACCACAGTACACCATCAAAAAAGCCTTGTGGTGTCTATCATGATGGGTTAGAGCTATTTTGGTCAACACAAGCAAGACCTACACAATAATTGTCAGGCAGCTTTAATGTTATGGAAGATTGGTGTGTATATACATATTGTTAGGGCTGACAACGTGCATCTAGAAATGCAGTTAACCAGCACTTTGTAGCAACAATAAAAGTAAGAATCATCTAAAAAGTACATGATCTGAGCAGTTACATTACACTTTAACAAGGTTATATTTACTTATTTTTTCAGATATATAACTTCTGATGAGAATATTTTGCTTACTAGCATTTAGCTTCATGAAACTGAAACCGAATCAGGGTTGCAGATAAGTGAAAAATCCTTGTTCAGCATATAATACCCGTCCAAACTGACTGCAGAGCATGACCGCATGTACAAACACTAAGATTACTTTATCATCCCTTCTGGAGAAATTAGGTTTATCTGCTCTGTCCGGGACAAAACGAATCAGCATCTCTCCTTAAAAAACCTTCTGGGCTCTTATCGATCTCCATCTTTCAAATAAATCTCCAATAAAATGAATCTAAGTTTTCTGCTCATGTAGGTTTAAAAAAATAAATCAAGGGATTTTTAAATTATTATTTTAATTATTTTAAGTTTGGTGGAATTTAAAATCTTTTTACAGGTCTCCAATGTTCAGGTAACAAAAAATGCTGTGGATTCAAATATGAAAACCAAGTCGAAACCCACTGATGAATCTACAGAGCTTAATACCTCAATAATAGTCTCCTGCTTTGGTGCCAGGTTCTTTTCCACGTCCTCCTTCAATCTGCGTAGCATCATAGGTTTTAGAATAGCCTGCAATTTCTGCACCTAATGTAATAAACACACATAATGACACTTTAGGTATTTTTAAAGCATGGCTAACATTGACGTAATGTACTGTACGCCCATTATTGTGTACCTGCTCCTCCGTTTTGAGATTGCCGAATTCTCGTAGGAAGTCAGTCTCCGAAGGGAACTGCGCAGGTTCTAAGAAGTGCAACAGACTGAACAATTCTTCCACAGTATTCTGCAAAGGTGTGCCTGTCAGAAGTACTTTATGTTCCTGTAATTGGAAAGTAAGATGAATGATCGTGAGAGCGCATTATATTCCAGTAATGACCCATTAGTAAATGAAAGCATGGTGAGCACTAACACTATTTACTGTGGTATTCTTCTTGAATTTCTAAAATGAATCATTTTTAAAAGTTTTACAAAAGCAGATCAACTGTCAAAAAGTTCAGTCAGAAGCTGGGCATTATAGTTAAACTTTCTACTTCTACTTTCAACATGGCAGACGAATGAAAGGAATTTGGAATTACCACAAGAGACAGCTTGTCTATAAATGATTTCCAAATGAATACCAAACCATGATAATGTGACTAAATGATAAAGAAAAGTTTTATGAAAACTAACAAATTAACTTCACAAGTGTGCAATGCTGTATTATGTACCACTGGTGAATGTTTGCATTTTGTGGCTTTGTACAGCTTGATTTTTTTTTTTGTTTTTGAGGTGAGCATGGTACTACATTTTTGTCAACAACAATGACACCACAACATCGCTGTTTTGTCTGTTCCCCCTTCTTTCACTCTGTTGTGGCTCAACGGCTGCATTAAGAATCAGTTAAAAAAAGACCTCCTCAGACATGCAGTCTGTCTGCGCCAGCCTGAGAAGGGTTTTGGTGAATGACTGCCTCTCGGACTACACAGTGTCTGTACCGACAGCGCGGTTTTATCTCCAGCTGAACCTTTTCTCATTCACTACAACCTTATTGACTGGATAGTTTAATGATCGGCTCTGCATTGGTAACAACTATATACAATGACCACAGTTCCATACACGAGTGTTCTGGATGAGTTTAGTTTAAGTGTTGGCAATTTTTGGGTCTTCCGGTCACCTAAAGACACTCACTCCTCCTGTACTGCTGTTTGAGCAGCTGCCTAGCACACGACAACGACCCGTGTTCAAGAAAATTACCAAATAGAAAACGGTTGTTCACAACTATTTTTGCACTGAAATCAACATGGCGACTTCT
Source organism: Neosilurus hyrtlii (assembly GCA_028564935.1). NCBI lineage: Eukaryota > Metazoa > Chordata > Actinopteri > Siluriformes > Plotosidae > Neosilurus > Neosilurus hyrtlii. The sequence continues at coordinate 23,875,539 of JAOUQZ010000041.1, read as the reverse complement.
GGGGTCTGACATAACACGGATCACGACGCCCTTATTTGGTTTTGAGAACAAAAATCTGTTAAATGTAATAATTTTATACTGGTGAGGTCTATAAATTTCTAAACTAGAAATAAACATGTTTTATCACACAAATTAAAGCCATGGTGGTTTGAGAAAACCTTTAAGAGCTCTTCAAAATACAGAAGAAAATATTAAGGTTTTAATGTTTTTGAGACCAGCTGAGCTGTTATTTCAAGCCCAAGTGGCTATATAAATACACACACTCATATATAAAATTAATTTTTTTATTTTTTTTTAAAACGAAATGACTAACACATCATAGGAACCATGTTTCGAGGGAAAAAAAATCAATTAGTGCATAATGTGCAATACGGTGAGAACTATAGCTAACCATAGTTTACATGTCAATCTCTTACCAAATTTAGCATCTTGAGACTGTCAAGGAGCTTGCAATTTCTGTTTTTCAGGCGATGTGCTTCATCAATGATCACACAACGCCAGTAGATTTCCCTTAATTCTGGGCAGTCAGACAGAATCATCTCAAAGGTTGTGATCAGAGCATCAAATTTATAAGCTCCTGGAATGAGGTGCCCCTTAAGAGTGGAAAAAACACAAGCAATTAACATTCAATCAGAAATAAAATAGCACTAATAAATAAATTAAAGAGGGATGACAAATTTCTTTTCATTTCTAGTAAATTATAAGCAGTCGTTCTTTTTATTTCCATTCAGATTCTCCGAAATTCCACACAGTTCACCTTTAAATATTTCTAGATTTGAATATTTTCATACAAAGAGACTCACAAAGATTATATTCTTGTGTGTGTGTGTGTGTGTGTGTGTGCAGAAAAGACAAACCTTATCATCTTTGCAGTACATCTCATACTGCTGGATCATTTGTCTGCTGGCGAGGCTGCCGTGATAGACAATGGCGTTCATGTCCGTCCATGTGGAAAATTCTCTTTCCCAGTTTGTAATAGTGGAGAGAGGGGCAATTATCAAAAAGGGTCCTTGGACTCCAGAAGCAAATATTTCGGACAGTAGTGCTATTGACTGGATGGTCTTACCAAGACCCATCTCATCTGCCAGAATGCAATTCTGCCTAATAAAAAATGTTTGTGCAGGAAATAAAATTAGAAAAAAGATGCTGTAAGCAAATGAAGTGCATGTGCAACAAACTAAAAATTCAGCTATAAACTAATATTAACGCAGCAATGGCAAATTTACACAGATACATCAATTTTTTCAAATGTGACTGTCTTTAAGATGCATTATTTTTGATTTTTAAGACATTTAAAATACCACAACAGCACATTATTTACTGTTCTAACTAATTTTATGTTTATTAGGTTAAATTTTGAATAACCCATTTAAAAAAAGTTGGTAGGGTAAAGCATTTCCTGTTTTGTAACGATGCCATTCCTTCTCACAACACAAGACGTTAAGGGATTGAAGATGCCAAGTGATAGATAAAGAACTTCAGGTAATTTTTTCTTTCTGTAAACTGGTCTTAAAATGCGAAAAGAAATTTTGTGATCATTTCAAAATTCAGCACACATTTTTAGTTGGTAATTTCTCATGACTACAGCAGGCCAGTTCAGAACCTGCACCCTTCTTATTCTGCGACAATGCCTTTGTAACATGTCTAGAATGTGGTTTTGCATTGTTTTCTTGAAATATGCATGAGCATCCCTGGAAAATATGTCTCCCCAAAATCTCATGCACTTTTCTGCATTAATGCTGGAACCACAGAAGTGCAGGTCACCTTTCTCAAGGGCACTGACACAACCACAAGCTCAGGCTGTGTGTTATGAAGATATATGCCAGATGATGCTACCAAAACATCCATCTTTCCACATTACGTTTTATTGGTTAATTTGTAGAGTTTCAAATCACGTTCTGAACGGCAATATTGTCGGTCATTTGGATGGTTTATTTGGGATGCAGCTGCCCGACTGACTGCCCAGGGTGTACACTGCCTCTCACCCACGATCCTAACAAAGAGGCACTATGGGTAATATTTATTACCGTGTAAGCTTGGACTGAGGTATTAGTTGCAGATTAAATAATTTTATTTCCGATAAACATTTTGTACAAGAAATGAATAATTAAGACAGACATGAGTGAAAGACTTTTTGTATTGGTATTATTACACGCTTTTAATAACGCTAAACGGCTAATGCTAACAATTTTTATCGAGTGTTTATCAAATTGGTAGGTATACCAGGTTACTGCTCATTATTTAACTCTTCACTTTTCATTATTTTAAAATGGAACAAAAGTTACTAAACTAAAAGTTTTAGAAATTATAAAGTAAACAGGATGCTTCAAATTATACAGGTGATAAGTATAATTTTAAATACACCTCTAACTATTAATTAGCCATTGGTGCTAATTTACAATTCAATTAAATTACATACACTGCATGGCCAAAAAAAAAGTCACACACTAATATTTTCATGGAGAGTATTTATCCTTGATCACAGCATGTAACCTCCATGGCATTGTTGCTCCAGCTGGTCTGGTCGAGGCTCAGCAACATTAACGTGGCAATAAAATGAATCCAGCTGATGACCTGAATATACTGAATGAGCAGGTTATCACATCAATTAACTTTTTCTTCCCTGATGTTGCTTAAGTTTGTCGAAACAAAGGCATGATGATTATATGCTGTAAGCAAGGCTGAAAATACTGGATTGTGTGATTTTTTTGTGTACCCACTTACCCGCTAAATTCCTGATATTGTATTAATTCAAATAAGTTTGTTTATTTATGTACTTTTGAGTTTTTAAAAAGGTTCTGCATTGCGAGATATATATGTATATATTGTTATTGGGATATGAAACTAACCATATGAAGATATGATAGAACCCATTATAGACTTTTGGACTTGTTGGCAACCATCTTGTCTATGGTTTAGACCACAAAGGGGGGGATAGTTTACCTTTATGCCCATTTTAAAAAAGAAAAGGACGTCTTTTTTTTAAGCTTTACTAACATAGGAACAAAAAGTCTGTAAACATTACTGACACACCTGTCTCAGTCCTATGAAATCCCAGATCAATGGGATGATAGCAATTATTATCTCAGACATCAGAGACTATAATTACAATACCCCACCTCCCCAAGCCAAACAGCACTACAGAGAAGCAGGTAATGAACACATTTATACCACCTCACATTTGATTTGTGTGCAAGAGTATAACCTGACAATGATATGAATGCAGTGTTGATTTAGTCAGTACCTGTTATACCAGTTGAAAAGTAGCCAGTTGACTCCCTCTAGCTGATACTCCCGGAGAGTGTTTCCACTAAGGTATTCGCGTGATTGCTCTAGCTTCTTCCACGCATGTGCAGCTGGGCGAGCCTGAAAGGAAAATATATTTAGAATATGTATATTTTAAATTCCTTAATTTCTTGGTAAGCATAGCTATTGAAAGGGATCCATACATGTTCTAGTGAAATAATTATTACAAACAACATCACATAGGCATTATGGTTGATTCAGTTACTAGTAATTTTCTGTTACTAGTAATTTTAATATTTAAAAAAAGTATGGTATTACTAAAGGCCGCTCTCCTATTGGCAACTGTTAAAGTTAATGTACCAAGTGTTACCAAGAAAACCACCACTCTCCAAAAACCTCATTGCTGCCCACCTTCATTTTGCTAAAGATCACGTCGACAAGCCAGAAGGATATTAGAAAAAAAGTTGTGTGAATAGATAAAAGTGGAACAATTTGGTTTAAATGAGAAGTAGAGAGAGTTTAGAGAAAGGATTATCCCATCTGTGAAACATGGATGTAGGAGTATAATGGTTTGGGCTTATTTTGCTGCATCTGGGCCAGGACTACATCAGTACCTTCCCTTCCTGCATCTTCATGGCTGAAATGCATGAGACCTTGACCAAGGCACCTAACCCCAACTGCTCTCTGGGCGCTTCAATGTGGCTGCCCACTGCTTACATGTTTGTGCGCACTCAGTTTGTATGGGTTAAATACAGAGCCAAATATCCCTTGCAGAATTACTATAGTATATTAAAATAAAATTTTTTAAAATTAAATCAATGTACAGGACCAATAAGTTCCCACAAGCATTTAGTTACATTTATTACTGTTCAAGGGGGTTTGAACACGAAGGTCCTCAATTAAAAATTATGTATAAACCTAAATTTAGCTTTTTTTAAACATATAAATGAATTAATTGCTGACTCTTATATACTTAACATATAATAATCACTACACCTGTTAAAACTAAGAGGGATTCGCAAACCCCAATGGACCTCTTCCTTTCTAATTCTGATTCCTTGCAGGGTTTCTTCCTCGAGCGATAATAGAGTTTTGACTGACTATTACCTCTTGCTTCCTCAAAACGTATCCAAATAAAAATCGACATGCTGATTTCTTCGTTCCAGTTTCTTCAAGCCATTGAATATACACAAGAGCACTATACATATAGAGTTAAACTGAATTTAACTGCATTTATTGGAGTGTACTTGAGCAAATTTGAGACCAGCATCTATCTGGAACTTACAGGTCTCTTTACTCTGGGTTGGCGACTCTGGATCCTTTTAAACTCCTCCACCTTCCCCTCATCGACATCCTCCTTTAGCTCCCAGGTGGCATCCTCATAGGGCAGAGAGCACCACTTCACAAGGTAGTACACCACCGGCTGACACAGAACAGCAGGACAGAAACTTAGTGTCATATTCTGGAAATAACCAGAGAGATACAAAAATGTTTTTTCCTGGTACAAAAAAAAATAGGTAATAATTCTTACCTCTCCATTTTCTTTGTCCACACCATGGGATTCATCCAGGATGCGGTCCACTTCAACATAATCTGAATTAAACGGCTCTTCATCCTTAAAAAATTATAAAAATATGAAGAATTTAAAGCCTTCAGCAGAGAAAACCAAACGCTTTCAAAGAGATTTATTGGCATGACGATAGATTTGAATAATTATATAGTTATACATAATAGTTATTACAATAAAAATAAAACAGTTTAAAAATTCTATAGAGAGTGAGTCAGAAATTTAAGCATGCCAGAAATGTTTGTTGCTGCCAGCGGCTGTTGCCAACCTTGGCTCATGGTTAAACACCAAGTTTTGACTCAAGTACATTAAGCACTGACATCATTTTACCATCTCAGTGACTCTGCTTTTGACTGATTGATTCCTGAGCCACAGCTATTATAACTTTCTTTGACAAAATACAAAGGGATATTTAAGGGTTTCTTCATTCCAGGCTACAAACCTGGAGTTTCTTTTCTAAACCAGCTGTACGTGGTGGAAGGCAGTAATATAACAGCCTCTATTATAAATCCTTACATGCAGAAAATGCGAGGGCAGATCCCAATCTCACCACTAAAAACAAGCCTGGAGTAAGCACCACAAAGCCAGGCCAAAGCAAGCTGAGAGGGAGCTAGAGAGAGCATGCCCTCCACATTGGCACACCAGAACTCTGGAGGCCTTGGCAGGCAAAAGCGGCTTGGTCGGTCATCACATCCAATAAAAATATCCATCTTGAAATCCCCTCGTGACCTTCTGACAGAGCCAGATGAGTTACTGCTCTGATTTGATGACTAGCAAAGCATCTAAGCCATAACCTTACAAATTGATTATCCTATTCATTGATCCTGGTAACTTGGTTTCATGTCACTAATGACCCGAAACAACAAAAACAAGAAGGCCAACTCCTTTAAAGTGAATTTAATCATCCACCGCAAGCGTCTAATTATCGCTAAAAGTGTCTAAACGTCACAGAACGACAGGAGCTCACCCAGATTTTCATCAACATTTATCAGAAAAGTGGGCGAGTCCAAAATTCGCTACATTTGTCAACATTCGCCGTTCCGTGAGAAAGGCTTAGCCCACAGACCCACCTCTTGGAAAAAGGTTCTCATTTGAGATTGTTTAGCCTTAAATCTCTTCAGCTTCTGGTGGATCCTCTTGTCCCTTTCAAGTTGTTCCAGGCTGGCCCATTCACAGTGCAGGTATGAGCTGGAAGTATGACGCAAGAGATAAATCAAATCTTGTAGAAATAAAGAGTAAATGTATTTTGATTATGTAAGCAAATATTACTTACTAGTTTTTGTATTTGACAAAGTATTCCTCCACATTGGTATACTGGCCAGGGGACACCTATAGCAGATAGAGTGGGTGGGTTACTGGGTTTTAATACACAAGAAAAGTTGTTTTAATTCTGATAACAATAAGTGCCAACTCACCTCTTTTTTGGTAAGGCGCATAGACAAAACTTTATCCACAATTGCTGCATCTTCTTCACTTGGGTTTTCCTGAGTTACACACAAAAAAAAATCATTACATGTAGATCTTAAGTTCAGTGAAGTTATTTGGTTCGATTCCACAATTAGAGCAATGCTTTCTGCCACTACTGGGAATCGAGCTGGTAAACTTTTAAACACATACCTGCTTCTCTACCCTTTAAGCTACAGGGATCGCTAGACTTTCACTGGCTTCTATTCGAGATAAAAAACTACTTATATCAACAGTGCATGTTTCCACCAGAATGTGCCTCTATAATACGCTTCAAAAATATACACCTAGGCTATTTCTGTCTGCAACCTTTTCTCTCTGGTGAAGTGAATTCAAGCAAGTAGAGTTCACTGAACCTGAACTAAGGGTGTTGAAAATAATCATTGCTTTGGTACATCGCAAAGTGGACATGGACCATTCGGCATCGATGTGGCGATACAACACAATCGATAGTAGCCGGCTGCTTAATAAAGTTCAAAATCCTTTCCTGTGAACACCAGGCTCTGTGACTGGCTGGAGCATGATGACGACCCTGTTCAGATTGCGAGCGAGCGAGCACTCAGCTCCCTTTCCCTTTTAGTGTCTGATGCTGATGACATCTATCCTGGGAATGCTATTATTATTACTAGTAGTTCTGATTAGACGCTAAACTGTATGTCGTCACTCTGTATTTATAAATGTGTAATGACAGTAAAGTTGAATCTAATCTAATCTAGTTGTATAAGTAAGAATGATCCGGAGTCTGAGCTGGTCCTTTGTCGTATGTATGGATGTTGATGTCTGGTGACGTTTGGGGTTACCACTACAAATATCACATATATACAATCCCCTTTACTGATATGATAAATAATACAAGCCAATAGGTTGGAATAAAACCTTTAATAGAAAGACTACTGTGATTTTTTTTTATTTTATATAGGCCTAACAAAACCTGGATATCATCCGACATCAGCGTCAATATTAGGAGTTCCTCGTGACAGAAATCAACGAATCCTCTCGTCAACTGAATTAGCATTGCTTAATTAAGCATCCACAATTGATTTTATGTACAATTAGGGTAAAAAAATATATTAGCTGATACCTGCTAAGCACAATCTATATAAAAAAAATCCAGTGTGCATCTGTCTGTCTATCTGACCACTATAGAATCAAACTTGTCAACAGGTACGCACACAAAAACTTTCCTACTTTGTGCTCTGTTTCATGTTGGGAGGTTAGTGAGCGTACATATTTTCCCTGACGAAGCACAACGTGTGCGTGAAGTCTTTAGATGACAATGGGGACATCTAGTGGCAGTAGGTAGAATTGTGTGGCCTGTCTGACATCACAACAGATTTTTTATTATTATTATTATTATTATTATAATACTAACAGCAGTACCCAGTAAAAAAGTAAGAATAAGTTATTGGAAAGCTTACAGCAATCCACTTAAATATACATCAGTGAACATTTTAAGCATTCTCGAGCAGTGGGTGCACTCTGTGCTGTATTGTCTAACAGCTGATATGCCAGATTTACAACTGCGGCCTTACCACGCCAAGCAGGTTTAATATCATAGAAAGCTTTCTCTGTACCGTCACTGAGACAGACACGGAGGGTAGCAAGCAATAAACAATAATTATTAAGTAGAGCAAATATATAATATTGTTAAATGGTGCATATTTAAGTGGACTTGCTGATCTTTTCCTAATGAGGTAATCAAGTGTCACTATAAGCACATTCAAGAAATTTACATATCTCCTGTGTTTAACATTTGATTTAAACGGGCTCCCGAAGTGGTGCATGACTATCAACCTGGAGATCGTAAGTTCGAATCCAGGTTGATGCTGTGGCCATTCGCGACCGGGAGACAATGGGAGCTAACTGGCTGAGCTCTCAAAGGAGGAATGGATGGATGGCTAACGCTGCCCTGTCACTCACAGCGATCACCAGCCAATCCACGAGCGTCTGTGAGCTCATTCATATGAGTTCTCTGAATGGTTGCTCGTCGCTTCCAGTGAACACAGGTTAACTGACAGTGCAAACAGTGCTAATGCAAGAAAAGCATGAAATGTTACCACAAAGAACTGCACGCTGGGAGTGCCACCCCCTTCGAGCTCCTGGAACGGGGTCCCCATAGACTGAGATGGTCCTGTAGACAGAGTGGCTGCTGGGGTGATCACATCCACTTCCTCGCCTGGCTCATCTTCATCATCGGTGATTTTAATATCCAAATCCTCAGTGTACTTTTTCCTTTTTACTTGACGATTAGAACGTCTCATCTGCTGGGAGGCCAGAATTATGACAGCTTAATACATATAAACATGGTGACAGGAAACAGGCTTGTGCCGCGCTTCCCTGGCACAGGTCATGTGCTATCGTTTCATGGTACGCTCCATCACCTACTTAGTTGCCCTGCAAATCACTTTATGTACAGGACTATTTTCCATCGTTTAGGTGGTTTATCTGAGATGCACGTACACACCTGCCACTGTTCTGAATGACTAGCTATGCTAGTCACTGTTGACCTGCCCAGGGTTTACGCCTAGCATCCCCAGTAACCTTGCTGTACAGGTGCTATAGATAAGCCCACATTAGCATGGACCCAGCTAACTGCAGATTATATCCATGCGCTGTTTCTCCAGCCTTTAGACCATGACTGTCCCTGCAAAACGGTTCATTTTCCATACAACTGTACAGTTGAGTGAGATTTGCAGATCAGATAGTCGACCGTTTTCTGTCCTTTAATGGGCGTGATCATGTCACCTAGATGTATGACGTGAACACCTTTGCATCCACGTTCATATGTTGTAAACTAATCTTGGTGCCCAATTCAAATCATGTCTTACCTGAGACAGATTTTCTTCCTGTGTGAGTGGTGTGGCAGGAGAGTTCAGTTCTCCATCGGAGTGGTCTGAAGAGGCATTTCTTTTTCTTTTTTTGCCACCCACTAGAGTGATGGTGCTAAAGAAACGCAAAGTGAAAAAGAAAAAAGAAATTTTATTTTACGGTGCGTAGAGAAAAAAAAATTACACCCCTTCAAAATATTCACATTTAGTTGTTTATATAATGGATAATGGCAAAATAATAAAAGTTTAAAAAAAACAACAATAATTAGTGAGATGGTTAAAGGATCACCCCCTGTGTTATGTTGTGGAACCACCTTTAGCATTCATAACAGCCCTGACTGCAATCTTCAAGTCATTCCCCATAAATTATTCCTTTAACCTTGACAAGTGCCCCAGTTCCCACTGCAAAGAAATACCAACACAACAGGGTGCTACCACCCCCATGCTTTACTGTAGGTATGGAACTTTTTGGATGGCAACTTGTATTGGCTTTCTGCCAGACTTAGCACTTGGCAGTGAGGCCAAAACGTGTGACACCTTTTTGCCGGTTTGGCCTCAGAATATGCAATTTACATTTTGGCAAAGAATTGCTGTAGCCTTTCTTGAAGAATGGCTTTGTTCTTGCAACCTTCCCATATAGTTCCTATTTTTGAAACCTTTTGTGATTTGGTCACATGATCACAATGTCCATGTGCCTGTTGCCTGTTATGGCTTGAAAGTTGTCTTAGGCCTCTTGGTAGCCTCTCAACCCAGTTTCCTCCTCACTCTTATGTTCAATTTGGAGAAACAGCCTGATCTGAGAAGGGTCTGAGTAGTACCAAACACATTTTGCTCCTGGATTATGAATTTTAGAGAGCTCCGGGAAATTGATGAAGCCTTTGAATTTTGTGACCATGCCTTGCCCACCATAGTTTATTGTTTGCTTTCATTTACACTTCCCAACACTGCAGTGCTAGGAATAACTATTTTGATGCTGCACTAATCAGAATAATTATAGCTGATCACAAGTAGAAGCCAATTAGCATGGTGTACAATGGAGAAGGTGATCAGTTACACCTGATTAAGTTTACAAGTATTTTTATAAGAGTGACTCTTTAACCAAAATAAACAGGGGAGATAAAATTGGGCAAAGACAGCTTTGGGGAAGAGGATGCCAATTTCTTACCAACGCCACTAGCTGTTTCACAGATTGCTCAATAAAGTAATCGCTATTCCAACATGTGTACAACATAGACATAAACACACGACTGGACAAAACCCTCACACGTTGTGCCTTTGGTGGCCGCCATATTACCAAGGACTAAAATCCACCATATTAATAAGAATGGTGTTGAATGCTGTGTGTGAACAAGTGAAATAATCATTGAATTAATAAGTAAGTATTGCATTCTTAATTATTTATTTATAAATATATATATAATTTACTTTAAATCCTGTTATCATATATACTGTAGTGTGCAGTGAAGATTGTACACCACCACTTTTGTCTAAAATGGCTCCTAATAAAAAGAAGTAAAAAATTACTTATCTATAATTTTTTGGTGAAAATGTATTGATCAATGCTATTGTAGGCAGTGAGAACGAAAAAAAAAATCATTCCAACAAGTATACTGATGTAAAAATATGGCTCAAGAACACTGAAAATACCAATTTTTTTCAGAAAAATTAAAATATTGTCACAATTCTTTTTAAATTTTTGACTTTTGCATAGCATGAATGAACTTCAAACCATATGGATAAAAGTGGTGGTGTATAATCTTCACTGCACACTGCTGTATACTCTGATTTTTTTCAAAAGCTTTATTCAACTTCATTTAATTTCAACATGTCTATACACAACCGACAGTGAGTACCGAGAAGATTCTCAAGGCTCGTGGCTTTTAGGTGATGTGACTAGAATCAATGACTTGCAATCGATGTCCACTTCTAAATTGAAACTAATTTAAACTTTATCACTTGAAATTTGCCTGTTAATCTCAATCATTTGAACTACCTTTTATTTTATTCTATATATCTTCCTATTTCTATCCTCTTGCTTTTTATATAGATTTTATATTTATCTGACCTTTGCTTTTTTTTTTTTTCTTCTTTGTTTTCTCCTTGTTACCTGATATTTTATTTTATTCTTTACATTCTGGACAGTCGTACTAAGCATTTCACTACATATTGTACTGTGTATAATTTGTATGTGACAA